>CAMZMU010000119.1:22156007-22690766 GCA_947311845.1 Poa pratensis | reverse complement strand
TTCATTCCTTCACAAGAGGGCAATAAAAATTGTCACATTTACAAAAAGAATCTGAATGTAAAAACCGACACTTACATGGATTGTAAACGGAAAGGGTAACCTTCTAATATGACTAAACCTTTTTGTTGCTTAGGGTGTTGGCTGGTGTATGTCTCCCATAGGTTTCGACCTCCATTCTGAAACAGCTTGTAGCCGGATGGCGTTCTTTAAAGGCAGGAACAGCAAGTGCTCAAATTTTTCTAAAACAGTCCTAGTTCTTTTCCGTATCTCTGGACGACAATCTACGGCCATGCAAGTTACAAAAAATGCAAACAGCTTGTAGCCCTGACTGCTGGTTGGGTCAAACTGAACTTTGATGGCTCTCTGGTTAGGGCCTGGCGGCACGGTGGTGATCAGAAACGGGAGGGGTGAGATGATCGCTGCGGGCGGCGAGCCGATCCCCTATTGCTCCGACGCGGATGAGGCTGAAGCAGGCGCGGTACTGCTGGGGCCTGCGCCTCCTGTCCAGTCCCAGCACACTACGGCCATCATTGAACTGGATTCGCTCTCGGTCGTGGCTGCCCTGCGATCACTGCTTTGGACAGGTCCAAGCCACTGGAACATCTAGAAGAAGCAAAGTCCATTCTCGGTTCCTTGGACAAAGCTGAGGTTGTTCACGCGGTCAACAGGGAGGCCAATGCGATCGCGGATGCTATAGCCAAATTGGCAAGATCTGCTACGGAGTGGTTATCGATCCAAAACCCTCCAGCGCATATCGGAGAGTTTTTTTTTTTTAAAGGGAATTTTATTACTCCCAGCCTCTGCATCGAGTGATGCACACAGCCGATTATTACAAAGTTTGAGCGTCAATTATTAAAAGTTTACATAAACAGGAATCACGAAAGATCGAGGCGCAGCTCAACCGACACAAATAACAGGAGGAAGACTACGAACGTCGACTGCTGCCACGTATGTCGGGAGAGAAAAAATCCTGTGCCACCAACAGGAGTCGCGCACATCTAGCCACCATAAGGTCTCGCTGGTCTGAAGGTAGCAAGAAAGCCCATAGCTGGATCCAGTGCACCGCCATATTGATAACCTGTAAGACATGAAAAGTTTCTTTCCTGTTAAAAACAAGATTGTTCCTACAATTCCAAATGGACCAACAAATAGCTGAAAGCCGATACGAATCCTATCCTTGGTCTTTTTATCCATCTCATTCAACCAATTTCCAAACATATTAGTGACATTGGTAGGAGGAGGAATATTGTAAGTACAAAAAACAACACGCCAAACAAGTTTTGCAAAAGGGCAGACATGAATAAATGTTCCACTGATTCACTATTCCCACAAAAGGAACAGTGGGAATCGCCTTTCCAATTTCTTTTTGCCAAGTTATCCTTAGTCAGCACTACTTTTTTGTGAAGGAACAACATGAACACCTTAATTTTTAGAGGAATCTTCAGTTTCCACAAGTACGTTTGCAAAAATCTAGTATGTCCATTCATCAAGTCTTCATACATAGATTTAACTGAGAAAATACCATTTTGAGTCAAATTCCAATGAAACCTGTCTGGAACATCGGTGGAGAGTAATATCCATTAATCTAATGCATAAATGAGACCACATGTCCCACTTGCTCCCTACTAGTGCCCTACGAAAGCCTATGTTTAAAGGAGGAGCATTGTGAAAACATCTTTAACCGAAACATTTTGTTGTTCCACAATGTTATAGAGCATTGGATATTGATCTTTTAGCGGAGTCTTACCAAGCCAAATATCTTCCCAAAACCTGGTAGTTTCCCCGTTGCCAACTCGGAAAGATCCTCTACTAAAGAAATCTTCCTTTACACGCATAAGACATTTCCAGAATGGAGAGTCAGTAGGTTGTGCTTCCACTTGAGCCAAAGTTTTACTATGAAGATACTTGTTTTGCAGCAATTCCTGCCAAACCCCTCTTCATTCAAAAGTTTAAACAGCCACTTACTGAGTAAACATTTGTTCTTTAGTTCGAGCACTTCAACCCCTAAACCTCCCTGGTCCTTTGGTCTACAAATGATGTTCCATTTTGTTAATCTATATTTCTTTTTGTTCTCATCGCTCTGCCAAAAAAAGCGAGATCTATAAAAATCTAGTCTTTTACGTACCCCTTTTGGTATCTCTAAAAAAGACAACATGAACATCGGCAAACTTGTTAAAACCGAATTAACAAGAACTAACCGGTCTCCATAAGATAACATCTTACCCTTCCAACAACCCAGCTTGCCTTCGAAACGGCTCTCCACCGGTACCATTCGGAATTCCGAAGTTTCCTATAATGAATCGGAACCCCGAGATATTTAAAAGGTAGAGAACCAGACTCGCATCCGAAGATCTGTTATATTGATTTTCTACCTCTTTTGCCTTCCCAAAACAAAAAATCTCGCTTTTGTGAAAGTTTATTTTAAGCCCCGATAGCTGCTCAAAAATGCATAAGATAAGTTTCATATTGACCGCTTTGTCTAGATCGTGTTCCATGAATAATACAGTGTCATCGGCATATTGCAAAATAGATAGGCCCCCTTCTACTAAATGAGGGATGAGACCACCTATCTGACCATCTTCCTTCGCCCGCGCGATAAGAATGGCTAGCATATCTGCCACTATATTAAACAACATCGGCGATAGTGGATCTCTTGACGAAGTCCTTTCTTTGTTTGGAAATAATGACCGATGTCATCATTAACCCGAATGCCTACACTTCCTCCCTGAATGAATTGCGTAATCCAATTGCACCATTCTTGTGCAAAGCCTTTCATACGCATAGCTTGTTGAGAAACGGCCATTTAACTTTATCATATGCTTTCTCAAAATCAATTTTAAAAATAACCCCATCCATTTTCTTCCTTTGAAGTTCGTGGATAGTTTCATGCAAGACCACCACCCCTTCGAGTATGTGGGTCCAGGCATAAACGCCGACTGAGTCGGTCTAATTATCTTTTGTGCAATTTCAGTAATACGATTAGTACCTACTTTTGTGAATATTTTAAAGCTGACATTGAGTAGACAAATTGGTCTATATTGCTGAATCTGTACCGCATTATCCTTCTTGGGGAGCAAAGTAATAATTCCAAAATTTAGTTTGAACAGAGACAAATTTCCTTGTTTTAACTGAAGAAATAAAGCCATTAGATCATCCCTAATAACCTCCCAAAAGGTTTTATAAAACTCTGCCGGAAATCCATCAGGCTACGGAAGTTGCCGCTTTGGCGCACGGTGCCGCTACCTGCACTCGTGCCTCCCCAGCAGCAGAGAGCTCTTTCAGTTTGATATGCCTGTAGGTCCTGGGTGATCTCTGTATCGCTCTCCTTTTATGTAAAAAAACTTGGAACATAACCGATAAGAGCATCTCCAACATATGGGCGAAATAAAGCACGCGTGGGGGCTTGGCGGTTGGCGCGCGCTTCAGCAGAGGCGGAAAAAAAAGCGCTGCGTGCGCTGCGCTACATATGATGTGTCGCGTCAAGCGCGCCGACGCTGAAGATTCCACTTTCCCCCGTCTCTCTCTCTCTCTCTCTCTCTCTCTCGCCGCCGCTTCTTCTGCTTCGTCACACGGGATGCCGCATCCACCGCTGAGGATCGCCGCCTCCACTGCGAACGGGTCAGCCACCTCCTCGTCGCCGAGGCGGACGAACGCGCCATGGCGGCGTGGCGCGCGCTACCTGCAGGGCATGGCCGACGAGAACGAGTTTTGGGCGACACTTCGGTCGGACAAGCGGACGCGCAAGGCCCTCGCAGAGGCCCAGCTCGCCGCCCCGAGCACCACCTGGGACGACGAAGATCCGAGGTGGGATGACCTCTGGTTGTCGTCGAACTACATCACCTCGGAGGAGGAGTAATCAACGAATTAGTTTAATTTTTTTGCGTTAGTTTAAATTTCCGTTGTCAACGAACTATGTATGGGTGTATGAACTAATTTGATTTTTTTAAATCTTGTTTTGATCCATATGTGTGCAAAAATGCGTTTGCAGCGCGCTATAAAGCTATCCTTCTCGCACGCTAGAATTTGGCGCTTATAACGCGCTAATTCGGTGCTGTAAAAAAAATAGCGCGTCAGCCTCTTACGCGTCTGTTGGAGATGCTCTAAGAACTTTGAACATAACCAGGAAGAGTAACCTCAATTCGGTAATCAGCAAACCGCTTTACGAATTAATGGCCAAATGTAGAGAACATAGTGTATAAGACCTGAACTATGGTAAGGTCCGTCACCTTTGAAGTCAACAATTGCACTTGGTTGTCATGCTGGCATTTGGGATGGAATGATCAGCCCAAACAGGACGGAAGAAAGTAATCATGATGCATATTACAGAAATGAATTGCCCATGTGTTCTTCGCCACGAAAAATGAAATCATGTATAACCAATGGAAGAGTACAGAACTAAACAGTTGACACCGTAAGGAGACGACCTTTTTTATACCCAATTGAAAAGAAAAAAATACACACCTAGCGCTTAATCAGGAAAAACTGTACTACCTCTGATCTGGAAAAACTGTTATGAAGTGTATATGAATTTTGTACTAGCCCAATTGATTCTAGCGACAGTTAATTAGGACCGAAGGGAGTACAACAGATGAGCACCGGGAGAGTCCCTTCCATTACGTGAGCAACTAATGGGCAATGAGCCGCGCTCGTTAGCGCAGTGGCAGCGCGTGGCAGTGGCCAGCCTGCCCGCCAAGGTTCGATCCCTGCTGGGACGAATTTTGGTGGCTCACAGCTGCACTGTTCATTCGGCGAACACTGTAGCAAAACACTGTTCTCTGAACAGTGTAATAAATCTGCTAAAGCCTCTCATCGTCCGCGCGCCACAGGCGAGATCGACGTGCCCGTTGGTCCCGGAGCAGCAGTCTTCGGCAAGTCTCTCAGGACGTATTAAGGATATACGTTGTAGGTCTAGTTTAGACACATAGGTGGGTGCGTGCGTGTGTGTGGTGTGTGTCTGTGTGTGGTGTGAGTCCTGTGTGTCGGAACAGATACTACAGCTTGTATACTTAGGAGAGGCTCTCAAAAAAAAAAAAACTAATGGGCAATCGTGTTGTCCTCCAGTCAGTATAGCATGCATTATCGCATCTACGCCACATGTATTTTTTAGATAAAGAGTGTTTATTAATATCGAGAAGATATAAAATACATCCGGCCTCTGCAATAACGCAATAACCAAATCTATTATCAATGCACACAGCCGAAAGACAATAAGAAGAAATAAAAAGAAAAGTCTCGCTAAAGAGTTACAGTCCTTACAGCTGCCGCACAACCACCACCAAAACAACACCTGATGTCAAATTCTTCAAAAGCAACGCCTTCAAGAAGAACAGTGTCAGGCACAACCAATTAAGGCCAGACCTTGGGTTTTCACCCTGAAGATAGTCCTCGCTCTCAAAACAATGTCTTCAGCAAGACCACTATCAGGCACAACCAATTAAGACCAGACCTTGGATTTTCACCCTGAAAGGTAGGACTTTGGACATCACGTATGTTGTCGCCCCCACTTACATGCCGCTGCTCCAAGTCATGAAACACCAAGCCAATTCCTCAACCGCACAAGGAATCAAACCACCATTGCCAGTTCTCAGATCTCGCCTTCCATGTCATTCTCCGCCGGCACCATGGAACGAGAAAGCGTGCTCCATGACAGCCAGCAGAGTTTCGAAGCGCTCCCTCTGAAACCAAACGGCCAGAGAAAAAACACAGGTGCGCACGATCGAATACTATCCGATCCAGCAATCTCCAGGCATGAGTCGCCCAGTGGAGTTCGCCAGCGGAGCCTTCCGAAACACGACCGTCCAGCCAGATCGATGGGGATAGTCATCCGGCCGATTGAATCCTTGATGCGAGAAGAACCCTAGGACCGCCGCCGTTATTCGCACGACTCGCAGGCCCCCACGCCGCCAGTTGACTCCAAGCAGGAACGGACGAAGAGGGGCAGCCCAGCACACAGCTGCCGTATCCATGGCGTAGAAACCCGGATCCCACGCAGTAGACACCCTGGCTGGCACTCAGGCCCAGATCGGGGCCCACAGCCCAGATCGGATCCAGAGAACCCGGCGACGCCCTGCAGCAGGCCAAGACGGCCGCGCCGGCGGCGCACCGCCACCTCATCGCCCCCTGCCGGAGTGCCTCAGACGCTGGCCAAAAGCCACGCCGCCCTATCTAGGCCACATGTATAGCAGCTGAACTATCATAAGATGTCTTCGTCCATGAAATATGAAATATGCACTTGCATAACTTGTACTGCCTGCTTCCCAGATAGGTGAAATATTACGCCCCTTATAGCTTATAGGGCCTTCTACCCTGAGTGGTGAAGCAGAATGTCGCCCATAGCTTCGAGCGCCTACTCCCCTGAGTGGTGAAGCAGAATTACCCTAAGCTTCTACTGCTTGCTCCCCTCAAAGGTACAAATGAACTCATGAACGTCCCATTCCTGCTTCACTGATCACAGGTGAATGGCCCCCATGGCTTATTTTCTTGATAAAAGGAATATATTAATATCATACCAATTATACCTAGCCTTAGCAACAACAAAAATGTCAAGAACTAGTCGAGACATTCAGGATGCACACAGATAAAAAAGAAAAAGAAATGACACCTGCCAAAGCAACTAGCAATTCACGTCGGTGGAAAAAAAAAACCACCACTGGAAACACCTAGACTACGAAAGAGGCTCTCCAATAGCAACACTCCAGGAAGAGAACAATGCACAAATGTCGTCGTTGTCCGATCTAACCCAAGTCAAATCATGGTTTTCAACCTAGAGAAAGTCCGAAAAATCACCACACAACGCCTTCAACAAGCAAGCGACGAGAAGTCTGTCGTTGCCAGATACAACCAATAAAGGTCAGACTTAGGGTTTTCACCCTGGATATCGAGACTCGGTAGTCGAAGAGCACCACCAAAAACGAAATCACCTTGTGTTGCCACCCCAACTTGCAAGAACACTGACAGGCGAATCAAGCATATTGCCAACTTCGCAGACAGTCGAATCAAATGTATTGTTAGAAACTCCCCAAGGAAGAGTGTTTGTGGCTGGAGAGTCATCAAATGTCTGGTTCTGCAGGATATCCAGCCATTGTGAAAGATCGATACCAGGTGACAGTCCGTTCCCTATTGAAGAAATAAGATGGTGTTCAGATATCAGAACTGTTCTTCTAACACATACACTAAGAAATACATTATCTCGAAAGGAAAAGAAAAACACGTTAAGAAGCAGTAGTACAAGAATAAATTGTACCATTAGGAAGTATGTTGCCATCCAGAGATGCTACTTGCTCTGAGTTAGACCCATCTAAGATGTTATCCATGGAGCTAGCTGACAAAATCTCACTTCCTATGCATGCAACTTGCTGGCCTATGACTTGGATGCCACCAAGTTCTCCTGCAACAAATTATTCACAGTTTCGTAAGAAAACAGAATATTCACAGTAAGCTGAACACTTATCTTCACTATCGAAAATATGATACAAAGGAAAAGGTAATTACCATAGGGCGTCACGTGCTGGTCTGTTCTCATGAGTGTGAGCCCTGGTGCTGCCAACATCGAGCAAGAGGCCTGCAGCGCATTTTCCGATGATTTACCGGATGATAGTCCATTATAGCTTGAAGAAAATTGCTGGTGATGGACTTGAGCATCAATTTGTTCTGCAAGATTTTGAGAAACTGCGATTCAGTTGTCCACATAATGAAGGCAGGAAATCAAGAACAACTTGTGACGGATTTTTGCATCAAACAATAACGGGAACAATCAAGTTACCCGAAGGAGGCAAGGGTAAACCTACTTTGTGGCGTGGGACTTGGTTGCATTGAGCATGGTCCTTTGAGGTAACTACTGTCATTGGTTTTAGAAAATGGCTCATGTTCACGAGGCACATTCTTCTCTTGAATGGAACTAGAGTATCTTTGTGCTACTTGATTGCATTTACGAGCATGATTAATGATCTTATCCCAGTCATGGTCGGAGATCTTCCCAAAAATCTATATAGAGTGAAATTGAACTGATTGTGTTAGTCACATTGCATACGAGGACAAATCACAAAATTAACAATATTAAGAAGTCGTTCTCATACTTCACGCAAACCTTCCGGATTCTTACAGTACAAACGTAAGAGATCCTCCACCTTCTTGATACCATGACGCTCTAGTTACTTGTGCCGATCACCTTTCATTGCAATTCCACTCAGTTTATACACAGGATCATGTGATGATGGATAGGCATTTTTCTTTGTTGCTGCAGAGGAAGACATAAAATATAAAATGTTGTTTGATATAAAGACATCAAATATCAAATGTTGTCTAAAGCCACGAGAGAAGAAGCATGGAGGGTCTCAGTGGTAGAAAGTTGCTGCAGTTACTGGTATTGGAATGTTGTATTTACACTTTACATACCATATCTGGCTTACAAAAATGAAAACAGCTACGGTTCCCTTTTGGAATTACGGACCCAAATTTAGCTTATTAAAAAAGATTTTTTATTAAGATTGATGGATGATAATGAGAAAGCGATTATCTTTACATCATGGCATGGTAATTTTTTTACGAACGAGGACCTAGAATCTAATTATCCGAATTCCTGCCTTTTGTGTATCAAATCTCTAAATTTACATAGCTGCTGCTTAGACTATTAAGGGGGGGGAGGAGAGAGAGAGAGAGAGGAGAGAGAGAGAGAGAGAGATTTTAATCACAACCATACGTGTATACATGATGAGAGTTGCAGTTGTCTCTTCAAACAGAAATAAGCATGATCATCTAAATGTTGAAGCTAGAATAGAATTGCGTAAACTTACATAATCCCCGACGATCCCTTACGGCAAAAGATTCAGATATTCCTTCCTGGATCTTCTTTGACATACTATCATCAGCAGCCATGACTCCGAGCCTGAATCTTTTGCTTGGAACAAAACTTGAATTGTCTTGGAATTTGACACCATAGATGTTAACCATACCACCCTCCAGCCTTGGATACAAATCTTCAGAAAGTAATGGTGGTTTTCCAGGTCGGCTAGATATCATTTTCTCACGGAAGTATTCTCGCTTCCAATGCTCTTTGTGATCATTGTTAAACTCACCGTGAAGGACAACAAGCTTAACTTGAATCGAGGATAAGGGTCCTTCTCTAATGATCCTGTTATCACAATCATATATAGCTACCTTTAGAGGATGAGCATCATCTGCCATTATGTCTTGTCTCGAGTACTCGGGATTGCAGCATTTGTTCTCAAACTTCATTCGATATTTTCTAAGTTCACCATCATCAGAGCAAGTCCTGAAAAATCAGGTTAATCAATTAATACAGTACCTTTTCAATTATAACTTCCTACATAAAATCTGCTAGTACATTGTAATAGCACAATGTTTTGACAATCCTATTTTCTACAAAAAAAGATTTCCAACCTGGGATTACTGGATTGCTGAACATGGTCTCCAGATTTTTCTATCTTCTGCAAACAAAAAGACACAAACCTAGTCAGAAAGTGCTACAAACAAATTCAGCTATTTATGATGGTCAGCTGTTAAAAATATTTAAACAATATTTGGGAGATATTAGTTATATCATTATTGTTCCTAGTTGAGGTTCCTGGTTTTCCAGTAAAGAGACTAAATATGCACTTTATTCCATCAAAATATTTCTGATTCGTGATATATAAATCTTACAAAAGAATATAATACATTTACTTTTAGCAGTATTAGTCCGATTCACTAAAGAAAGCATGGACGAGTACCAATTTTTACTGAAGTGCAAATAGAAAAACCGAATGGCAGATCAATCACACATCTGACCATACCATAATTGGGCACCACACATTCATGTGAAAGGAAATAAAGTGAATGAAATTAGTTCCCATAGAGAGGCGTATTTATTCAATGAAATGGTTCGAGCTGGAGATCTACATGTTAAACGCCGATTGATTTGAGCCCATCCTTTTACTCTGTTGAACATATTGAAAGGACATTTCTTGATCCCTTATGTTTTGTGTGTTAGGCAACAACACTTGTGATGATTTAATATGTGAGTTAAGTGATGCAGGTTTTTAGAAGTCTAAATCACCTTTGCATCAAAGCCAAAAAGGGAGTTGAAAAGAGCTAGCCTTTCTCTTCAAAAGAGTGAATCGGATTATCCGACCCAGGATGAGTTGGATTATCCGATCCCCAAGAATTTCGAGAATTCTGCTAAGGACTTAAGGAAACCTGTTTTGTGGCTCACTGGAGGTAGTCGGATTATCTGATCTAATATGCGTCGGATTATCCGACTGTCGGATTATCCAATCCAATCTGTATCGGATTATCCGACTGTCGGATTATCCGATGCTCACTTGGATCGGATTATCAGACTCCCTGTGTTCAACGACTACATTTCTTGGAGGGGTATAAAAACCCCTCCACCTACCTCCAGCAAGTTAGCTCGACCAGACCAAGTAAGAACACCATTGTTGAAAGCTCAAAACTCAGATTACTCCCAATCCCTCCACCCAAACTCATTGATCTTTGGAGGATTGAAGTAGAAGCCCTGGATCTACAACTTCACCAAGCAGTTCTTCATTTCCCCCTCATTCACTTGAGAGACCATTTGCTAGGGTTTCCATTGGGAAAACCTAGCCCCATTGTTGTACTCACTTGCTTGCTACTTTTGTGTAGCAGATTCGTGGCGCTTGGGAGCTCCCAATCCTTTTGTGGGTTGTGCCTCAAGTGTGTTGTAAGGGCTCTGGATTCCGCCTTAAAGGATTCCGATAGTGGAAGGTGAACCGAGCTTTTGGGCAAGGTTCATCGGAGAATAGGGTGAGGCCATTTGTGGCGTCTTGGGTTTGATACTCACACCCCTCCAACGAGACGTACTCCCCTAAAAAGGAGGAACTCGGGAATATATCTTTGTCTTCGCGTGCTTCCCGTTCGGTTACTCCTTTATCTCTTGTTTATTACCGTGCGTAGTATTAACTTGTCATATAGGTAAATTCACCGTAGTTGCATATCTAGAGAATTTACCTTTGTGTCAAGCCTAAATCAAAAAAAATTAAAAATTGACGTAGCACATATTCACCCCCCCCCCCCCTCTAGGTGGCCATACGATCCTTTCAATTGGTATCAGAGCCTTGGCTCTTTATTCGGGCTTAACCGCCTAAGAAAAGTATGGCCTTCAATGCTGATGGGAACCCTATTGACCTTCCTCCTTCGGTTTCCCTAGAGGACTTCAATAACATGAAGAGTTCTATGGAAACCGAGATGATACAGTTGCGTGAAATGATAACGCAACTCATAGGTACAAAGGCTCCCGCAGCACCTCCTAATCGGAGAGTTCCTCCGGGGATTTAACGAAAAATAAGGAGGATAAAGAGGAAAAAGGGGATGGATCAACTAAAGTTAACTCCCCAACTAAACCATCTAATGGTAAGGGAGAACATGCTAGAGTCCCTTTTGCTTACTCTCCAGATTTGCCTATCTCCCTCATCCTCCTATACATCTAAGGGGAAACCCACCTAAGCTAAATGCATCTTTGTTTACTAAATGGCAATCTTCTACGAGATCTTATGTAAACAGTGCATCTATCGAGCTATGGAGGATCATTGTAGAAGGATACCGAGCTGTGGATGAATCCGACAAGACAAGAAGAGAGATTGTTGATTGTCAACTAAATGCCACAACTCTTGATTTGGTCCGAGATGCAGTGGGAGAAGATGATATGCCCCTCATTGATCATTGCACCACCGCCAAAGAAGCTTGGGATTGTCTCTCCGAGGCGTTCATCGGAAATGAAAGCATGAAGAGAAACCGATATGAGGAAATAAGCAACAAAGCTGAAGGTTTCTTCATGAAGGAGGGTGAAGACCATGAGCAAATGTATCGAAGACTTAAGGCTCTTGCAAATACATATAAGGAGTTTGGTGGCACACATGTGAATGATGCTTGGATCAAGAGGAAGTATGTGAATACTCTTTTGCCTCTTGAACCGACCGATTTGAAGCATTTGCAAGGAAGACACAACTATCATCTAATGACCTCAAATGAAGTCATGCAAGAAATGCAGTCTTACAAGGTTCAAGCACAAATTGCTCAAGACTCTCGTGCCCGTGCAATTGGAATGCATCAAGAATCTTCCCTTGCTTTGAAGGCTAAAGTGGTGGAGGAAGATGAAGATCAAGACTATGAAGAGGGAACTTGCTTGAACCCCGAAGAACTCAAGAGTGCTCATAGAGACTATGTGGCTCTTGCAGCAAGAACCTTTTGGAAGAACCCATCAAAGGCTAAAGCTGAAGTTGAGCAAAAGTTCAAATCAAGTGGTTTCAAGGAGGGCAACCCCAAGATGAAGACTTGCTTCAATTGCCAAAACAAATATCACTATGTTGCCAAATGTCCTTATGAGAACCGTGAAGAAAATGGTGGAAGGCTTGTCCCCAAGGATGTTTCAAAGATGGCTCAAAAGAAGCCTTATGTCAAGAAGAAGCCATTTGCCAAGAAGCCAACAAGAATGGTGTTGGTGACACAAGAAGAATATGCTTCCGAAGATTCCGAAGAAGAAGAAACCACTAGTGAGGTGGCTGCTTTGGCTATCACCTCAACTTCATCACCTTCTCTTTTTGAATCCCCCAATGAGAACATCTCCACCAACACCACTCGTTGCCTCATGGCTAAAGCTACCGAGGTATCATCTTCTACACCCAAGGCTATGCATGAATAGATGAAATAGATGATATCTCTAGCCTTGAAATTAAGAAGGAACGTGTTGCTTTCGATTCCTTTATGACTAGCTTGCGAGGTGAAGCACAGAAGCACTTTGAGGCTCTCATGCATGAGTCAACTTGGGCAGGCTAATGAACTTCTTGAGACCAAAGGTGAAATTGAGAGAGAAGATTCTATAACTATAGCTTCCTTGAAAGCTGCTCTTGAAGAAGAGAGAATCACTCTTGAGCAAAGAATTGAGTCTCTTGATGATAAAAATGATGAAATCTATACCTAATAATAAAAGCATTAAGGTTTCTTGTGGTACGTCATTTTTTTGGACGATTTTACCCTCTCACAAATCACATATTTACCCACCGTGCCACCGGTAAGTGAAAGAAAACGGTTCGTTTTTTTTTCGTGCGCTGCTTTCCCGTGTCCAGCCCATTAACGAAAAAAGCCCACTTCCACCTCTGTCATTCCACCGACGGTCGCGAAAAAAAAACAATACTACAGCTCGATCCCCTCCTCCCGAGCTCGATCCCCTCCTCCTGTCGTCCCGGCGGAGGCGCGCCCCACTCTTCCGTCGTCCCCGGTGGAGGCGCGCGTCCGGCGCTGCGGCGGCTTTGGCGGCCCCAGGAAGGGGGGAACCACCAGCAGCCTCGCCCGCAACCGCCGCGGCAGCCCGTGTCGCCGGTGCCGGAGGCGGGGCTCTGCGCGCAGTGCGGCGGCGCCAGCACCAAGAAGTGCTCGGGCTGCAAGCGTCTGCGGTACTGGTGCGTCCTCCTCCCTTCCTCTCCCTGCTGATTTGTAGGAGGAGATGAAATCGATCTGGCTAGGTTTCGGTGGAGGGAAAGGTTAGGATCTGGTGCCGGCGGTTGTGATCCTCATCTCCTCCTCTACTGGCTGGGACGGATCCGCATCTCCTCCTACACCGGCGACTGGTGGCTGCCATCCTATCCGCTCCGTGCCTCCTCCCCTTTCAGGTGAGCTTCCCTGCTCCTTTTCCCCGTACCTTGGCTGTCCCTGCCTCCGTAGCTTCTTGTTCAATACTGATTAGTAATAGGATACTTGCATGATTAGTTGCTTACTGTAATTTGAGACTCTGAGATCTGAGATGATTGTAGTATATTAGCGTTGTTTGATGAGTAGGTGCTGCTTGTTGCCTTGTTGATTTGATTTGTACGTGAGATGTTGGTCATGGTCAGACTGCTATTTGTTAATTTGACCTGTACAATTGCTTAATACCTTCAGTATAATTGTCAATTTGTCATACTGTTAATTTAATCTGTACAAGCTTGTATCTGTATAGATGTCAGTATGTAAATATTAAATTGCTCCTTAATCATTCATTGTCAGATTGATTGTTTCACTTCGGCCGCTGTTCCTCGGCGTCGTCGTGTGGCCCACACAGGAGCAGCTGGGGACGAGATCCGCTTGGAGGGAGATGGCTCCCTCGGATCGATCTCGGGGATGGGTCCGGCCTTGGCGGTGCAGGCCTGTGAAGCAGAGGGTGGCGGCGGAGCTTGGTCACCGACGGGAGGAGCAAGCTACGGGGACGAGCTCTGCTGCAAGCGAGAGGATAGGCGGTGCTTGTTTCCCGAGAAGAAGGTTAGAGCGAACGGCCATGAAGACCTGGGTTCCTGTCCATGAAGACCGCAGTCTCCAATCCGGTGGTGAACTTTGACATCGTGGCAGAGGACCTCTTCGGCGGCAGGCGGCTGAACCACCAGGCCATGACGATGCCGGTGGCTGCAAAACCCGTCCTGCCCTCAGATGAGCATGCAACAGACGCCAGCTGCTGGGTTTGGGCTGGAAATTGTCCACGCTGGTATCCGTGGTTGCCTGCGCATCGGTAGAGTCGTTCCTCGACGTACATCTCTGCAAATCAGTTTCGCCCGTTGGCAGAGTATATTGGTACATGCCGTTCTCAACTTCCTTTTTTCCTTGTGTATTTTGTTGCAGGTGAATGGAGCTGATGCTTGGGACATTGACTTCCAGAATTTGTTCACTGGGTTTGATGCACAGTTTCAGTCATTACAACGTGAGTAACTTCTTCTGTGTGAGTCGTCTAAGCTTGCTGGGTTACTTTGTTCACTTCTGATTCTCATGTAAAGAGTACGTATACAGTCAGTTAGTGTAGGAAAGAAATAAAGATCAGGTTACGATTAAGACTTGGGAAGTCATCACAGAGCTGCCACCAAAAAGAGGCACCTCATACAATAGTTGCTTAATTTTGTGTAATTTGAGTATAATGGAAGATGCATCGGTTATAGTTAGTTAAGCGCATGAACCATGTGCCATGGAAACATTAACATTTGAATAAGCTGTAACGCTGCAATCCAATGCAGTTCCATTTAGCACTCGATGTAGTGTTAAGGCTGAAGAGTCCGTTCTATACTACTCCGTATTTAACTTCAGATGAACATTTTCCCTGAACCTGGCCGTTACTTTCAAATGCAGGTGACTGTTTGCTAAACAACCTAAAAGTCAAAATGTGAGAAGGATTAATTCTCATTCCTCAAGTTTTAACCACGGCAATACTCTTGGCCTAAGGTTCTTTATTCATGGCAACTGTTTTCAACAATGGAAATAGAAGTACATTTGTGTCAGTATTATTCTGCTAATTTTGATCTTCAATTCATCATCATAGAGATGTACCATATTTTGAGCATATGTACATTGGCACTATGTAGTAATATCCTCTTATGGTGACATAATGAATAACACTCCTACTTATCTACAAAGGATAAAAAACAAAGTTAATGTATGATAAACCCACCCCTTCATCACGCAGGCAACGCCATCAATTCATCGCCGCGCCATGACATCGATAATACAATATATTTTATCTTTCCCGTTGCAACGCACGTGCACTTTTGCTAGTAATTGCTAAAATCATTAAGGATAAAGACCATGTTTTTGCTAAATATAAAGTGGTTAAAAAGGAGAAAGCCTAATTTGTGGTTGCTAATGCTAGACTTGTTGAGGAGATGGAAAAGCTTGACAAGGCCCACAAGGACTTGGAAAGCACTCACTCTCTTCTAGTCAAGTCTCATGAGCAACTACAAACTCAACTTTCTAAGTATAACTCACCAAGTACCTCTACTCCCTCTTATAATCATGCAAATGTTATTGAGGAAAATGCTAGGTTGAAGGTTGAGCTTGCCAAGGTCACTAGTGCTAAGACCTCAATTCCCAAAGGTAAAGAAAAACTTGTTGCTCAAGTATTTAAGCAAAAGCAACACAAAGGGAAGGAGGGTCTTGGTTATGTTGCCAAGGCAAAGAAGAAGATGAGCAACAACAAGGAGAACAAGGCCAAGCCCGCACAAGCTAAGACTCCTATGGCGAGTGGTAATGCCACTAGGGGCAAGACCACTCGTAGTGACTTTGCGGGAAATGCAACCCTCACTACATTCTATATGTTGATTATTATGGTGATGTGTATGCAAAATATGTTGGTCCTTATGATGGATATTTTGCTCTTGCTATTTGGGTCCCAAAGACCCTTGTTGCTAACCAAAGAGGACCCATTGCAAAATGGGTACCTAAAACAAAGCAATGATCTCTTGCAGGACTATGCTTCCGGTGGGTCGAAATGGGTGGTTGATAGTGGATGCACTAGTCATATGACCGGAAGCAAGGAGATCATGACGGAGTTGAGACCAAATTCAAATCACTCAACTGTCACTTATGGAGATAAATCAAAAGCTGAGGTAACGGGGCTTGGCAAAGTGACAGAAGAGAAGGATATCACCCTTGTGAATGTCATGCTTGTTGAGTCCCTTGGTTACAATTTAATGTCGGTTCGTGCACTTAACAAAATGAACTTTGATGTCCATTTTACTATTGATTTGGTGGTACTCTTGAGCAAGACTCTAAAGGTCATGTACGTTGGGTATGTTGAGCATGAGTTGTTTGTGGTGGACTTTTCGGGGTCAACCAACACTCCGCAATGTGCTTATTCAGAAAGGCCGACGTGGGGTGGTTGTGGCATCGTCGCTTGTCCCATGTCAACATGAGAACTTGGCAAAGTCTTCACAAGGGTGGCCACATTCTTGGACTAAAAGAGAATGTTTCTTTTTCTAGAGATCGTCTTTGCAGGGCATGTGTTGAAGGAAAGATGCATGATTCTCCCCATTCAAGCAAGACTATTATATCATCAAAGAGGATATTGGAACTGCTACATGTTGATCTATTTGGTGCAGTTCCACAACCTAGTCTTGGTGGGAAAAAGTATTGTCATCAAAGAGGATATTGGAACTGCTACATGTTGATTGTTGATGACTATTCAAGATTCACTTGGGTTTATTTCTTCAAGATGAAGGATGAGACTCAACAAGCTGTCATCGATTTCTCCAATGAAGTTCAACGTCAACACAATGTTCCCATTTTGGCCATTAGGAGTGACAATGGCTTTGAGTTCAAGAAATACACCCTAAATGAATTTCTGAGTGAAGAGGGAATTCGTCATCAATATTCCGCTGCGTATACCCCTCAACAAAATGATGTAGCTGAGAGGAAGAACCGGACTCTCATGGATATGGCAAGGTCTATGTTGGCGGAGTTTAAATCTCCACTCTTCTTGTGGGCTGAGGCCATCTCCACTGCGTGTCATTCATCAAACCGGCTCTTCTTCCATGTTGGACGAAAACAAACTTCATATGAGATGCTTACGGGCAACAAACCCAATATTTCCTACTACCGGGTATTTGGTTGTAAGTGTTTCTATAAGATCAAAGATGTTCGTCTTTCTAAATTTGAACCTAAAGCTTTAGAGGGTATTTTTGTTGATTACGGTGCCGAATCTCACACTTATAGAGTCTATGACAAATCCCTCGGGAAAGTTGTAGAATCTTGTAGTGTGAAGTTTGATGAAAATGATGGCTCCCAAGTGGCGCAGTTTCATGTTTGTGATGTAGATAATGAGCAGCCTCATGAAGCAATCCGGAGAATGGGAGTAGGTTTCTACTGCCCCATTGAGATCCATCAAGAGGCAAGCCATGAAGAATCAAGTTCTACTCAAGTGGAGCCTCCTACCTCACCTCATGAAGCTACACCAACCATTGATGCCAATGATGCACCAACCCAAGAACAAGTTCAAAACCCTCCTCATGACCAAGATGCTATGCAAGAACCAAGTTCTCCAATAATTGATGCTAGCCAAGGTCAAGACCAAGATCAACCATCTACTTCAAGCAATGAAGTTGTGCATAATGAAGATCAAGGTCATCAATCGGTCAAGACGGGGACTCAAATGATCAAGATGATCAAGAGATACCTCCAAGATGCAATAGAGATATCGAAGCCCGTCGGAAAGTAAGGATTACAAGAGACTTTGAAATAAAAAGTCACAAGCTAGAAGAAATCATTGGTGACCTAAGTAAGGGTGTTACCACAAGGAGATAATTGGCAAGCTTTAGTGAACATCAAGCACACATCTCCATGGTGGAACCAAAGAAAGTGTTTGAAGCTCTTGAAGATCCGGATTGGTTAGATGCTATGCATGATGAACTCAATAACTTCAAGCGTAACAAAGTGTGGAATTTAGTTGAGAAGCCAAAGGAGTGCCGCAATGTTATAGGCACTAAGTGGATATTCAAGAACAAACAAGATGAGCATGGAATGGTTGTGAGGAACAAAGCAAGATTGGTTGCACAAGGATACTCTCAAGTTGAAGGCATTGATTTTGGGAGACTTATGCACCCGTGGCTCGCCTTGAGTCCATCCGTATCCTCCTTGCATATGCATCACATCATAACTTTAAATTGCAACAAATGGATGTGAAAAGTGCATTTCTTAATGGTCCATTAAAGGAGTTGGTATATGTTAAGCAACCACCGGGTTTCGAGGATCCCAAATTCCCTAACCATGTCTACAAGCTTGATAAGGCGCTCTATGGTCTCAAACAAGCACCTCGTGCTTGGTATGAGCACCTAAGAGAGCTATTGCTAGACCGTGGATTTGAAATGGGGCAAATCGATCCCACCCTCTTTACCAAGAGGGTTAAAGGGGAGCTTTTCATATGCCAACTTTATGTTGATGATATTATATTTGGCTCATCTAACAAAGCTTTCAATGATGAATTTTGAATCTTATGCCCGATAGGTTCGAGATGTCTATGATGGGCGAATTGAAGTTCTTTCTCGGTTTTGAGATCAAGCAATTGAATGAAGGGGCTTTCATCTCTCAAACCAAATATACCCAAGACATGCTCAAGAGGTTCAATATGCAAAATGCTAAGGAGAAGCGGTTTCCCATGGACACCAAATGCCATCTTGAACTTAACCCCGACGGTATTGATGTTGATCAAAAACTTTATCGCTCTATGATTGGTTCTTTGCTTTATGTTTGTGCATCTAGACCCGATATTGTGTTGAGTGTAGGGGTGTGTGCAAGGTATCAAGCGGCTCCTAAAGAAAGCCACTTGAAGGCGGTCAATAGAATCCATCGATATTTGGTTTATACCCCAAGGTTTGGTTTGTGGTACCCAAAGGGCACTAATTTCTCTCTTGCCGGGTACACGGATTCGGATTGGGCCGGTTGCAAGGATGATAGGAAATCAACTTCCGGGGCATGCCAATTTCTTGGTAGGTACTTGGTGAGTTGGTCTTCTAAGAAGCAAAATTGCATATATCTATCCTCCACCGAAGCCGAGTATGTGGCGGCCGCTAGTGCTTGCACCCAATTGTTATGGATGAGGCAAACTTTAAAGGAATACGGTGTCAATTGTGACAAAGTGCCTCTTTTATGTAAAATGAAAGTGCAATCAAGATTGGCCACAACCCGGTGCAACACTCAAGAACGAAGCATATTGAGATCCGTCATCATTTTATTCGGGATCATATTGCCGTGGTGATATTGAGCTTGGCTATATTCCAACCAAAGATAAACTTGCCGATATTTTCATGAAGCCACTTGATGAAGCAAGATTCACTTATTTGAGGCATGAGCTAAATATCGTGGATTCAAGGAGCTTGACTTGACTATCTTGCATACACACCTATATTCTAACTATCTATTTGGTTTAGGTGTAGGCATGGACATAGGGGGAGTGCGGTCCTAATACATTGGACTGCCCTCCCCCCATTATGCCGACATTAAGAACTCATTTTACTTCTCTATATTCGTTTCTATGAATTGTGAGCTTAAATGACGAGTAGTGGCAGTGAACCCAAGATATATCTTCGCGGTGTCACACCACATATACTCATACATGGTGGCCAAGGCCACCGCCCTCCTCCTTTTGAGGAGTTGTTTCTTATTTGGATTTTATTGAAAACCATTTGAATTTTATGTCTCTCACTTGGTTTTATGGAAAGCACACTCAACTTGGCATTTCCTTGTTCGATTCTTGCAAGCATGAGTGTGAAGTACCAATGACAGTTTGGCAATCTTATCCCAAGCCTTTCTTACCTTAAAAACATTCTTCTTACACACAAGTTTGTTTTGAATCTGAGGAGAAAGGGTTTAGCATGCCAGAATTTCTAAGGAAATCCTGACGATCGGATTATCTGATCCAGACTTGCTCGGATTATACGATGCTCGGATTATCCGACTCAAGTCAAGATCGGATTATCCGATCTGGCAGTTTGTCGCGCTTCCTAACAGAGAAGGGGTCAGGGTGAAGGGCTCACTCGAGCCTTGCTTCCACCCCCGACCTCCTCTCTCTTCCAGCGCCGCGCCTGCTCTCCCCGCGCCGCCCCGGCATCTCCGCCGTCCCCAACTCCTGATCTGTTCGGATTTGGTGCTCCTCCTCCCCGGGAACCCATTCCCCAAGCTTTTTCCTCAATGGATGAGGGTAACTTCTTCTCTCTCTTCCTAGGTGTTCTTCACCTAGATCTTTTTAAGAAGTTATTTTTTGCTGAGGTAGTGGTTCCCATTGGTACTGTGAACAATAGGCCTGCACTCCTTTTGTAGATCTGTTGTTAGACCTAGGTTTCAAATCATCTTGTTGCTGCAATGTCCAGATCGGATTATCCGAGTAGTTTCGTATCGGATATTCGATACAAATTGAATCGGATAATCCGATGTGCTTGTTTTTTTCAGCAACACCTTGCTTTGCCATAACTTAGTAGATTTACCTCAGGGATGCTCTCCTATTGTACAATGTACTTCCTTGTTCTGTGACTTGTGTGTACTTATCTCTGCTGCCCATCTATTGCTCTATCTCACAGGGGATTCGAGTAGACCTCCGAAGAAGACCTATGTTCGCAAGCGTCACTTTCCTGTAAATGAAGATGGGGTTGGAGTTGATGAAACTGAGATCAGAAGGCAAGCAAGAGAGGCAGCTAGAGAAGAACAAGTGCCAGCCAAGAAAAAGTCTACGAAGATCACTACTGCCAGACAATCAAGGAAGGGCAAGGCAACTCGTCCCAACTACAAGACCATGCCCAGGGTTGAATATGCCTCAATTCGTCAGTATAACTGGTATGCAAAAATGGAAAGGGACGACACTATCGAAGATCCAAACTTCTGGTGCATGGAGCAAATCTATATACACAAGGACATCTATCTGGATTTTAAGCACCCTATTCGTCCAATGCAGCCTACAAACTTCAAGATGTCAAGGGCAAGCCAAGTTTTGCTCTCGCTGCAGATGTGTTAGAACAGATGGGAATGGTTCCACTCATGGAACGGCAATGTCCTTACAATGTGCCACTGATCCTGCAGTTTTTGTCCACCTTGGTGATCGAACGTGATATTCCCAAGACCATAAGTGGATGTCTGGTAGGACTCAGTGTACTTCCTCATTTGCTCGGTTTGCTGCTCTTCTTGGCTATACCTTCCGCGGCCATCCTGCTGTTGGTCGCCGCATGCATTCTGTGGAGAGACCCAATAAAAACGTGTTGAAGGACATGTATGGTAGTGGTGCAGTTATTGGCAAGAAGGAGGGCCTCCTGCCTCTCTATGATCAGCTTGTGACCATCCTTAGGTCCACTATTGCTCCAGCGGAGGTAACAATGACAATATCGTAACTCCTCTTGCCAACTACTCTGTCTTGCTAAAGAAATTGTTGAGAATGAAGAACCAGACAGTGACTTTAAGGTGGATGTGATGGATTTCATCTTTCATGAGATGTTTGATTCTATGGTTCGTGGGCTCACCATCCCATATGCTCCCTACATCATGTTGCTCATCAAGGACACTCTGAAGAACCACAACTTCAAAAGTATTCAATGCAGCCCCATAATTTCAAAAAGGTTTATGAGAAGAAATCTGTGGTCAAGACGTCTTCTTGTGCTGCTGCTCCTGCTAGAGGTTCTTCATGGGAGATGCACGCCGTGGGTGCCACCTGTCTGGCTCGTCCCTCCTTTGTACCGCAAATCAAGAAGCTCAACTGGTTCCAACGGAACATCCTTTGTATGAACAATGACATCCGAAGGGGGCAATATGAGGCTTATTATAGGGAGGAGAACATTCTCAAGCGGCTCCCTCTCCTTCCAGAGGACCCTCCAGCGACTGCTCTTCTTTCTTATGATCAGTGGAATGCGGAGTCTCAGTTTCCTTGGGCTCAGCTAGAAACACATCTCCAAGAGACAGCTCCTGCAGGCCCTTCCCGTGTTCTGTCACAATGATGAAGAGGGCACTAATGCTGAGTATGAGGACACTGATGGTGATGATGATGTTGACTCTGATGCTGCTGATGACTCGGAGTGATCTACTTGGGACGTAGCATCGCTCTTTTTCCCTTTTTTGTGTTTCGATGCCAAAGGGGTAGAAGTAGTTCTATTAGGTCTCTGTGTGGGATTTGCATGGGTTCGGGCACAAACATTTGCTTTTATCACTCTTCTTGCGCTTGTGTCCAACTTAGTCGTGGTTTGCTTTTCTGTGAAAACTTTGTTGTGAACTTGTGTTAAGTTATGAGACATATGGATTTCTATGTATGTTGAGACTTGTATTATTGTGCTATGGTCTATCTCTACTCTATTGTGCACAAGGTATACTCTCTTACAAAGCCCAACCTATCTTGATATGTCTTATATATATTCGTGCTTATCTAGTTTCCTTACTTTTTGGAGTTGCTCTACACCTTCATGTGCTGCATTTGTATTACAATTCAATTTAATTATATGCACACTTTTAGGGGGAGCTCTCATGTCTTAAGCCTTGGAAACTAGGCAATATAATTGTGCTTTCTTTGCAAATCCTAGTGTTGTCATCTAACACCAAAAAGGGGGAGATTGAAAGGACATTTCTGATCCGTTATGTTTTGTGTGTTAAGCAACAACACTTGTGATGATTTAATATGTGAGTTAAGTGATGCAGGTTTTTAGATGTCTAAATCACCTTTCCATCAAAGCCAAAAAGGGAGTTGAAAAGAGCTAGGCTTTCTCTTCAAAAAGAGTGAATCGGATTATCTGACCCAGGATGAGTCGGATTATCCGATCCCTAAGAATTTCGAGAATTCTGCTAAGGACTTAAGGAAAATGTTTTGTGGCTCACTGGAGGTAGTCGGATTATCCGATCCAATCTGTATGGATTATCCGACTGTCGGATTATCCGATGCTCACTTGGATCGGATTATCCGACTCTCCTATTTACAACGACTACATTTCTTGGAGGGGTATAAAAAACCCTCCACCTACCTCCAACAAGTTAGCTCGACCAGACCAAGCAAGAACACCATTGTTGAAAGCTCAAAACTCATATTACTCCCAATCCTCACCCAAACTCATTGATCTTTGAAGGATTGAAGGAGAAGCCCTGGATCAACAACTTCACCAAGCAGTTCTTCATTTCCCCTCATTCACTTGAGGGACATTTGCTAGGGTTTCCATTGGGAAAACCTAGCCCCATTGTTGTACTCACTTGCTTGCTACTTTTGTGTAGCAGATTTTTGGTGCTTGGGAGCTCCCAATCCTTTTGTGGGTTGTGCCTCAAGTGTGTTGTAAGGGCTCCGGATTCCGCCTTGAAGGATTCCGATAGTGGAAGGTGAACCGAGCTTTTGGGCAAGGTTCATCGGAGAATAGGGTGAGGCCATTTGTGGTGTCTTGAGTTTGATACTCACACCCCTCCAATGAGACGTACTCCCTGAAAAGGAGGAACTCGGGAATATATCTTTGTCTCCGCGTGCTTCCTGTTCGGTTACTCCTTTATCTTGTTTATTACCGTGCGTAGTATTAACTTGTCATATAGGTAAATTCACCATAGTTGCATATCTAGAGAATTTACCTTTGTGTCAAGCCTAAATCGAAAAAAATATTAAAAATTGACGTAGCACCTATTCACCCCCCTTTAGGTGGCCATACGATCCTTTCACATATTAGTTCTTGTGATATTGGGTTCTCCTTAATTTCATATTTTTAGTGCGACGATCATAAAGCTTTAGCTATTACCAGTGTGCACTGACTAATGATAGAAGGGTCATACCTAGAAGATCACAATAAAGTGTGATCTTAATGATTGCAACCAAAAGTTTTTCTGCCAACCGGATCTATCTGCATACAAACTTCTAACCTGAACATGAAAGTAAATGCGTACCGAAAGTTGGTTGTTGAACTGTTCCCATATTAGCGGGAATTATTGTGACATTCTTGCATCCTCCTGCCTTGCTCAGTGATCAGTTCATGGAGCTGCAGCTGGGAACTTTGGTAAAATTCTTTCATCTCTTTCTGCAAAATTTTGTGCTCCTCCATGAAACCCTTTGACATACATTCCATTTCCTTCTTTAGTATCTCAATTTGGCTCTCGTAGAAATCTTTTTTCTCTCTGTTAAGCAGATAAAGAAGAAGAAAGAGAATCAAAGAAAATATGTAGTTGAAGCATGAATGATCTTTTCTTCTTGTTCAATAGAACATGTAAGAAAAAACAGAGACAACAGCCAGATAAATCCAATTATAGATGGTAATGCTCTTATCCTCTTATTCCTTCCAACATTTCAAGAAAACAAAATAAGCACATCCAACAGAAAAATCCAATCTGATGTGAGCTGTTAAGAAACATGGCCCTAATCAACATCCACAGAATATCCCCACACGCAACCTGTGGATTTCCCCTGCACTGGATCTCTAAATTTTACATGTCGGTTCCATGACTTTTCTTGGAACTCTCAAAATCATTTGATTACGCCATGTGCTGCATGGAGCGTGTATTGTACAGCTTTTGAACAAATTGGACAATATTGCTCATTTTATTAAATAAAATAAATAAGACAATTGACCAGTTAAGCGGGATCCCGGCCTAAATTGGTACAGACACCTAGTCGACCGTCATTTCGAGGGCACACACAACTAACCTGACTAGCAAACACACTCTACACACACACCGCGAAAACAGGGACTGTCGTCGAGGTTGTCCACGGTGTCATCGTCATCGCTCATCGAGCCAGTGGCTCCAACTTTATAGAAGAACGACCACCTATTAAGCCTTCATGGGTATGGTATTAGAGTCAAGAGGTTTCAAGTTCATGACCCGGCCAAAACACTAATAAATTAAATGGGGGTGAGACATTGCCTAGCCCTTTCCATCATCCCACGTGAGGGGGAGTGTTGAAACATATTGCCCTTTCCATCAGTTCGTACTATTGGTTGAGTTTGCTAGTGCATTGATTCAACATGGTATCAAAGCAGAGGTCGTCTTGGGTTCTCTCGGCTTTTGCAATCTAACAAAAATGCTCTTGCCCCCTTTCTATCCACGTCTAGGCCTCATCGAGTCACACAAGAGAGATATTAGAGTATATATGTGGATTAGTTCAGTCTTTGGTTCTACTGGTTGGTGCAATACATCTTTACAGCTGCAACGGTCAACTCTTCGCTTAGAAGAATAGCAGTCTAGCACCTTCAATTCTGACGACGAGCTCCGAAAAGGAGATGCAAGACCTGCCGATGAAGATCCTCATGTTCGGACTGCCGATCGCAGGTCATCTTGAACGAACACAACACAAACTCCAATTCACACAGGAGAAGTTCAACACTAGGCCGCGCTTGGAAGGTGGACTACTTTCCAACTCTGTAATATTTCTTCAGAAAAAGGTTGTTGGGGCAAGAGAAATCTGATACTAAGAAATATCACCTAGTTAGCTGGGAGTTAGGGGGAATAGGTGTAATTGATCTGAAAGTTATGAATGTCTGTTTGCTTAGTAAATGGTTTTGGCGGCTTGGAAATGAAGAAGGGTTGTGGCAAACATTGCTTAGGAACAAATATGTAAAGAAACGATTTCGGCTTGTGAGAAAAAACCAGGGCAATCTCATTTCTGGCAAGGTCTAATGGGTGGTAAGGATTTATTCTTCAAATTATGTAGGAAAAGTGTAGGTAATGGTAAGAGAACTAGATTTTGGGAGGATTTCTGGGTAGGGGACAAACCTTTGTGTGAATGTTTCAGTAGACTTTATGGTTTAACCTTTAGTAAAAATATTCTTGTAGTTGAGGTTTTTTATTCTGGATGGGCAGCAATCAGCTTTAGAAGAAACTTGTGGGGGAGACTGCAAGTTATGTGGCAGGAACTTATGACTTTGTGTAGTAATGTAAGCTTAGTAGACGAAGAAGATAAATGTAAATGGCTTCTTACTAAGTCTAGGATTTTTTCGTTAGGTCTATGTATTAGCTTTTAAAAATGGGTACGGCTAAATGGAAACATAGGAATATGTGGACTGTAAAGATACCCTTGAAAATCAAAGTTTTCTTGTGGCTTGCCTTTAATAAAAGTATACTGACTTACGATGTTTTGATTAGAAGAGGTTGGAAAGGTAAGGATAACAAATGTTGTTTCTGTGATAGCTTAGAACGCTTGATCATTTATTTTTTGAATGCCCTGTAGCAAAGTATGTTTGTAGTGTTGTTAAATGTGCTACCGGTATTATGGATATACCTGTATATTTTAAGATATGAGCGAGTGGGTGATAAAGATCTCTGTAATAATTTCTCTGGGTTTTCTAGGCGATTTGGAAAGCCATGAATGCTTTTTTTAGATCAACCGTATTTCATTAATCGAAAATCAAGTTACATGAAGCAACATACATGGAAACTACAAGACAGGCCGGGATAAACTGATTATCCTGCGGATAAAATCATAAGAGATCGAGAAATACAAAACAATGCCTAGGGTTTCCTGCAACACCGTAGCCAGCAACCGTCGAGACGGACTCGGAAGAGACACCAAGTGAAAGGGCATTTCGTGATCCCTCGTATTTTGTGTGTTAGTTAACAACACTAGTGACATTTTAATAGGTGTTAAGTGATGCAGGTTTTTAGTTGTATTTAAACATATGAGCATCAACACCGAAAAGATTAAGGAAAATATCAGCGGATATTTTGCAACCGGAAATTTCGGTTGGAGAAGAAAAGAGGAAAAACGGCTATGGACTGGAACTCGAAGCACACTGGAAGTACCGTATATTTGCAGCCGGATATTCGGTGCCAACGGATTATCCGGTTCTGGAGAAGAAAAGAGGAAAAACGGCTAAGGACTGGAACTCGAAGTGCATTGGAGGTTCACGGATATTTGCAGCCGGATTTTCCAGAGGACACCGGATTATCCGCCTGACTTGAATCTATTCGTTTACTAATTGCCTATGCATCTTCTCATAAAATTACCTTATATCAAATGGATGTTAAGAGTGCTTTTCTAATGGTCCACTAAATGAACTAGTGTATGTGAAACAACCTCCGGGTTTCGAAGACCCTAAATTTCCTAACCACGTCTACTTACTACACAAGGCCCTTTATGGGCTCAAGCAAGCTCCACGTGCTTGGTATGATCATCTCAAGGAGTTCTTAGTAGACGTCGCTTTGAAATTGGGGTAATAAATCCACCCTTTTCACAAAAAGGATAAATGGAGAGTTTTTCGTATGCCAAATATATGTTGATGATATCTGATTGCGTGGATCACGTTCGCGGGAGACCCCAAGAGGAAAGTATGATGCAGTATAGAAGCAGTTTTCCCTTAGTATGAAACCAAGGTTTAATCGAACCAGTAGGAGCAAGAAATCGCTTCAGAAGGTTGTTGGTGGCGGATATGGCATGGCACAGCACCAGGGAATCTGGCACCAACGTGGAATCTGCACACAACACAATCAAACTACTTTGCCCCAACGAAACAGTGACGTTGTCAATCTCACCGGCTTGCTGGAAAACAAAGGATTAAAGTTATTAGTATGGAAAACAGTAGTAAATTTCAGAGAATGAAAAGGAACAGTGTTTGCAGTTGGTTGTATTATCAGTGTAAAAGAATGGACCGGGGTCCACAGTTCATAGTGGTGTCTCTCCATAACAGATAACTAACATGCTGGGCAATTGACAAAATATTGAGCGCATAGCAATGCATATATATGACATGATGATTACTATGATATTCATGTGGGCATTACGACAAAATAATAGACCGTTATCCAACAAAGTCTATGACTAATAATCCACCGCCAGGTTGTCATACCGAGTTCCCCGTTGGTATTAAGTGCAAGCAACGGATAATTGCATTAAGTAATGTGCGTAAAGTAAACAAATGCATTAGATCTAACGGCGTACTGATGGCCTTCACGTAATTACCCACAACGGCGCCAGAAAACTTTGCTGACCCTTCGCGTGGTTACCTGCGTGAAAAGTAAATGGGTTAGGTTGAGACTCCAAGTGCAGAGTGTATGTAGTAGTGGAAGACAGTTTTCCACACGAGGGGTGACTCGAGGGTTTAATATCGAACTCTCGGGGAACCAGTATTTCAGGTGTTATCTCCTTATCCTTCTCTTGAGAACCTGCAACAAAATAAATTGTTTTGTGCCCTACCTCACCAAGTGGTTGTCAAGCACAAGGTGTGAGAATGACAATAAAATAAATATGCAAACAGTAGTAAATATGCAATGATGGTAAAATAAATATGCAATGATGGTGGAAACAATGGTAAATGATATTTTTGGTTTTTTATAATGTATGCAAGATGTGAAAGTGTTTTTGTATTTTCGGATTAAAATGGCAGCAAACAAAAGTGGTGATAAAAGTGTTGGAAAGGTGTTTCTTATGATTAAAAATGGACCGGGTTCATGGTAGACAATGGAACACTAAAATTAACATGTAAGATGGCAAGACATGGTTTGACAAGTTATTAATAATATGGGCATCACGTCCTAACATAGAGATCTCAAGTATAAGTTGTTCTCTCTCTTATGCTCCACCAAGATGCGAACTAAATCATAACACCTTAGTAATTAAGATAAATCAGAGCATAGCAATAAGTTCAATGACATGAAGTTAAAATAAGAACATGCTAGATCTAGTCATGGAGGTAGTGGCCAAGGTCACATCCACTCTCCGGTAGCATGGTATTTTTGTTTATCCCTAGTGAGGCAACAAAGTAAGGTAGAAAACCCAAGTGGATCGCAGAACTATCTCACGTTCACTGCACTAGCCCCCCCGTTACTCCAACTAATGCACACGTTCCCCCTCACATGCTCTCATAAACATGCTTGATCATGACAAGTAAATAAGAACGGGGTACATAATATGCATCTACTTTCATAACTGAAACAAAACCATTGCAATCTCAAACATGTATTAACTCATAATAAAGATCCACCACAAAGGAATTACATAGATGACCGTAATCATGTTCAGCAGCTCATACGGTACTAATTAGTGAAGCTCATAGAGAGGAGAGATACATAAGTTACTTCCACAAACCCATAGTCCAGGGGTGGACTACTCCCTCTTCATCATGGTGTCGGTGGAGATGTTGTTGGAGGGGAAGGAGACCACCCGGCAGCGCCCCGCCGGAGTTTTCCCCCTCCAATCTTCAGCTCCAGGTCTCTGTTTCGTGGTTTCTGTGTTTCGGCGGCGCTCCTTTCGCGAAAGCCCTGGGGGGTCTATATATAGTCGTTTTTAGGTCAAGACGAAGCTTCGGGAAGAAGATCGACGGCAGCGGAGGCCCGAGGGCCATGGTGGGTCCCACGCGGTCAGGGAATCTGGCCGCGTGGGCCCACCCTTTCGGCCTTCTGGTCTCCGTTTCTTCGATTCCTTTGCGCCTACGTTTCGTTCCTTCCAAAAAAGTGATCCCCGTAAAATTCAGGTCATTTGGACGTGTTTGGTCCCTGAAACATAAAAATATAGAAAAAGGGGTTTTCTGACAGTGCAGGGTTAATTCCAGAAAAATGGGGAAGTTGTTAATTATCCCCAAAACTCAATATAAATCATGAATATAACCCTTATATGATGCAAATAACATGTAATAAAATGTAAAGTTCATGTATGCATTTTACATGCATCAACATCCCCAAGCTTAACCCATGCTCGTCCCGAGTATGAAGGTGATAAAACTAACATGGACTTTGCATTTTAATACTATCAATGGATATCAAAGGTGATTACTATTGCTACATAAGTCAAATGATTCATTCTTCAAAGGAATAACAATATGCAAGATAAATTATGAAGTGATATCAAATACTCAATGTAAAGATGTTCAATGATAAATTCACAAAGTGTAACATAGAAGAAAGTACTATGGACCAAATGTATGCATAATGAAAAGTAAAAACATCCTATGGTGGTCATAGAGTACTTCTTATGAAAACTGAATATAAAAGGTGGACACTTTGGATAGATAAATAAGTAGAGGTAAAGCATGAATAAGTTTCATCTAACTTCCAAACACTTCTACTTAAGTTAATGCTTGCAATGTGGTAGTCATTGGTGTGGAGCTCTCATTACCCCTATCATAGCATCTTGAATGATTAATGTTTAAAGTGAAAGCAAATATGAGTGGTGTGCTTGACAATGTATTGGTTGAATGTCTCATGTCCCTTGAATACAAGTACCTACACCATGTGTTACTCACTTTGGTCCACAAAGTAAATTCAAATAAAGGTCATTGCAAGTAATAATAGTATCATCAAGAACTGCACTGGGGTACCTCTTGCCCCTTGACATGAACAAGCCCATGTCAAAACAACAAGACAAACAGACAATGAACAATCTCAGCACTCTTTTATTTACTATGGGTATAGCTTTTTATTATGAGGTGCATCACTGAATGAACATTATGGTTATGCTGTAAATTTCCACCATGAATGATGCATGGCTTAGATTAGCGGCCCAGGCATTTCTCTAACCATTTATACAAACTCTTTGAACTTACTAAGTATCCACATTCATTTCACCCATGATAGGCATCCATAAACAAAAGTACATGACATCAACTAAATATAAATAAGTGCAATGTTGAAAGCTTGCCATGTGACAGCACATATGGGCTAACTCCCAACCAAAACAATTGTCAAGCCCACAACTTCATAATTTTAATCACAATGGTTCATGCTTATTAAATGCAATAAAAGTAAATTGTGCATCAAGTTCGTGAGAGCTTTTAACCAATTTTTCCCATGACAATCAATAACATAAGCATTTAAATTCAGAAATGTAGATAACACAATATAACATGATAAACATACTTGGAATAGCATAAAGCTAATAGGTAGATATGGTGGACTCACTGGAAAAACTTTGGTTGAAGGTGTTGGGAAACAAGCTTTTTACTTGTTGTAATTTTTGGGCTAGCAATAGGGAGAAAGTTGACCATCTAAATGCATGCATAAGTGTCCATAGAACTAATCAATCCATGTTAAACCAAGTAAAGTTAAAATTCAACATCTAAACATGGTAAAAGATAGCTCTTGACAACACACTTGCAAATTAACATTCATTCAAAGCACATGAATTATGCAACTATATGTATCTTTTAAAATCAACTCAAACATCCCTATCCCAATATATTTAATAGCATCCAACATAATTCAACCCAAACTTCCAGTAGCTCTCTCATATATAAATGATAGTGGTGGTCTTATTAACAAACCGAAATAACAAAAGAAAAAAACAGACGCTCCAAGTTTATACGATAAAGTGCTTTGATCGAAAAACAGAAGTTAGACGTGTGCAAACCGAGAGTGTGTTGGTCTAGTGGGGTTGTCTTGACATCCCCAAGCTTATGGTCTTCACCATCCTTGGATAGCTCTTGGTGCAGCTCCTCTAATCCCTGTGAAAAAACTTCAAAACACCGTTTCTCCCATTTCTTTTCTGTGGGGTGATATTAGTAGTGATAAACAAATAGGTTCCTTGCTGCATAAAATCCTTAGGCAAAAATTCATATGAATGTCCAGAGAGTATATAATGTTGTATGCCTACTCATAAACTCAATTGAATCAAAAAGATTCAAGCAAAAAGCTCAAAGAATGCATCAAACAATATCAAGACAGAATCTGTCCAGAAAAACAGCAGCAGCAAAACGCATTTTTCTACCCTACTTAAACTCGTCAGAAAAATCTGCAAAAAATCACGTGTGCAGAGGATGAAAAGTTGAAGCTACAGTTCAAATTACAGCTCAATCGGAGTTACAGATAAAAAATGAAAAATCAAACCGTGCACAGACTTCGTGCAGGCAGAAAACTCTCCGAAAATGAATAGCAACTTTTCAAACCCAAAATAGGTAAAACTTGGTTCTTTATTAAAAATCCCAGAAACAAAACTAACAAACTACTCTCTTGTTACAGCAAGAGGACTCAAAGAAAATCTCAAACAAAAACAACCGGGTTGCCTCCCGTAAAGCGCTTTCTTTATAGCCATATAGCTAGGCTTACTTACTTGATAATCAAAGGGGACGTAGCTCATGAGGGAGCTTGAACCTTGGTGTGTCCCTCTTCCTTGGGAAGTGTTCCATGCTCTTCTTGTGTGGAAACTGAAACTTCACATTCCCTTCCTTTGAATCAATAATGGCACCTGTAGTACGAAGAAAAGGTCTTCCCAAAATAATAGGACTAGAGGTTTTATTCCCCATGTCCATGATTAGAAAATCAACAGGCACAAAAGTCATGTGTAACTCTACCATAACATCACTTACTTTTCCTAGAGCATGTCTAATGGAATCATCAGCAAGTGCAAGTTCAATAGAGCATTTCTCAATATTTTTAAGTTCAAGGACTTCATATAGTTCTTTAGATAATATAGAGACACTAGATCCTAGATCTAAAATGGCATGGTGTGTCTCTTTTCCAATGGTTACTAGTACCTTAGGGATCCAGATATCCCCAAGCTTAGGTGGTATCATAGCTTCTTGATTGTACCTAGCAATCTTTTCTTTTAAGACATGATTAGCAATATAGGAACCAAAACCAGCCTGGTTAATATTAACAGAAGGATCACTTGCAAATTTTTGTAAGATAGAAATTAATTCATGCAAGCTACACTTCTCTAAATCAACAAATGGTTCCTTAACTTCACTAAGCATTTTAACTTCCTCAACTTTTCTTTCTAACTACTAACATAAGAGATTCATCATTTTTAGTTTCATTAACTTCTTCCTTTAAACCAACAAGTTGAGACATAAATGGCAACAAATATTCAGGATATTCAAGCAGTTCATTAAGAGTTCCCTCCAAAGTAGAAGGGACACTTTCAGCAATATTAATAGAATTCATCCCAACCGTGGGTGGTGCTTGTGGTTTCCCTGCAGACATACTCAATAAAGTGGCTTGATTATCAGCTAGTTTTGACAAGGCTTTGTCTAGTCCTGCAGCTTGGAGTTGTAAACCTCTAATATCAGAACTAATAGAAGCAACAGATTTATTCAACTCTTGTATCATGGTATTATGACTAGCAACTTGTTCAATAAGAATTTTATTTGCTTCGAAATTATCATTGCTTGATGACATAGGCTTCCATTTATCATTAGCATTAGGATATGGCACTAAAGGACGGTTGTTAGGAACATATGGGGGTTTATTATAAGAGTTATAATTGTTGTTACCATACCCATTATTACCATAGTTCCTAATGAAGTTGACATCAACATTTTCAGGATTATTACCAACTAGTTCTTGCAAAGGCATATTTTCAAAATTTTGTTTATTAATAAAAGCAAGAATGGTGTCCATTTTAGATGACAAATCATTTGTTTCTTCTATAGAGTTCACTTTCTTAGATGAACTAGGTGCTCTATCAGTATGCCATTGACTATAATTTTGCAAGATACTTTCCAAAATGTTCTTAGCTTCTAATAGTTTTTCCCATGAAAGCACCTCCAGCAGCTGAATCAAGTATATTTCTAGACATGTAATTTAGACCATTGTAAAAAGAGTGTAAAATGGTCCATTCATTAACCCCATGTGATGGACAAGTTCTAAGCATGAGTTTAATCCTATCCCAAGCCATGGCAACATGTTCATTTTCATTTTGCCTAAAAGAGAGGATATTGTTTCTATTTTGCAGTATTTTAACAGGGGGATAATATTTCTTAATGAAAGCTTCTTTTAAATCATCCCAAGAATTAATACTACCAGTAGGTAATGAATGTAGCCACTCTTTAGCTTTTCCTCTAAGTGAGAAAGGAAATAACTTCAGTTTTAAGACATTACTTTCAACATTTTTAAACTTTTGCATGTCACAGATTTCAATAAAATCATGAAGATGCATAGAGGCATCCTCAACAGCACTACCACCAAATTGTTCCCTAGTTATCAAGTTTAACAAACTAGGACTAACTTCATAGCTCTCAGCAGTAATCTCAGGTGTGGTGATAGGCTTAGCAATAAATTGATCATTAGGAGTGTTTGTGTAGTCACACAATTTAGTTCTATCTCCCATTTCAACAAGTTTTTATGTGTTTTTAATTTTTTATGCAAAACTGAAAGTAAAATGACACTAATGCAACTCGAAATAACAAATGCAACACAAAAATGCAAAACTGAATATAAATATGCAAACCGAAATATAAAGATGATATGCAAGACAAGAACAAAACAAAATAAAATGATTGTAGGTAAAGATGGATAAGATGATGCTCACGTAGGTGCAACTCCCCAAGCTTAGGTTGTTACACAAGTTGGTGATGAAGTTGACTTGATGTGAGTGATCCTTGGATAAACCTTTCAGCTATGGTTCCCCGGCAACGGCGCCAGAAAACGTCTTGATGGCCCTTCACGTAGTTACCCCACAACGGCGCCAGAAAACTTGCTACCCTTCCGTGGTACCTGCGTGAAAAGTAAATGGGTTAGGTTGAGACTCCAAGTGCAGAGTGTATGTAGTAGTGGAAGACAGTTTTCCCCACGAGGGTGACTCGAGGGTTTAATATCGAACTCTCGGGGAACCAGTATTTCAGGTGTTATCTCCTTATCCTTCTCTTGAGAACCTGCAACAAAATAAATTGTTTTGTGCCCTCAACCTCACCAAGTGGTTGTCAAGCACAAGGTGTGAGAATGATAATAAAATAAATATGCAAACAGTAGTAAATATGCAATGATGGTAAAATAAATATGCAATGATGGTGGACAATGTAAATGATATTTTTGGTTTTTTTATGTATGCAAGATGTAAAAGTGTTTTTGTATTTTCGGATTTAAAATGGCAGCAAACAAAAGTGGTGATAAAAGTGTTGGAAAGGTGTTTCTTATGATTAAAAATGGACCGGGGTTCATGGTTTCACAAATGCACTCTCTCTTGATAACGTGGTAGACAATGGAACACTAAAATTAACATGTAAGATGGCAAGACATGGTTTGACAAGTTATTAATAATATGGGCATCACGTCCTAACATAGAGATCTCAAGTATAAGTTGTTCTCTCTCTTATGCTCCACCAAGATGCGAACTAAATCATAACACCTTAGTAATTAAGATAAATCAGAGCATAGCAATAAGTTCAATGACATGAAGTTAAAATAAGAACATGCTAGATCTAGTCATGGAGGTAGTGGCCAAGGTCACATCCACTCTCCGGTAGCATGGTATTTTTGTTTATCCCTAGTGAGGCAACAAAGTAAGGTAGAAAACCCAAGTGGATCGCAGAACTATCTGTCACGTTCACTGCACTAGCCACCCCCGTTACTCCAACTAATGCACACGTTCCCCCTCACATGCTCTCATAAACATGCTTGATCATGACAAGTAAATAAGAACGGGGTACATAATATGCATCTACTTTCATAACTGAAACAAAACCATTGCAATCTCAAACATGTATTAACTCATAATAAAGATCCACCACAAAGGAATTACATAGATGACCGTAATCATGTTCAGCAGCTCATACGGTACTAATTAGTGAAGCTCATAGAGAGGAGAGATACATAAGTTACTTCCACAAACCCATAGTCCAGGGGTGGACTACTCCCTCTTCATCATGGTGTCGGTGGAGATGTTGTTGGAGGAGAGGAGACCACGCGGCAGCGCCCCCCGGAGTTTTCCCCCTCCAATCTTCAGCTCCAGGTCTCTGTTTCGTGGTTTCTGTGTTTCGGCGGCGCTCCTTTCGCGAAAGCCCTGGGGGGGTCTATATATAGTCATTTTTAGGTCAAGACGAAGCTTCGGGAAGAAGATGACGGCAGCGGAGGCCCGAGGGCCATTTTGGTGGGTCCCACGCGGTCAGGGAATCTGGCCGCGTGGGCCCACCTTTCGGCCTTCTGGTCTCCGTTTCTTTGTTTCCTTTGCGCCTACGTTTCGTTCCTTCCAAAAAAGTGATCCCCGTAAAATCTCAGGTCATTATGACGTGATTTGGTCGCTTGAAACGTAAAAATATAAAAAAGGGTTTTCTGACAGTGCAGGGTTAATTCCAGAAAAATGGGGAATTGTTAATTATCCCCAAAACTCAATATAAATCATGAATATAACCCTTATATGATGCAAATAACATGGAATAACATGTAATAAAATGTAAAGTTCATGTATGCATTTTTCATGCATCACGTACCTTAAGCTAAACATCGGTTATTTTATCCCTAGTGGCAACAGCACATCCACAATCTTAGAAGTTATTGTCACTCTCCCAGATTATCGGAGGCATGAACCCACTATCTAGCATAAATACTCACTCTTGGAGTTACAAGCATCTACTTGGCCAAAGTATCTACTAGTAACGGAAAGCATACAAGATCATAAATAACATATAAGATAGATTGATAATCAACTTGACATAGTATTCAATATTCATCGGATCCCAGCAAACACAACATGTAGCATTACAATAAGATGATCTTGATCATGATAGGCAGCTCACAAGATCTAAACATGATAGCATAAAGTGGAGAGACAACCATCTAGCTACTGCCATGGACCCGTAGTCCAAGGATGAACTACTCACGCATCACTCCGGAGGCAGGCATGGTGATGTAGAGCCCTCCGGTGATGATTCCCCTCTCCGGCAGGGTGCCGGGAAGAGCTTCTGAACCCTCTCGAGCAGGGTTGACGGCGGCGGCGTCTCTGGAACTTTTCGTGGATAATGGCTCGGGCCTTAGGGTTTTCGCGTCGGGAGGAATAAATAGGCGAAAGGGCGGCGGGCTGCGGAGCCACGAGGGCCCCACACCACCCCATGGTGCGGCAGGGGGGCCCGCGCGGCCCCATGGTGTGGGCGCCACGTGGCTCCCCTCCGTGTCTCTGGACTCCGTCTTCGTGTTGGAAAAATAGGAGGTTCTGTCCAAGTTTCGTCCAATTCCGAGAATATTTCCAGACTAGCTTTTCTGGAATACAAAAACAGCAGAAAACAGGAACTGGCACTGTGGCATCTTGTTAATAGGTTAGTCCCAGAAAATGCATAAAAATGCTATGAAGTGTATATAAAACATGTAACAATTGGTATAATATCAACATGGAACATCAGAAATTATAGATACGTTTGAGACGTATCAAGCATCCCAAGCTTAGTTCTACTCGTCCTCGAGTAGGTAAAACGATAAAAAAAAATAATTTCTGAGGTGACATGCTACAATCATAATCTTGATCAAATAATACTGTAAAGCACATGTTATGAATGAAGTGATCCAGGTCAATGGTCTATAGTTTGCTAGCAAGTAGATAATGAGCAAACAACTGAATCATATAAGCAAAAACTTTTCATGAATAGTACTTTCGAGACAAGCATCAAGGAGTTTTGCATAAGAGTTAACTCATAAAGCAATAGATTCTAAGCAAAAGGTTTAACCAACACAAAGGAAGATTTAAGTTTCAGCAATTGCTTTCAACTTTCAACATATATATCTCATGGATATTTGTCAACACAAAGCATATAATAAGTGCAATATATGAGCATATAAAAATTGTTGCACCAAAGTTGACACTAGTGTTTGCTTCTAAGATAGAAAGAAGTAGGTAAACTGACTCAACATAAAAGTAAAAGAAAGGCCCTTCGGAGGGAAGCAGGGATTAAATCATGTGCTAGAGCTTTTTAAGTTTTTGAAATCATATAGAGAGTAAAAATAAGTTTTGAGAGGTGTTTGTTAATTGTCAACGAATCAGAAAATGGAAAGTACAATATGACCCCTGCCAACCAGACTTTTAAGAGCGGCTCCCATGAAGGACGTTATTTCTACCAGCAAGGCAGATCATCCCTCTTTCTCTTTTGTTTACACATGCAGATATTTCACTGTTTGTCATTGCTTGACTGATAAATCAGGGCAAAAATGTGAAGAGAATTAAGCGGTTAAAGTTGTAATTAATTGGGACTGGGCACCCCATTTGCCAGCTCTTTTTGCAAAATTAATGGATAAGCGGATGTATATGCCGCTAGTCCGGTGGTAAAGTCTGTTTGACAGTTGACATAAAGACATCCACCCCGTCCTCATGAGCTTGGTAAACATTGACACAAAATAGGAGTAATAAAGTTTGAATAGTTTAAAGGTAGCACATGAAAAATTTACTTGGAATGGCAAGAAAATACCACATATAGGTAGTTATGGTGGACACAGATGGCATGGATTTGGCTCAAGGTTTTGGATGCACGAGAAGCATTCCCTCTCAGTACAGAGTTTAGGCTAGCAAGGTTATTTGAAGCAAACACAGGATATCAACCGACACAGCAAGGCTTATATGAAAACATATTGCAAGCATTATAAGACTCTACACTGTCTTCCTTGTTAACCAAACCCTTTTACTAGAAAATATCTAGACCTTAGAGATACCAATCATGCAAACCAAATTTCAACGAGCTTTACGGTAGTTCTTCATTAATAGGTTTTAACTACATGATACAAAAGCTTAATCATGAACTACTTGATAACTCAAAACAATTGACAAGTATCAAATTATCCAATACAGCGATCTACAAGAATATGTAAGCTTTTTCCATTATACCATCTACCACATGCAACATTTTCTGTTCCAACCAAACACCAATCAATTTATTTCAACATAAACTCTCCAAACAATTATAAGTGAAGCAAGAGAGTACTTTCTTTAAAAAACTAACAGCTCTGAATAAGAGATGCATGAAAAACAGGAGCTAAAAGCATAGCAATAGCTAGACAAGAATACTCAACAAGTATAAGTGAAGAATAGGAGTATTCATATGAAAAAGCGGAGCGTGTCTCTCTCCCAATCAAGAATGCTGGGGTCCAATCAAGTTGACCATAGAAAAATAAAATACTGAAAATAAAAGCACACAGACGCTCCAAGTAAAGCACATATGATGTGAAAGAATTAAAATATAGTTTCACTAGAGATGACCTGATAAGTTGCTGATGAAGAAGGGGATGCCTTGGGCATCCCCAAGCTTAGACGCTTGAGTCTTCTTGAAATTTGCTGGGGTGATCCATGGGAGCATCCCCAAGCTTAAGCTCTTCACTCTTCTTGATCACATTATATCATCCTTCTCTCTTGACCCTTGAAAACTTCCGCCACACCAAACTCAAAGTAATTCTCATTAGAGGGTTAGTGCACAATCAAAAACTCACATGTTCTATAAGGACACAAACATGACCGTTACTTTTAACATTAGCTACTGCCACTGATGTTATGTGAAGCTCTTCACCCTAAAAAAGAATTCCACTCAACACTAGTAAAAGAGAGAATGCGAAAAATAAAAGACAGAATCTGTCTAAACAGAACAGTCCGCAAAGACGAATTTTTTCGAGGCACTTACGTTGCTCAGATCGAAAAACTTTAAACTAACGAAAGATGCGTACATATCTGAGGATCACGCACAAAAAATTTCAGATTTAAATAATTTTTCTGTGATTTTACAGAATTAAAACGGTGAACAGCAGAAATCTGTTCCTGCGCAGAAATCCAAATCTAGCATCATCTTCCTATTAGAGGCAATACTTGGCACAACAATGCGATAAAATAAAGATACAAAGGAATTGTTACAGAAGTAAACAACTCCTTGACTCAAAAAAAAGAAAAATTGCAGAAATAAAATAATGGGTTGTCTCCCATAAGCGCTTTTCTTTAACGCCTTTCAGCTAGGCGCAGAAAGTAAGAATCAAGTGTTTCCAAGCGATGAAGCATCAACAGAAAGGTTGGAAGTTTTCTCAACAATGCATTGTATCTTATCTATATAATTTCAGAAACTCCTTTTTCATTACTTTTAGGCACACTATCCTCATCAAATAAATTTTCAGGAACAATCCAATCAAAATTCTTTTCTAGTGCCTCATGCATGCCTACAAACTTAAAAGGTATTGGTATCTTAACTTCCCCCTCATAATTAGTTTCTTTAGTGTATTTAAGCCTCTCTTTTTCCAATTTCTCAAGTGTATTAGTAACATCAATATAATAGCCAAGCATCTTATATCGAATAAAAACTTTTCTAGCTTCTTAGCAACATCACCAAATTCTTTAAGCAAGGTTTCTAGAACAAAATCTTTCTTTTCACCATCTTCCATATCATGAAGTTTAAGGAACATATGCTGCATTATAGGATTCAGATTGACAAACCTAGCTTCCAACATGTGAACTAGAGAAGCTATAGCAATTTCATAATTTGGAGCAAGTTCTACCAAGGGTCTATCTTCAAAATCTTTAAGCCTACTAATGTGACCCAAGAATTCCTCAATGTTATCTCTTCCAATGATAGACCCACTACCCACAGATATGTTTTTAAAGTATACTTAGGGAGAAGCATGATGAAATAACAGAAACTAAACAGAAAATAAACTAAATGCAAGTAACTATTTTTTTGTGTTTTTGATAAATAAACAAACAAGACTAAATAAAAATAAACTAAGCAAGACAATAACAAAGTAAAGAGATTGGAAGCGTGAAACTCCCCTTGCAGAAATCCTCTTGCTTCCCAATATGGCGTCAGAAAATATGGCGTGTGGAAGGAAGGCAAGGAGATTGCTGAACCGAAGTGCTTCTGCTCCCGGCAACGGCGCCAGAAAATGCTTGATTGCGTGGATCACACGTTCGCTAGGAGACCCCAAGAGGAAGGTATGATGCAGTATAGAAGCAGTTTTGCCTCAGTATGAAACCTAGGTTTAATCGAACCAGTAGGAGCAAGAAATATGGCACGGCGCAGCACCAGGGAATCGGCACCAACGTGGAATCTGCACACAACACAATCAAACTACTTTGCCCCAACGAAACAGTGAGGTTGTCAATCTCACCGGCTTGAAAAAAAGGATTAAACGTATGGTGTGGAAAACAGTAGTAAATTGCGAGAATGAAAAGGAACAGTGTTTGCAGTTGGTTGTATTATCAGTGTAAAAGAATGGACCGGGGTCCACAGTTCACTAGTGGTGTCTCTCCATAACAGATAACTAACATGCTGGGTGAACAAATTACAGCTGGGCAATTGACAAAATATTGAGCGCATAACAATGCATATATATGACATGATGATTACTATGATATTCATGTGGGCATTACGAAAAATACATAGACCGTTATGCAACAAATTCTATGACTAATAATCCACCGCCAGGTTATCATACCTAGTTCCCCGTTGGTATTAAGTTGCAAGCAACGGATAATTGCATTAAGTAATGTGCGTAAAGTAAACAAATGCATTAGACCTAACGGCGTACCCTTAAGCTAAGCATCGGTTATTTTATCCCTGGTGGCAATAGCACATCCACAATCTTAGAAGTTATTGTCACTCTCCCAGATTACCGGAGGCATGAACCCACTATCTAGCATAAATACTCACTCTTGGAGTTACAAGCATGTACTTGGCCAAAGCATCTACTAGTAATGGAAAGCATGCAAGATGATAAATAACATATAAGATAGATTGACAACAATATTCATCGGATCCCAGCAAACACAACATGTAGCATTACAATAAGATGATCTTGATCATGATAGGCAGCTCACAAGATCTAAACATGATAGCATAAAGTGGAGAGACAACCATCTAGCTACTGCCATGGACCCGTAGTCCAAGGATGAACTACTCACGCATCACTCCGGAGGCAGGCATGGTGATGTAGATCCCTCCGGTGATGATTCCCTCTCTGGCAGGGTGCCGGGAAGAGCTTCTGAACCCTCCCGAGCTAGGGTTGACGGCGGCGGCATCTCTGGAACTTTTCGTGGATAATGGCTCGGACCTCTAGGGTTTTCGCGTCGAGAGGAATAAATAGGCGAAAGGGCGGCGGCTGCGGAGCCACGAGGGCCCCACACCACCACGGCGCGGCAGGGTGTAGCGCACCTGCACTTAGAAATTGGCAAGGTACCTATGTATAGTGCAAACCCCTGGATCGATTCATTTGCACACACAGTCTAAGATGAAATATCACAACATTGTATCAATTATTACACGTTGATCCAGTACTTAGGAAAATATCCTTTACAAATTGCATAGCACGAAGCTAGCTTTGAAAGAGTAAAGCAGCGGAAATAATAATCTTCATGGAGTCCTCATCCTTTGCATGTGCCACAGGCGAAAACATGTTGGTTTCAGACTCGATACCCTTAACGAAACTCACTCGTCGTCAGAACAATCTGCAACAAATAAAATTTGCAACAGAGTGGGTCAGATACCATTAAAAATGGATCTGGCAAGTGACACTATGTGGACACTTAGTGGAATAACTCTAATAACCTATATGCATATTTGGCTGGTGGAGTTCAAGGCTATTTTGCATAAAGCCAATTTTAGCCTAACACTTTGTAAAACATTTTCTTCAAATGTTGGAGACAATATGGCATAAAATCCCTAGTCTCTTCTACCCTTGTTCACCCATCAAAATTTTACTTAATGAAATTGAGATGTTGGGAGCCTCCATTGACATCCTTGATTAGCTGCTTCAATTGTCCGTAACCGGGGACATGGCTAAGTACTTAGTTTTAACTCTGCAGAGGTTGTGCAGTTTCACCATTAGACCCAACAAACCCAAACTATCCTCAAGCACTCAAATTATGCTAAGGAAAAGGAGAGAGTTGAGACGAGAGTTTTCAGAAGCATATTCCCCATTCCATACCGGCTTGACCCGTTCCACCTACATCCTCTACATCTGCTTGTCAAGCTGGGAGGAGTCCACGCAACTTAATCCATCTAGCCAGAGCCATATGACTAATGGCTGCACGGTAAGCAACTTCACTTAGAGAAACATTGGTCCCTTTATTCCTGGGTGGCAATCCACAAGTGAATATCCGCAGGACAACACTCAACTCTGACAGCCAATCAAGCCCAAATCCACCCAGGTGTTCAATTAACTTAGTAGAAATTAGCTTTTCAATAAAACACTTTTGCATAGCATCAATAATTCTACTAAGTTGTCAATAGGATTCTAGACACAACTAGTGTAAAGGAGATAGTAGTTTTAGCATAGCAATACTATCCTACACATGCATATAAAGAAATACACTAAGTCATGCATAGAAAATACTTAGGAAATTTATGGGGTGTGCCACTTGCCTTGGCAACAGGAGAACAGGTGTAGCAGTTGCAAAAGCCTTCGTCTCTCTCCGGAATTTCTAACAAGTCAAACAATTCACAATAAATATGCAGCCAAACAACACTTAAGAAAATATGACATGCATGAGATGCAGAATGATACAAGGAATTATGAGTGAATGACATACAGAACAAACGAAGGAAAAAGACATAAAATAACTTAATCCAATTGGCTAAGGCAAGGTCAAGGTTGAGCAAAATAAACTTGATAAAACAACTTGAAAAGTTGTAAGGCAACTTCAAGTCTTCTCATATTTGATCTTCAAAACCTCTTCAACTCCTTTGTATTTTCATTGATCTTCAAAGGTCTTCAATTAGCACTCTAGGAACTTAGTCATAAACACAAAGGACTAGGTCTATGTCCAAAGTGAGACAAAAATGGAAAGAAAGAGAAGATAGAAAGAAAGAAGTAGTTGGTCTTCCAAGAATCTTATCCAGGCTTCCTTGTAGCTTTCTCCTTGGTGTGTTGACTTCATTGAATTTTGTAGACTTGATGGTTCTGCAGACTTCATGATGTTGGCAACATCAAGGTTGGTCTTGAATATAACTTAGTCACCATGAAGTCGAAAGAGAGAAAGGAAAGAAAGGCTTAGAAAATGTAGGTGGTTGGTCTTCGTGAACTTCCCCTTGATTTTCTTCTAAGTACCTTGACTTCTTGGAGATGCTTCTGGAGTTTGTTTTCTTGGCTAAGTCCTTCATGGGTTTCCACTAATTCTAACTTAGTGGTTTTCGACTAGGAGGGTCAAAAGGACTAACATGCATCCTCAATTTTTTTCTAAGGAGGAATGTCATGTAAGAAGTGCAAAATATTTCTAAGGACTAGAGATGCATGCCATGCCATGAAATTATTCTAAGTTAATGCAAGACAAGTAAGATGGTCCAAAAATGACTAAGGACCAAAGGTCAAACAATGAGTCCAAATAATTTCTAAGGAAAAGTAAACAAAACATAGTTGCCAAATTTTCTAAGGAAAATACTTTAAAACAATAGTTGATAAAATTTCTAAGGACAAACACTTAAACAATATCACTTAGAAAAATATTATAAAACAACTAAGTTTTCAAGATGCTAAATTTTTCTAAGGAGAAGATTTAGCACTATTAAGATGTTGAAATTTTTTGAAGGAAATAATGTTGTCAAAATAATTATCACATATTTTCTAAGGAAGGAAATTACTTTGTTTGGAGAGGCAAATATTTCTAAGTACCTTTTGTAGCTAAAGTGATCAGAATATGACTAAGCCATTTTATTAATCGAATATATGAAGAAAAATAATTTCAATCAATTTTTATTATTAAAATAACACCTAAAAAGCATTTAATCAATATTAGTTACAAAAATCATAGAAAATACTTTTACAAAAATTAGTAGAGTATTCCTACGGCCAAATATTAACTAAACAAAAATATACCAATTGGATTTACTCCAGAATCAAATTTTAAAATCAAGTTAAGTCAATTTTACTTAAACAACCATTTTTAAAATTGAACCAAAATAAGTTTGTCAAAACATAAAATAAATATGCAAAAAGTTTCTACGTGTCATAAGCTTTCCAAAAATATTTTATTTGTAAAATTTGGCCAAACCAATAAAAAGTAGTGATAGATCTAAGATCTAGAGTTTTTCTGCAAAACAGTCGGTCTTTGGTTGACTGTTGACTCTGACCGCTGACGTGGGGTTGACTCACTGACGTGGCAGGCTGACTGGGCTTTGACTACGAATTTTGACCAAAAAAAGAGTTGCTCGGATGGAAAAACAATCTTAACGAAAGTTGTAGAGAATTACGTGCTCTTTCTAACTATCACAATTATAACATAAGTGGATTAATAGATTGGTCACAAAACGCAAATTACCTTTCTGATCCGAAACTTCAAACTCGAATATCTCCTAGCTCGCTTGACCAAAAGAGGTGAGGCTTGGGGCAAATGAAAGATCTTGATCCGGGGAACAACTTTCGTAACTACGGCCTGAAGGTTTGAGATTGTTTTCTCCTCCGAAAATCGTCAAAAGCAATCTGTATTGTACAGAGAATTCTGTACGTCAAAATCAAAAGAGTGCAATAGCAAAGTTGTAGGTAAGGGTTAGATCTAACTTCTCACCAAAGGAATTTCGATTTGAAGAATCGAGCACGAAGAGATCTAAGAATTACGACTTCAGATCTGAAGGATTGCGATTCGAAATTCTACCTCCACGGTTGATGAAAAGAGTTGAGGCCTCTCGGGAGGGAAAGATATTGAACATATCTACAATACTGCTTGAGTCTCCGGTGCGATTCGAGATCATTTTGGTGGGTAAATATACGAAATACGATTTCGCTGGTTAGTGTTTCGGTGGAACGAAAATGGGGAAAGAGGTGGCGGCAGCTACAGGGATTTATATAGGTCAAGGGTCGGTGGAATAGCTTGGGCTCGAAGTTATGAATGCATAGAATCAAACGGATCCGGATTTGGAGTTATATTTATCAAGATAAAGGAGTTTAAGTAGAGAGGATTTTGAAATTCTGGAAAAATACTGAAATTTCCATCGGGTTCGAACCCGAACCTGGTTCGTTCGGTCCGGCTAGGCTTGTTGGGCCGGCCGGTTGGCCCGTTTTGGTTTTTTTTTCCTTTTTTTTTCTTGTTTTTATCATAACTTTTGATTTAAAAGTCTAAATGACTCCAAACCAAAACCTATGGTTTTGTAAAATCAAATTCTTTGTTTTGAAACTTTCTAATAACATTTTCCAAAACATTTTGTCATCTAAATTTTCTGAAATGTGTTTCAATGAATATTGGACACTTAATGTCATTTGAAATCTATAGGGTTTTATAAATTCCTTTTGAACTTAAATTTTAAAACCAAAGCAAATTATGAGTAATAAGATTACATATCACTCAAAAGATAATTTTGCATAAAACTCATTTTGTTTAAAAAGGGTTTGCTAAAAGAATTCAAAACTTATTTTAAAATCCAAATAAATATTTTCTTTCAAAAACAAAACTATAAAACTTGAAAGTATAGAATAGGTAAGTAATAGAATAACTTTCAATACATACAAACAAATCACAACCAAACATTTCACTCAAAGAATATACCACAATACTTCAAAATAATATATTGGACATAGATAGTCCTTTTAATATATTTTCTTAAATATGTTTTCAAGTGGAATTATTATTCCCACTTTTGAAATATCAAAATGCAAACAAAGCTATATGATGATGAATGCATGCATGATTTTTCCTTTCAAAGCAAAATACATAATAGTTTTCAAAAGTTTTAAATTTTTCTGATTTTTCAACTTGTTTGAAAAACTTAGGATGTTACACAGGGGGTGGGCCCGTGCGGCCCCATGGTGTGGGCGCCACGTGGCTCCCCTCCGTGTCTCTCCTGGACTCCGTCTTCGTCTTGGAAAAATAGGAGGTTCTGTCCAAGTATCGTCCAATTCCGAGAATATTTCCAGACTAGCTTTTCTGGAATACAAAAACAGCAGAAAACAGGAACTGGCACTGTGGCATCTTGTTAATAGGTTAGTCCCAGAAAATGCATAAAAATGCTATCAAGTGTATATAAAACATGTAACAATTGGTATAATATCAACATGGAACATCAGAAATTATAGAAACGTTTGAGACGTATCAATATCCATGAATTTAGGGATCAATTCGCTAAGCTAATGACCAAGGAATTTGAGATGTCTATGATGGGAGAATTGAATTATTTTCTTGGCTTTAAAATCCACCAATGGAGAGAAGGAACATTCTTACATCAAGCCAAGTATGTTAAGGACATGCTCAAGAAATTTGATATGAATAATGCCAAGCCATATAAGTTTCCCATGGATTCCAAGGCGGATCTTCACTTAGATCCCGATGGTAAGGAAGTTGATCAAAAGTTTTATCGTTCTATGATTGGATCTTTACTTTACCTTTGTGCATCTAGACCGGACATTATGTTTAGTGTGGGTATGTGTGCAAGATTCCAATCAAGTCCTAGGGAAAGTCATGAAACCGCGGTTAAAAGGATACTAAGATACTTGATGGATACTCCTAACTATGGTCTTTGGTACCCCCATGGGACAAGCTTTGATCTTGTAGGTTATTCGGATGCGGATTGGGCGGGTTGCAAAATGGACAGAAAATCAACTTCGGGTACTTGCCAATTCCTTGGTAGGTCCCTTGTGAGTTGGTCTTCCAAGAAGTAAAATTGTGTGGCCTCTTCCTCCACCGAAGCCGAATACATTGCCGCCAAAAGTTGTTGTGCACAATTATTATGGATGAGGCAAACTTTAAAGGATTATGGTGTCATTTGTGACAAAGTGCCTCTTTTATGTGACAATGAAAGTGCCATCAAAATTGCTCACAATCCGGTTCTTCATGGGAAGACCAAGCATATTGAGATCCGGTATCATTTTATTCGAGATCATGTTGAGAAGGGTGATATAGCAATCAAGTATGTCAACACCAAGCATCAACTCGCCGATATGTTCACAAAGCCTCTTGGTGAAGCAAGATTCAAGGAGTTGAGAGGAGAACTTAATGTGGTGGACATAAGCAATTGGATTTAGTGGACTTATTGCATACCTACCCATATTAGACGATAGTTATTTGGTTTGGATGTAGGCATGGACATAGGGGGAGTGCGGTCCTAATTGTAATACCCCACAGTTTAGAGAGTCGGAAGGATAGAAATATGATTTGTGCATTTGCATAGAATGCATCTAAAAATACGGGAAATTTTGGCGCGCTTAAGAAAAGAGACAAAGGATCAATATTTCTCTCGACTCGATGAATTAGGAGCTAGATCATCTTGTTGAGTGCTATAAATTTCGACATGACCTTTGTTCAATTCTCCACACTTGAGAAACAATTCACTAAAACCACAAGTTTATAATTCAAACAGGTATAAAGCACAAACAATTCATATTATCTTAAATCATTCAAAACCTTTGTTATTACTTCTCCAACACAATCATTTGATTTCATTTGATTTCAAAAGGAAAATTGAAATAATCTTAAGTTCAAAACAATTCTATTCTTTCCTAAATCTTTCTATACACACATATCACAGTAATAACATTATATAAAAATCACAAGATTGTGATGAAATCATAGAGTCATCTTATTACCTCCACATCACAAAAATATATACAAATAATTACAAAAGAATTTCTAAAAGAATGCAGATAGAAGAATTATAAATGTGAAGGAAACATGGGATACAAATTATACAAATGATCAACACAATTAATTTACAAGACTTTATTACAAATAATCTTACAACATTTCAAAGAATACAAAAATAGTACTAAAAATTCCTAAACTCAATCTTCATGTTTTCTTCATCTCCAAATCTGCAAAACAAACAACACAAATAAGGAATAGGGGTTAGTGTTAAAATGTAGCCAACACCATTTGGTACTGGCATATTAATTTATGAAGCCTGGTTCAGCCTAACCAAAACTATGGTTCAATTAGGCTAAGTAGTGGAGAATGCTAGTAAACCAAAGGCAACAGTGGGACCGATCAAATCTGGATCATGCTTAATCTGAAGGCAACAGGAGGGGCAAAGGCTTTGTACAACACTGAATAGAAACATCTTAGGCAACCAAGAGCAAAGGCAACAAGTACTGTTTTGAGCATTTTGATCTCATGATCTTAAAAACAAGGCAACACTTAAATTTGCAAACTCCACAATTAAACCAGGAAACAAATAGGCATAAAAGGCACAGTTGGTATCACATTTGCCTATTGATTAGTCAAATGGACCCTAAACCACTTATTAAGCTAGCCATCAGCTTAATTGTCCACACACTTGAGTTTAATCATCTCAAACCGACTATCTTAAGCATTTCAATTCTCAGCCAAGCATTGCCACATAGAAATCTGGACCAGATAGGATCAGTGAGTCAAGAATGACTCATAGCTATCACCAGGGGGAGATGAACTGCGCTGCAGCAGCAGTGAGCTGATCTCGTAGGTGAAAAGGTGTGCAAGAATGAGTCAAATATAGCAGCTCGAGGCAAAGAGGGCCACTGTAAGCAGGTTAGTCACCACAGCTCATTTATCCTGGTGTCACAAGCATAGGAGTGCTCTAATTTGTATAAATATAGACCCAAGCTGCAGCCATTAGCACACACAAGTCACAGCCATCACAAACCACATTTCTTCACGAGCACTAGAACATCTAGCAGCACCATTTCCATCTGTTCTTCACCAAGAACAACCACAAATCACAAGCCAATCATGGAGATTACCTAAACTATCCACCACAAGCCATTAAAACTTAGGAGAAGCCAGTCAACAAGGAGGAGAAGGTAGAACCACAAGGTGCAGTCCAGAAGAGACGGTTGAACCTTGGAGCAAGATCAGATTCTTCCATAGCTTTATCTGCTCTACACCCAAGGTTGTTAAACATATATGCTAGAGAGTGATTTAGCAGGTTCTGTAAATGGCAGAATCATGCTTGAGTGCTGAATTTAGCATCTGTTCTTAACAGAACCTTGCTCAGCAAGGTGTGGTGCTATAGAAGATGATTTGCAAGCAGAGTACTTCTGTTATGTGCAAGAAATAGGACATAGAGATGAAAGGGAGTGCAGTTGAGTGTTTTAGCATTTGATTGAGCATCTACAAAAGCAAGGGAATCATTTTCAGTGTAGTATCTGTTCTTATTCTGTTTTTATCAAAGCACACAAGCCAGTGAACCAGCATAGCTGGATTAACTGAGCTATACACATCCTTACACATGGAAGAAGCACAGGAAAGCATAAAAAAATCATCTCTAAACAAGAAAGCCACTGTGTAACTCTACAAGGAGGCATCACAGCAAGCAAAACTTGTTTAAATCATTTTTTAAAGCACTTATTCATCACAGGTAGATCAGTTGGTACAAGTTCTAGCTCAGAATTATTTTTCTAAAGAAAATTTTATCTTCTGTGAGCAAGAAATGCTCCCAATATTAAATCCAGAGGTAATGGATGGATCTAAACATGCTAGATCTACACCATTCATCTCATTCTTGTTGCACAATGGGTGGACAGTGCACATAAAGGAGTAAATCATCAAGAATCATCATCTGATCATCAAGAACCTAACCAATAGAGGAATATATAATTAATCTGAAGTCTAGAAGCATCTAGATCGAGTAGGAGAAGGAGATGAGAGGAAGGAAAAATCTTACCGTGCGTCCATGGCCGTAGCTCCACGGCGGCGAGGCAGTGCCCGCGCAACCGATGGAGGGGGCACACGGCAGTAGAGGTTCAGGCACACCGCACCACGGCGGCACAGGGGACGAAGCCCTGCGCCCAGCCATGGTGGACACGCCGGAGAAGGAGAAGAAGTGGCGCAGCACCGAAACCCTAACCCAAGGGGGTTGGGTTGCGTGCGACTGCTAGGGGAGGCGAGGCTCAAATCGCCTGGGTAGGAAGGTAGAGCAGAGCGTGGGGATCATTTTGCCTCAGCGCACGGCGGCGGAGGTGGCCGGAGCTGGCCGGAGTGGGGCGGCGCCACCGCAGGGGACACGGGAGCCAGAGGAGCTCGAGCACGGGCTCGTGCTCATGCGAGTGAGGAGTGAGAGAAAGAGGGAGTGGACCGGTTCGGTTGAACCGAACCAAGTCCTTATTTTTTTGATCTGGTTCAACCAGAGTTGACCAGGGACTTAATTGTAAAATTTTGAATTTACAAATTCTTCCAGATTTCAAACTTGCTATAAATTCAAATAAATTCCTAAAAATACTTTAAAAATATCTACAAATATTAGCAGAAAATAAGCTATTTAAATAAAATACTAACAGGAATTTTTGAAAATTATTTATTTGATTAAAAATCCAAAGATCCTTAAGTGGATTATTCTTTGGAATAATTTCTTAAAATTATTTTCTCAAGAAAAATAATCTGGGAAAATAAATACTAAGTTCAAAATAATATTTGAACTATACCAAGACTATCTTGTTACTCATCCTAAATCAGAAATATTCAAACTTAAATGAATTTTTACACCAAATTCAAATACACAAAAATCAACTAAAAATATGCAACGTACTCTACAAAATATGAGGAATTTTTATGTAAGTTTTATTTGAAGTTTTGAAAAACATTTTGTGGATGAAAAATTCAAGGATCCTTAAGTGGAAATGACTTGAAATTCTTTTTCAAAAACTATTTTCTTAAAGGAAAATAATATGAGAAAATAAAGTCTTGAAGTTCAATTATATTAAACTATTTCAATTTAATCACTTTAAATTTATTCCTCATGAAAATTGTTGTCAAATTCTTTAAATAATTAAAAAATTCTAAAGCACTTGAAAAGTCTTAAGTCCGCAACTTGGGTATTTTGGGGTAGCGATGCATATCATGATTATGCATAATAGCATGCTGCTAGAGTTTTCAGTAGTCCTTACCAGGATTACTTTGCTATTTTCAGAACTCGGGGTTTTACCGCAAACCCTAGAACCCCGAAGGGTCTGAACTGTCACTTCAACCGCAGGCAAGTTCATTCTTGCATATCCTTATTGAACTATTTTATAAAAAGTATTTTCAAAAACGTATTATTATCATTGCATTGAAAAAGAAAAACTATTTTCGAATGATGTGAATTGCTATATATATTGTTTGGCTGGCAATGGAACCACGGATTGATGTTGTGGTGGAGGTTCCATTGTACGGGAAAGTATATACCTAGGATTAATTACCAATGTCACAGTGATCCTTGCGCCGTATTGAAGCGTTTACCATGAGATCTGCTATGGACGGTAAAAGTCTGCCGTATCTTCTCTCCTTCACATATCCTCGGCAGGCTATTACCTTTTTGCGTCCGTTGCGGCGGCCAACTGCGTGGAAGCGCGTGACCTTCCCACTCGACGGGGTGACTGGAATAGAAGCTCGTGAGGGGTGGCGGGCCAGTGGTCTTAGTTACCAGCCGCGTCACGAATGGGCGGATATGTGTTGTGCGGAGAGGGCGGTGATTGGCTTTGGACTCACACCTAGCCCCATATCATGGAAGTATGGACGAGTTTGGCCGCTCAGAAAGGCAACAAGGCTGCGTTTCTCTCATGGGTAAAGTTACGCAGCTCTGCAGAGTCAACAACAAGAAATTGTGGCTGTCACATCTGTGTTCCCGGAAGGAACTACAGAACGCCGCGGGAAAGGCATCCCAAGTGATGACTAAAGACCCGTGGAGACTGTGAGCATAGTTTTTTGAAATAAAACTTGACCTTTGAAGAAATGTTTTCCAAAACTTGCATTATGCCAATGACCGTTGGTCATGGTAGTAGCTAGTGCATAAAACACCTTATCGCCTATAATTTGAACTTGCTGAGTAACGCTCGTGTTGCTCACCCTTTTCCCCGTTGACCCCCTGCTTAGTCTTTTGGAGCCATCCAAGGAGATGATAGATATCCATGAAGACAACGAGGAGGTCTTCAACAAGGAGTCCAAACCTATCTGGTGGAGCTTGAAGGAGTCAACTGCTACTTCACCAACAAAAGGATGACAACAACCTTACCAGGTGTATATGACGACAACACTGCCGAGGAAGGAGACAACATCATTTTGGAAAAGGAGTACAGCCTGGATAAAGACATACCAGATGGAATAGACTAGGGCTGTGACAACAGCAGTAGTGGAATAGGAATTAGAGATAGAGCTGATATCCAGCTTAGTGCTACGAATTGGATCTTCTCGTGTTTCATTTGCAAGAGACTTCTTCCATGTAAACGAGGTTCTCGAGATTTTGTATTGAATAGTGTTGTAATCCTATAGTGTTACCTTGGATCGACTATGTTTCTGTTGTACTACTCTGAGGGATGTAATATTTGCGGAAAGGTCCTTCCGTGCATGTTACATCAACGACTTGTACACTACAACATGCAGTGGTGTGATGGGTCACCGCAGATGGTATCAGAGCAAAACGACCTTAGGATTAAAACCCTTTTAGGAGACTTGTAGGTTGGTAAGACTATAGGAAGTTATCATATTTATCTAAACCATATCTCTCTACAACTATGATGGTTATTCACTTGAGAATACTACTGTTATACTTGTATAGTTCTTCTTACTCGACTAGAATAAATCTTCCTGACTATTCTTCTATAGGTACTTATCTATCTTATTCGTTTTTCAACTTGGTATGACAAGTTTGAAATTATCTTCTACCAGCTGGTATTCCAATAGAGTCATATTCAAGTCAGTGTTACCTATGTGGTATCATTGATAACACCATCCTATATGTGAAGACATATGATGAAGTAGAACCCTATCGTAAGTTTGTGAAGGATGAAGTCAGGAGGTGTTCGATGATGGGAAGAATCATCCACAATCAACCATGGAGAGTATGCCAATACCCTAATGATTCGGTTCTACGGGGGAATCACTAAAGTATAGTATAGATTCTTAAGAAATTAGGAGATGGCATAAATAATGAAGGAAGCTACAATAATACTTATGGTGTACAATCAACAATTACATGAAGGATCGAGAGATGCCAAGAGACGTTTGTTCAAGCCAGACGGAGGATTCAATTTACATGAAGTTTAGTTCTCTACGTAACCAAGCCATACCACAACTACTCTCTGAGTACTTTGTCTTAGTTTATTCCTTTGCAAATGGTCAATTGGGGTAACTACTGAGTCAAAGAGTTGTTAGAATAGGACCATAAGGTGATATAAACCTATATTGTAGTGTATAGCATCTAAGCCTGGGTACTTTTGAGATGTTTTTACTCAAAGTACTATTTACTTTACGGGCTTATGTTGCACGATTGCTATTACGGATGGCACCCGCCGGGTTCGGGGCCGGGTTTGGCATACCCATACCCGTACCCGGCTCCTCCACCCGTACCCGCCACCCGCCCCATACCCACCGGCGGGTCGAGATCTCAACCATACCCGCGACCCGGCGGGTACGCGGGACCCGCCCCGTACCCGCCTCGTGGCCTGTACGTTAGTGTCTTTAGTGGGCTAGGTGCGTTAGTGGGCTTGTGGGTTAGGGGTGTTAGTGGCTTAGTAGGCAATGACATGTGGGGTCATTACGTTCTAGTCGGGTACACGGGTTCGCGGGTATGGGTTTGGCATCCCCATACCCGCACCCGCATACCCGATGGGTATGACATTTTTCTGCTAAGCATACCCATGGGGATTTTTCTAGCCCAAACCCTCCCCATTTGAGGCGGGTACCCGTCGGGTTTGCGGGTATCGGGTACCCATTGCCATCCGTAATTGCTATATAACTGTATTCGGATTTTGTTGGATCTTATTGGATTTTTGATTGGCTAGGTTGGTACATGAAGTTAGAATTTGATGTACAATGGCATGATTGTCACATTGAGTTCTTTTCTTGATGTTACCGATCTAGAAGTAGATAGGACTCGTGTAAGGGAGAGACGGGTTACTAGAAAAATAAGGAATCAAAGAAAGCTCATGAAGAGAAGGAAGTCAACAAAGCTACTAATGTGAAATGTGGAGAGTGTCACATCATATTTGGATTTGGAGGCATATTTCACCAGTACATAGAAGGATGGAGGAACAAAGTAAGTCAACCAAGAGTGTACAATAAGTTGGACGAAGATCTAATTAGGAGGATACAAGGAAAGCTACAGAAGGAACTTTGTTGAAGTAGTAGAAATAGGTAGTTTGAAGAGCATATCATAAGGTTTTGACCTGACAAACCCTTAAGTTTGGACAGTCAAGCTTAAAGCCTGATTCATGGTTGAAGAAGGAAAATATGGAGGATACAAATAGAGTTGTCGTAACTTGGTGAAATAAGTTATTGTTGGAGTAATACGGAGATATTGATACTACTTAGATGAAGAGTATTATAAAGTTGAAGATAAGGGAGTCTGAAGATTTCTAGAACATGGATATTTCCAGTTCTGATGGAATAAATGAGAAGATGATCGTCTATTCTGAGGCATTACCAGTGATGGAAGTGGGGAAATTAATCGTCAAGTAAGAGTTCATGATTAGAGATCGGACATTTATAAGAAAATAAGCTTGTGTTGGATACACAAATAGATTACAAGGAGTTGATGAGAAAGTCATCCGACAAATGATGATAAGTCACTAAAAGATGAAGGAAGTGAAGTAGTTGGATGGAAGCACATTGAGATCACAGAGATGACATATCAACCATGTTAAGAAGTGAAACTACAGAGTCCAATGTTCAATAGAGCATCATAACCAAGGGAGAAGAGTTTAATTTTGTCGTGGATTGATGACAAGTCTAGAAGGTGGACTAAGTTGGATGAAGGCATCTCACCACATATGATGTCAAAGTACCAAAGTCACAGTTTATATGTCGAGCAATTGTGGAGAAAGATGCATTATCAAGAGGACTGACAACTTAGAGCCAACCACTCAGATAGAGGAAACATCAAGGCGAGTTACATGGTCAAACAAGTCGCAACTGTTTGGAATTAATCTGAAGTATCAGAAAGGAAGGAAATGATATGTCAACTGAATTTTACATTGATGACCAACATCATATTCGAGTCTGGAGTTAGGATATCATCTATTTGCACAAGTTCCTGTGTGCAATTCTTTTCTTGAGACCATTGGATAAGCCAACTGGAGTTCTAGCTATAGTAGGAATCCAATTTATTAGAGGATTACTTCGGTTGTTCAGAATATGGTGGACATACCACGTATTCTTCGGGAAACTATTGGAAACCTCGTAATAGTCGATATCTACATCCGGAGGATGATACTGGGGATTCACAACATGGTGAATATACCACGTATTCTTTGTGAGGCCATGAGGTAGAAACAGTGCAAGTTCAAGAAGAAAGAAGAGTTATGAAGCTTGACTGAATGGAGCCAACATAATTAAGCTCAACAGACAGAAGGTCTGAATGGAGGAAGCCTTAGGAAAGTCCAAGGGGAGAGTGAACAAGTGTATTGGATAGTACTTGGCAGAAGATGAGGTGAAAAGTTAAAAGGAAGACTTTGACTGAGACATGACTGAATTGGTTATTAGTGCTCTAAAAGTTCTTTGGTACGGGAAATCTTTACCAGATTTTGAAGCCAAATAGAAAGTGGAGATTTGAAGGTTAAAAATTACAAGGAATTTAGTGGTCATAGAAGCTATGACTAAATGATCTAAAGGAGAGCAAATAAATGAGACCTGAATTCATGCATGTGGAAATCTAGATACCTATTCGTTGAATCTGATTGAGACCAGGATCCGAGGGGATTGATGTCAGAAGGTTTGTACCCCTGATTACAATTGATTGAAGAGGAAAGAGTAATCAAAGTTGGATAGACAAAGGTGTCTACTACATTTGGAGGAAGCAAATTACAAAGAGCAAACTATGTTCTATAAGACATGTTAAGAATAGTTACCTCATATTCTCGAGCAAAAGGAAATGAGCTTTACCATCAGAAGTGATGTCTTCTTAAGCTCATGATTATAAGGAAGGGTACCACCTGAAGATCATATAAGGATGTACAAAGGATCTTCGACAGAGGGGTATAAAGCCAGAGTAATGCAAGGATGTCTGAAATGGATAATCCAAGAGACATGAAAAGGTAGTAAAATCATTGGAATCCAGTGGAGAAGCGACGAAAGTCGACAAATGGATAGTATGGATCCATGGAGGATGGATATAAGGATTTTGGACAAGGGATAACCTAAATCTACGTCCACGCCAGGAAGAAATTTGACAGAATCAATATCTGCAGAAGTTCTTTATACCTTACTCTACGTGAGAGAGTCGAAACTTCGGGACAAAGTTTAGTTTAAGGGGAGAGGATGTAATACCCCACAGTTTAGAGAGTCAGAAGGATAGAAATATGATTTGTGCATTTGCATAGCATGCATCTGAAAATACGGGAAATTTTGGCGCGCTTAAGAAAAGAGACAAAGGGATCAATATTTCTCTCGACTCGATGAATTAGGAGCTAGATCATCTTGTTGAGTGCTATAAATTTCGACATGACCTTCGTTCCATTCTCCACACTTTAGAAACAATTCACTAAAACCACAAGTTTATAATTCAAACAGGTATAAAGCACAAACAATTCATATTATCTTAAATCATTCAAAACCTTTGTTAGTACTTCTCCAACACAATCATTTGATTTCATTTGATTTCAAAAGGAAAATTGAAATAATCTTAATTCAAAACAATTCTATTCTTTCCTAAATCTTTCTATACACACATATCACAGTAATAACATTATATAAAAATCACAAGATTGTGATGAAATCATAGAGTCATCTTATTACCTCCACATCACAAAAATATATACAAATAATTACAAAAGAATTTCTAAAAGAATGCAGATACAAGAATTATAAATGTGAAGGAAACATGGGATACAAATTATACAAATGATCAACACAATTAATTTACAAGACTTTATTACAAATAATCTTACAACATTTGAAAGAATACAAAAACAGTGCTAAAAATTCCTAAACTAAATCTTCATGTTTTCTTCATCTCAAAATCTGCAAAACAAACAACACAAATAAGGAATAGGGGTTAGTGTTAAAATGTTGCCAACACCATTTGGTGCTGGCATATTAATTTATGAAACCTGGTTCAGCCTAACCAAAACTATGGTTCAATTAGGCTAAGTAGTGGAGAATGCTAGTAAACCAAAGGCAACAGTGGGACTGATCAAATCTTGATCATGCTCATTAATCTAAAGGCAACAGGAGGGGCAAAGGCTTTGTACATCACTGAATAGAAACATCTTAGGCAACCAAGAGCAAAGGCAACAAGTGCTGTTTTGAGCATTTTGATCTCATGATCTTAAAAACAAGGCAACGCTTAAATTTGCGAACACCACAATTAAACCAGGAAACAAATAGACATAAAAGGCACAGTTGGTATCACATTTGCCTATTGATTAGGCAAATGGACCCTAAACCACTTATTAAGCTAGCCATCAGCTTAATTGGCCACACACTTGAGTTTAATCATCTCAAACCGACTATCTTAAGCATTTCAATTCTCAGCCGAGCATTGCCACATAGAAATCTGGACCATATAGGATCAGTGAGTCAAGAATGACTCATAGCTATCACTAGGGGAGATGAACTGCGCTGCAGCAGCAGCGAGCTGATCTCCTAGGTGAAAATGTGTGCAAGAATGAGTCAAATATAGCAGCTCGAGGCAAAGAGGGCCACTGTAAGCAGGTTAGTCACCACAGCTCATTTATCCTGCTGTCACAACCATAGGAGTGCTCTAATTTATATAAATATAGACCCAAGCTGCAGCCATTAGCACACACAAGTCACATCCATCACAAACCACATTTCTTCACGAGCACTAGAACATCTAGTAGCACCATTTCTATCAGTTCTTCACCAAGAACAACCACAAATCACAAGCCAATCATGGAGATTACCTAAACTATCCACCACAATCCATTAAAACTTAGGAGAAGCCAGGCAACAAGGAGGAGAAGGTAGAACCACAAGGTGCAGTCCAGAAGAGACGGTTGAACCTTGGAGCAAGATCAGATTCTTCCGTAGCTTTATCTGCTCTACACCCAAGGTTGTTAAACATATGTGCTAGAGAGTGATTTAGCAGGTTCTGTAAATGACAGAACCATGCTTGAGTGCTGAATTTAGCATTTGTTCTTAACAGAACCTTGCTCAGCAAGGTGTGGTGCTATAGAAGATGATTTGCAAGCAGAGTACTTCTGTTATGTGCAAGAAATAGGACATAGAGATGAAAGGGAGTGCAGTTGAGTGTTTTAGCATTTGATTGAGCATCTACAAAAGCAAGGGAATCATTTTCAGTGTAGTATCTGTTCTTATTCTGTTTTTATCAAAGCACACAGCCAGTGAACCAGCAGAGCTGGATTAACTGAGCTATACACATCCTTACACATGGAAGAAGCACAGGAAAGCATAAAAAAATCATCTCTAAACAAGAAAGCCACTGTGTAACTCTACAAGGAGGCATCACAGCAACCAAAACTTGTTTAAATCATTTTTTAAAGCACTTATTCATCACAGCTAGATCAGTTGGTACAAGTTCTAGCTCAGAATTATTTTTCTAAAGAAAATTTTATCTTCTGTGAGCAAGAAATGCTCCCAATATTAAATCCAGAGGTAATGGATGGATCTAAACATGCTAGATCTACACCATTCATCTCATTCTTGGTGCACAATGGGTAGACAGTGCACATAAAGGAGTAAATCATCAAGAATCATCATCTGATCATCAAGAACCTAACCAATAGAGGAATATATAATTAATCCGATGTCCAGAAGCATCTAGATCGAGTAGGAGAAGGAGAAGAGAGGAAGGAAAAATCTTACCGTGCGTCCATGGCCGTATCTCCACGGCGGCGAGGCAGTGCCCGCGCAACCGATGGAGGGGGTACACGGCAGTAGAGGTTCAGGCACACCGCACCACAGCGGCACAGGGGACAAAGCCCTATGCCCAGCCATGGTGGACACGCCGGAGAAGGAGAAGAAGTGGCGCAGCACCGAAACCCTAACCCTAGGGGGTTGGGTTGCGTGCGACCGCTAGGGGAGGCGAGGCTCAAATCGCCTGGGTAGGAAGGTAGAGCAGAGCGTGGGGATCGTTTTGCCTCAGCGCACGGCGGCGGAGGTGGCCGGAGCTGGCCGGAGTGGGGCGGCGCCACCGCAGGCGACACGGGAGCCAGAGGAGCTCGAGCACGGGCTCGTGCTCGTGCGAGTGAGGAGTGAGAGAAAGAGGGTGTGGACCGGTTCAGTTGAACCGAACCAAGTCCTTATTTTTTTGATCTGGTTCAACCAGAGTTGACCAGGGATTTAATTGTAAAATTTTGAATTTACAAATTCTTCCAGATTTCAAAACTTGCTATAAATTCAAATAAATTCCTAAAAATACTTTAAAAATATCTACAAATATTAGCAGAAAATAAGCTATTTAAATAAAATACTAACAGGAATATTTGAAAATTATTTCTTTGATTAAAAATCCAAAGATCCTTAAGTGGATTATTCTTTGGAATAATTTCTTAAAATTATTTTCTCAAGAAAAATAATCTGGGAAAATAAGTTCAAAATAATATACCAAGACTATCTTGTTACTCATCCTAAATCAAAAATATTCAAACTTAAAAGATTTTTTACACCAAATTCAAATACACAAAAATCAACTAAAAATATGCAACATACTCTACAAAATATGAGGAATTTTTATGTAAGTTTTATTTGAAGTTTTGAAAAACATTTTGTGGATGAAAAATTCAAGGATCCTTAAGTGGAAATGACTTGAAATTCTTTTTCAAAAACTATTTTCTTAAAAGAAAATAATATGAGAAAATAAAGTCTTGAAGTTCAATTTTATTGAACTATTTCAATTTCAATTTATTCCTCATGAAAATTGTTGTCAAATTCTTTAAATAATTAAAAAATTCTAAAGCACTTGAAAAGTCTTAAGTCCGCAACTTGGGTATTTTGGGGTAGCGATGCATATCATGATTATGCATAATAGCATGCTGCTAGAGTTTTCAGTTGTCCTTATCAGGATTACTTTGATTTTTTCAGAACTCGGGGTTTTACCGCAAACCCTAGAACCCCGAAGGGCCTGAACTGTCACTTCTACCACAGGCAAGTTCATTCTTGCATATCCTTATTGAACTATTTTATAAAAAGTATTTTCAAAAACGTATTATTATCATTGCATTGAAAAAGAAAAACTATTTTCGAATGATGTGAATTGCTATATATATATTGTTTGGCTGGCAATGGAACCACGTATTGATGTTGTGGTGGAGGTTCCATTGTACGGGAAAGTATATACCTAGGATTAATTACCAATGTCACAGTGATCCTTGCGTCGTATTGAAGCGTTTACCATGAGATCTGCTATGGACGGTAAAAGTCAGCCGTATCTTCTCTCGTTCGCATATCCTCGGCAGGCTATTACCTGGTTGCGTCCGTTGCGGCGGCCAACTGCGTGGAAGCGCGTGACCTTCCACTCGACGGGGTGACTGGAATAGAAGCTCGGGGGGGTGGCGGGCCCGTGGTCTTAGTTACCAGCCGCGTCACAAATGGGCGGATATGTGTTGTGCGGAGAGGGCGGTGATTGGCTTTGGACTCACACCTGGCCCCATACCATGGAAGTATGGACGAGTTTGGCCGCTCGGAAAGGCAACAAGGCTGGGTTTCCCTCATGGGTAAAGTTACGCAGCTCTGCAGAGTCAACAACAAGAAATTGTAGCTGTCACATCCGTGTTCCCAGAAGGAACTACAGAACGCCGCGGGAAAGGCATCCCAAGTGATGACTAAAGACCCGTGGAGACTGTGAGCATAGTTTTCTGAAATAAAACTTGACCTTTGAAGAAATGTTTTCCAAAACTTGCATTATGCCAATGACCGTTGGTCATGGCAGTAGCTAGTGCATAAAACACCTTATCGCCTATAATTTGAACTTGCTGAGTAACGCTCGTGTTGCTCACCATTTTCCCCGTTGACCCCCTGCTTAGACTTTTGGAGCCATCCAAGGAGATGATAGATATCCATGAAGACAACGAGGAGGTCTTCAACAAGGAGTCCAAACCTATCTGGTGGAGCTTGAAGGAGTCAACTGCTACTTCACCAACAAAAGGATGACAACAACCTTACCAGGTGTATATGACGACAACACTGCCGAGGGAGGAGACAACATCATTTTGGAAAAGGAGTACAACCTGGATAAAGACATACCAGATGGAATAGACTAGGGCTATGACAACAGCAGTAGTGGAATAGGAATTAGAGATAGAGCTGATATCCAACTTAGTGCTACAAATTGGATCTTCTCGTGTTTCATTTGCAAGAGACTTCTTCCATGTAAAAGAGGTTCTCGAGATTTTGTATTGAATAGTGTTGTAATCCTATAGTGTTACCTTGGACCGACTATGTTTCTGTTGTACTACTCTGAGGGATGTAATATTTGCGGAAAGGTCCTTCTGTGCATGTTACATCAACGACTTGTACACTACAACATGCAGTGGTGTGCTGGGTCACCGCACTAATCCATTGGACTATCCCTCCCCCATTATGCCGATAGTAAGAACTCATTTTGTCTCTATATTTTCATTTCATGAATTGTGAGATTAAATGACGAGTAGTGGCCGTGAACCCAAGATACATCTTCACGGTGTCACACCACAAACTCATACATGGTGGCCTAGGCCACCGCCCTCTTCTTTATGAAGAGTTGGTTCTTTTGGGTCCTAAATTGAAAATCATTTGGAATTTTTGGTCTTTATGTTGGTTTTTATGGAAAACACACTCAACTTGGCATTTCCTTGCTCGATTCTTGCAAGCTTGAGTGTGAAGTACCAATGCAAGTTGGGAAATCTTATCCCAAGCCTTCCTTATCTAGAAACCTTCTCTCTAATGCACACAAGTATTGTTTTGAATACTGGAAGAAAGGGGGCAGCAGGCCAGGATTTTTGTGTTTTTCACAGAAATTTTGTGACCGGAATATCCTGTCCTTATTGGATCGGAATATCCGGCTGGGCGGATAATCTGGTCCCAATTCGGACCGGAAGATCCGTTTAGCGGTTTGTCTCTATTTCCTGGAGAGCGTCGGGGTGAAGGGCTCATACGAGCTTTTCTTCCACCCCCGACACTCTCTTCACCCCACCACCGCTGATACATGTAAAATGCATACATGAACTTTACATTTTATTACATATTATTCCATGTTATTTGCATCATATAAGGGATATATTCATGATTTATATTGAGTTTTGGGGATAATTAACAATTTCTCCATTTTTCTGGAATTAACCCTGCACTGTCAGAAAACCCCTTTTTCTATATTTTTACGTTTCAAATGACCAAATCACGTCATAATGACCTGAGATTTTACGGGGATCACTTTTTTGGAAGGAACGAATCGTAGGCGCAAAGGAAACGAAGAAACGGAGACCAGAAGGCCGAAAGAGGTGGGCCCACGCAGCCAGATTCCCTGACCGCGTGGGACCCACCAAAATGACCCTCGGGCCTCCGCTGCCGTCGATCCTTCTTCCTGAAGCTTCGTCTTGACCTAAAAACGACTATATATAGACCCCCCCCCCCCCCAGGGCTTTCGCGAAAAGGAGCGCCGCCGAAACACAGAAACCACGAAACAGAGACCTGGAGCTGAAGATTGGAGGGGGAAAACTCCGGCGGGGCGCTGCCGGTGTGGTCTCCTTCCCCTCCAACAACATCTCCACCGACACCATGATGAAGAGGGAGTAGTCCACCCCTGGACTATGGGTTTGTGGAAGTAACTTATGTATCTCTCCTCTCTATGAGCTTCACTAATTAGTACCGTATGAGCTGCTGAACATGATTACGGTCATCTATTGTGGCGCCTCGACCTGACTGCTATACAGTGATACTGTGTCTCCGGTTAACCGATACCAGCAGGCACACTATCAAAGCATAATAGAGAGATCAAGACTTGTGGAACAACTGGCACATCACAGACTCTACGACAAAAAATCATATAGTTCAACTCTTATAATAGAGAAAGATAGCAAATGACAACCAGAGGTCACAGACCCAACATTACAACATGCGGAAGCGAAGTGTGTTGTTCTAAACAACAAGAACCAAATTATGGCCTAAGAGGCCTGCAAATAAACATCCAGCGCCAGCTGTTCCGGGATGTCCCAAGCTGCCACCTGGGAACCCCAGACTACTCGTCGACGTCCACAAAGAACCCACCTTCGAGGTCGGTGAAGTCCTCTCCTGAAAATAAGCAAGCAATGTTGAGTTCGATGAACTCGCAAGATTAAGAGCTAATATATGCTCGATGATTGGCTTTCAAGGTTTTATGGTTGTTTTGCATAAAGCTGATTTTATTTATGAAAACATAACTCAAAGGCATCGACTATTCAGAGTATTTTCAAAAGAGGTAAGAAGTACTCTTTTCTTGATCACCTTTCTCAACAACAACCATCACCAACCACTGTACCTGTTCATCAAAGGCACCTCCCCGAATCACCCTCGAGGAAGCTCACCTTGCTTTTGTGAGTGGTACCTCTAGTACCCAGTTTTTAATCATTCCATTAAAGTTATTCTATGATCTTACCTTCACTTCCCAAGTCGTCCATAACCGCGGACACGGCTTTTCGAAAAGATTTATCCCTGCAGGGGTGTACAAAGTGGAAGTCCCCGGAGTCCCGAGGGGCTCCAGCTCCTTCGCCATGCGTACCGTCCGGCCCATTACCTGTACTATTAGCTCTCTTCCATGGAAAGCCGGCTGGGTGGGAGCGGTGTCGACTTCTCCCTTGTTAACGACTTTCGAGGATCATCAGTGGCGGCAGGACTGCCAGGATCACGACACCTCGCCCCACGGCCACTTATTTTCCTAACACCACAATCCTCATCTCAGTTCATCCCACCATCATCACGCACGCGCAAATGGAAGCCCGAACTAGAGGACCCTGGCTAGCCCCGCTCGAGTTATTTAGTCTATGAGGGTTCCTGCACTGCGAATGCATAGGCCTCACGCATGGTTGCACGCTCAGTCTTGGTTCAAGAGGTATAGCACTCGCACCTAGGCGACGGGAACGAGACAAAGCACCACAACCACAGTGGCCTCTCATCCCCACCTTTTAGCATTTTATTATCCATCTCCACAATTCTCCACCATCATCTCAACAATTCACACATGTTTCCAACCACACATATATCCATCGTATAGCTAGGCATGGCTAAGCCTCACATAGCATTTATAAGTAGCTCGGCCAACAACACAAACCTATGGATCATAGGAGGGGAAACAGATAATGGCATAGGGAATTAATGCAACTATAGGATACTCTAATCCGACAAAAGTAGACATTTAGAACCGCATGCAATATTATAGTGGAGAAAATATTTGCGGAAACATAGGATAAGATATGCTCAAAGGGGGGATTACGCTTGCCTTGTTGATATGGCTGGTAGTACGGATCGTCACAAGACGGGGGTGGCACTTCACCTCCTTGATCTACCGATGCACAAACAACACCGGAAGAACAATCAACACATGACAATTGTGCAATGCATACAAGGATGATGATGTGACATTTTAAATGCACCCTAGAAGCTTTGAACATGACCAACAAGTTAAATGGGGTCCCCGTTATATTTCTTGCATTGTTTGGAATAACCCCATATTTAAACTTAGTGATTATAATTACTACTAGAGCACATTATTGTAATTGTGATCAATGATGCATGATGATAAAGATTTTGGATCACTCATCTTTTTCTGATCATTTCGGTATAAGAAACACATTTTTCGGAGGTCCCGGTAAGAAGTTATTAATTTTATAAGTTCCTCTTTTAAACTTATGGTTTTAACATTACTAGAAGCACCATAATTTATTTGTGATCAAATATGCATAATATTTATTTTAAAGTTTTAATCACAATTTTCTGGGCATTTTGGTGTATTACATGCATTTTTCGGATACACCGATAAAAAGTTACCATTTTAATAGATTTCCTTTTTGATATTACTTTTTGATGATTTATTTAATCAACAATATCATATTTATACATTTAGAGATTAAGGGGTGAAAAGAAAACAGAAATTTCAAAACTGTATTGAAATCCGGAATTTATTCCGGAAATTTCTGGGTTTTGTACCGGGTCATTCCGGGTTTTATACCGGGTCTGGCACCAGGTTTAATTCCGGGTCAATTCCGGGTATGAACCGGGCGAAAATGGTCGAGTCCAGTACCGGGGGATTCCGGGTTCAGTTCCGGAAATTTCCGGGTTGGACACCGGATTTGTCAACGCGACCAAAACGAAATAGAGCTACGGGGATTCGATGAACTAGGGGGAAAAGGAGGAAATGTAGAGGTCCATTTGGAGGGTTTGCTCACCCTGAACTCGTGGGGGTGCTTGGAAGGACCGGAGATGGACGGAGACGGCCGGAATCGTCCGGGAAAGCTTCCGGCGGTGGTTGGCGAAGAACTTGGCGGCACGGTTGGTTCGAGGCGTCCCGGCTCGATTCCTTCGGTGGAGTGGTAGAGGACGACGAGGCGGAGCTATTGGTGGTCTTCGTTTCGCTCGGGGACTCCTCAATCAACGGCGGCGAGCTCGGCCATGGGAGCTAGCTCTTGGAGCTCTTTGGGGAGAGAAGAATGGAGAGGAGAGTGAGGAAAGTGAGTGGGCTGGTTGGGGGGTTTTCTCTCCTTCACTTTAGTGTCCTTTTCTTTTACACAAAACCCCTGCGCTTTCGTTTTCCTCACAGACAAGTCCTTTTCTCTTTTAATTTTAGAACCAACCAAATTTGCCTTATTTTCTTTAGGCCCCAAAACATTTTAGAAAATATGCCAAAATTTGGGGAGGCTCCCCTTAGCTTGTAGAAGCTCCACAAATTTTTGGTGTGGAAAAATAAAAGGTTTTGAACCACTTTTGTTCATATAGGTTTGGATTAGGCCATTTTGCTAAATTCAAAAGTTGCTCCTTTGGTAAATTAGAGCAAGTGCAAAATATTACCTGGGAGTTTGTTGAAACAAGTTTGCATTGTGGTTTTCAAATGGTGCTAAACCATTTAGTGTGTTGCCCAGCAATTTAATATGGATGCCATGATGCAATTAAACACAAAAGCGAAAATTTTACTCGGGTTTTTAGGTTCTCAACTTTGGGCTGTTACAATTCTACCCTCCTTACAGGAATCTCGTCCCGAGATTCTAAGAGTAGGAAAGAGGGAAAGGTTACGACGGTACTACACGATCTTCTCGGTGTAGATCGATCCAGCGCATCCTGAAGATCTTCATCGGCTACACTTCAAGGTCACTATCAATGTACACCATCGGAAAGAAGGAAACCTCTCCGAAAGAATGGAGCTTGGTGAATATACAACGACCGAGTACCTCCTAGTAGAATTTAGGATGAGACTTCAAGCATCCCTTGGATTGACAGTTAAGAGACACTTTCGTGTGACGGGAGATTGATAGGGAGCTTCCAGTTGGTAGACAACTGTTTTCTCAAAAGATTCAGAATATGAACTTTGCACAAGGCCTTCACCTTCTGAGGGAGGGTGTTGAAACAAGGTTCCAACGGATAAAGAGGCAACTCTACCAAACAGCTTGAGTAGAACTTTCCTCACGGAGGAGCATTTCGGATCACATGGGAAGGGTCGGGAAGATGGACATAGAGAACTTCAGAAACTCCGCAAACGTTAGTATCAGGAACACTTCTTGATTTTCCAGACATCGGGACAAACTTCTTGAGGATCACCAACTGTCGTTTCTGTTTGAGATTTAGATCTGATCGGGTGTAGAGATACTTCAGACTCCGGATGTATGAATAGGAAGTCCTTGCAAGGCATCCCAACGGATTACATTTGCTAGGAATCCCAAGAGTTGGACTACCAGGTCTAACTCCAAAGGAGGAACGAGATTGCGGAACCCGCGAAATAGCAACTTGTCAGGAGACAGCTGCCCCAATTGAATATCTGGCAGCGAGACACAATTTAGTTCTTGATGGGAAACACCATAGAAGACAAAGGAGTTCTCAGACTTCCTCTCTTTCTGGGACAATTCAATCAGTGGCTTGGATGCATAGATAACATCTTCAAGGAATGGAGGTAACCACATACCATTCCGAGAATATTCTACACATGCATGATCGAGTTGAGATGATTTCAAGGAACCAGACAATCCACTCAGATCCACGGCGACATCTTTCAGCATTGCACGTGAACCAGGAAAGTCACTTCTAACTTCGAACATTGCCTTGTGACGACACAAGGTTAGTTCTGACAAGCTTTCCAATCAAACAGAGAGGAAAAAGAATGTAGTGGAAGGGCTCAACAACCAACTCATCTAAATACTCCAAGACGGTCGACATCACAAGGTATGTGTTCTGAAGTTGTCACATGAACGGGCATAAGTATTAGTCAGGACTAACACAATCACGTAGGTGGGCTGAGTTTGATTTGACGATAGCCCAATTCAAATCAAAAGATTTGGAGGTTAGCATTTCCACCAAGGAAATACCACCTTGCTTCAACACGAACAGACTAGACATCCCTTTAGGAAGGAACTATACGGATAGAGCTTTTATCTTTAACTCTCCAAGTTGTTTAAGCTCAACCGAATAATTCAGGACATCCAGCACGATTTTCTTGGAGAAGGGAGTTGTTCAGAGAACCAGCTTACTCATAAGCTCAATTTTTCTTGGAGAAAAGAGTTGTCCGTGATGTTGAGCTTGGACAGGCGACAACCTGGCGATACTTCTGGAAGGAACAACAGGATATCACGATCCATCTACAGGATATCACGACATGGCAGTGGATCTTGAGTTCGAGAGAGGATCATGCCGTTCAGTGCACAAGGAGATGGTTTTGGGAGCTTCGGCATGAACCTAGCTCTTTGACCGAGGGAAGGCACCGGAGAGAACGAACTTGGCAACACAGTCAAACTCAGCTTATTGATCGGATAACCAATCATGCTAAGGAGGATAAAGAAGGTCTTTGGATTGCAACGCAGTAAGAACTGCTGAGAATATCCGATAGCCACATCATTGCTCACGAATTATCATTCCCGAGTAACAAGTCACTCGGAGATCGGAGAGTAACAAGGTGTAAGAGCATCACTTCATCAAGAGGATCATGATACTTCGCACAATACCCCGATATCAAAGAGTGTGACACTCTAAGGTGGAGCAGAAACAGAGACTAATAAACCTCTTATTCTGTGGATTACAAAACTTTGACCTAGCCCGGGAAGTGGACAAGGTACTGGAGTTTGTTTCTCCTACCAAGACGAAGAGAAAGTCTTAACGGATCAGGAAAAAGTCTTGCATCGGAACATACCAACGCACGATGAAACTTTACTGTCAACAGACAGACAAAGGTCAGGAAAGCAGATTAGAGTAAGAACATGCTCTGGAGAAATCCTAAGATGTTGAAGATGCACCGGTTATTACTCAATTGTGATAACCATGCCCAAAAAGGAGAGATGCAGCAGAGTCATGAATATAGTTGGGAGACTCGCTAGGAGAATCCTGGCTGTAACCCCGATGTTTCCAAGATAGAACCTAGAGCAAGGCTAAGGAAGAGATGAAGTTACATAACCAGCTGAGGTGCGGTAATTTAAGGTTCAACTATTTACCACACAGACCACGGAAAGACTTGGGTTGAAGATCAGCATCATGTGCTACTAGCGAGAGTTAAGTAATCACAACTTAACACACTCTAGTTAGCACAATCCGGGACCTTCTGTTCAAGTCCTTGGGTTAAAACCCAAAGAAAGGATCAAAGATTAAACTGGATAGGAATACAAGGGTCCGTAAACAACTGAGTTGATAGGAATTTTCGTCGTACTCCAGATGGTTTCTCGCACATGAAGCTTCGGATTGTAGCGCGGCGGAGCAACTGGACACATAACACTAAAGGTCGAACCCACCCACGTTCTCTAATTTTGAAGCAACAGACGAGAAGTAAAACTTTAACTCAAATCGAGGTAAGATTGCTCCGAGATTAGAGGGTAACCAGATAAGGAGTAAAAAGAATCCTAAGATGGTTTTCACAACTCATTTTTAGGTTAAAATATTTTCACAAACACTAGACTCAACATCGACCAGTAGAAGGGTTTCCTACAGGCAGTACTGCTCTGATACCAACTTGTGGCGCCCCGACCTGACTGCTATACAGTGATACTGTGTCTCCGGTTAACCGATACCAGCAGGCACACTATCAAAGCATAATAGAGAGATCAAGACTTGTGGAACAACTGGCACATCACAGACTCTACGACACAAAATCATATAGTTCAACTCTTATAATAGAGAAAGATAGCAAATGACAACCAGAGGTCACAGACCCAACATTACAACATGCGGAAGCGAAGTGTGTTGTTCTAAACAACAAGAACCAAATTATGGCCTAAGAGGCCTGCAAATAAACATCCAGCGCCAGCTGTTCCGGGATGTCCCAAGCTGCCACCTGGGAACCCCAGACTACTCGTCGACGTCCACAAAGAACCCACCTTCGAGGTCGGTGAAGTCCTCTCCTGAAAATAAGCAAACGACGTTGAGTTCGACGAACTCGCAAGATTAAGAGCTAATATATGCTCGATGATTGGCTTTCAAGGTTTTATGGCTGTTTTGCATAAAGCTGATTTTATTTATGAAAACATAACTCAAAGGCATCGACTATTCAGAGTATTTTCAAAAGAGGTAAGAAGTACTCTTTTCTTGATCACCTTTCTCAACAACAACCATCACCAACCACTGTACCTGTTCATCAAAGGCACCTCCCCGAATCACCCTCGAGGAAGCTCACCTTGCTTTTGTGAGTGGTACCTCTAGTACCCAGTTTTTAATCATTCCGTTAAAGTTATTCTATGATCTTACCTTCACTTCCCAAGTCGTCCATAACCGCGGACACGGCTTTTCGAAAAGATTTATCCCTGCAGGGGTGTACAAAGTGGAAGTCCCCGGAGTCCCGAGGGGCTCCAGCTCCTTCGCCACGCGTACCGTCCGGCCCATTACCTGTACAATTAGCTCTCTTCCATGGAAAGCCGGCTGGGTGGGAGCGGTGTCGACTTCTCCCTCGTTAAGGACTTTCCAGGATCATCAGTGGCGGCAGGACTGCCAGGATCACGACACCCCGCCCCACGGCCACTTATTTTCCTAACACCACAATCCTCATCTCAGTTCATCCCACCATCATCACGCACGCGCAAATGGAAGCCCGAACTAGAGGACCCTGGCTAGCCCCGCTCGAGTTATTTAGTCTATGAGGGTTCCTGCACTGCGAATGCATAGGCCTCACGCATGGTTGCACGCTCAGTCTTGGTTCAAGAGGTATAGCACTCGCACCTAGGCGACGGGAACGAGACAAAGCACCACAACCACAGTGGCCTCTCATCCCCACCTTTTAGCATTTTATTATCCATCTCCACAATTCTCCACCATCATCTCAACAATTCACACCTGTTTCCAACCACACATATATCCATCGTATAGCTAGGCATCTAACTAGGCATGGCTAAGCATCACATAGCATTTATAAGTAGCTCGGCCAACAACACAAACCTATGGATCATAGGAGGGGAAACAGATAATGGCATAGGGAATTAATGCAACTATAGGATACTCTAATCCGACAAAAGTTGACATTTAGAACCGCATGCAATATTATAGTGGAGAAAATATTTGCGGAAACATAGGATAAGATATGCTCAGAGGGGGGATTACGCTTGCCTTGTTGATATGGCTGGTAGTACGGATCGTCACAAGACGGGGGTGGCACTTCACCTCCTTGATCTACCGATGCACAAACAACACCGGAAGAACAATCAACACATGGCAATTGTGCAATGCATACAAGGATGATGATGTGACATTTTAAATGCACCCTAGAAGCTTTGAACATGACCAACAAGTTAAATGGGGTCCCCGTTATATTTCTTGCATTGTTTGGAATAACCCCATATTTAAACTTAGTGATTATAATTACTACTAGAGCACATTATTGTAATTGTGATCAATGATGCATGATGATAAAGATTTTGGATCACTCATCTTTTTCTGATCATTTCGGTATAAGAAACACATTTTTCGGAGGTCCCGGTAAGAAGTTATTAATTTTATAAGTTCCTCTTTTAAACTTATGGTTTTAACATTACTAGAAGCACCATAATTTATTTGTGATCAAATATGCATAATATTTATTTTAAAGTTTTAATCACAATTTTCTGGGCATTTTGGTGTATTACATGCATTTTTCGGATACACCGATAAAAAGTTACCATTTTAATAGATTTCCTTTTTGATATTACTTTTTGATGATTTATTTAATCAACAATATCATATTTATACATTTAGAGATTAAGGGGTGAAAAGAAATCAGAAATTTCAAAACTGTATTGAAATCCGGAATTTATTCCGGAAATTTCTGGGTTTTGTACCGGGTCATTCCGGGTTTTATACCGGGTCTGGCACCGGGTTTAATTCCGGGTCAATTCCGGGTATGAACCGGGCGAAAATGGTCGAGTCCAGTACCGTTTTTCTTAATCCGGTATAGATTCCGGACAATTCCGGGTCTGGTACCGGGGGATTCCGGGTTCAGTTCCGGAAATTTCCGGGTTGGACACCGGATTTGTCAACGCGACCAAAACGAAATAGAGCTACGGGATTCGATGAACTAGGGGGAAAAGGAGGAAATGTAGAGGTCCATTTGGAGGGTTTGCTCACCCTGAACTCGTGGGGGTGCTTGGAAGGACCGGAGATGGACGGAGACGGCCGGAATCGTCCGGGAAAGCTTCCGGCGGTGGTTGGCGAAGAACTTGGCGGCACGGTTGGTTCGAGGTGTCCCGGCTCGATTCCTTCGGTGGAGTGCTAGAGGACGACGAGGCGGAGCTATTGGTGGTCTTCGTTTCGCTCGGGGACTCCTCAATCAACGGCGGCGAGCTCGGCCATGGGAGCTAGCTCTTGGAGCTCTTTGGGGAGAGAAGAATGGAGAGGAGAGTGAGGAAAGTGAGTGGGCTGGTTGGGGGGTTTTCTCTCCTTCACTTTAGTGTCCTTTTCTTTTACACAAAACCCCTGCGCTTTCGTTTTCCTCACAGACAAGTCCTTTTCTCTTTTAATTTTAGAACCAACCAAATTTGCCTTATTTTCTTTAGGCCCCAAAACATTTTAGAAAAATATGCCAAAATTTGGGGAGGCTCCCCTTAGCTTGTAGAAGCTCCACAAATTTTTGGTGTCGCAAAATAAAAGGTTTTGAACCACTTTTGTTCATATAGGTTTGGATTAGGCCATTTTGCTAAATTCAAAAGGTTGCTCCTTTGGTAAATTAGAGCAAGTGCAAAATATTACCTGGGAGTTTGTTGAAACAAGTTTGCATTGTGGTTTTCAAATGGTGCTAAACCATTTAGTGTGTTGCCCAGCAATTTAATATGGATGCCATGATGCAATTAAACACAAAAGCGAAAATTTTACTCGGGTTTTTAGGTTCTCAACTTTGGGCTGTTACATCTATGTAATTTCTTTGTGGTGGATCTTTATTATGAGTTAATACATGTTTGAGATTGCAATGGTTTTGTTTCAGTTATGAAAGTAGATGCATATTATGTACCCCGTTCTTATTTACTTGTCATGATCAAGCATGTTTATGAGAGCATGTGAGGGGGAACGTGTGCATTAGTTGGAGTAACGGGGGTGGCTAGTGCAGTGAACGTGACAGATAGTTCTGCGATCCACTTGGGTTTTCTACCTTACTTTGTTACCTCACTAGGGATAAACAAAAATACCATGCTACCGGAGAGTGGATGTGACCTTGGCCACTACCTCCATGACTAGATCTAGCATGTTCTTATTTTAACTTCATGTCATTGAACTTATTGCTATGCTCTGATTTATCTTAATTACTAAGGTGTTATGATTTAGTTCGCATCTTGGTGGAGCATAAGAGAGAGAACAACTTATACTTGAGATCTCTATGTTAGGACGTGATGCCCATATTATTAATAACTTGCCAAACCATGTCTTGCCATCTTACATGTTAATTTTAGTGTTCCATTGTCTACCACGTTATCAAGAGAGAGTGCATTTGTGAAACCATGAACCCCGGTCCATTTTTAATCTTAAGAAACACCTTTCCAACACTTTTATCACCACTTTTGTTTGCTGCCATTTTTAATTCCGAAAATACAAAAACACTTTCACATCTTGCATACATTATAAAAAAAACCAAAAATATCATTTATCATTGTTTCCACCATCATTGCATATTTATTTTACCATCATTGCATATTTACTACTGTTTGCATATTTATTTTATTATCATTCTCACACCTTGTGCTTGACAACCACTTGGTGTGGTTGAGGGTACAGAACAATTTATTTTGTTGCAGGTTCTCAAGAGAAGGATAAGAAGATAACACCTGAAATACTGGTTCCCCGAGAGTTCGATATTAAACCCTCGAGTCACCCCTCGTGGGGAAAACTTGGAGTCTCAACCTAACCCATTTACTTTTCACGCAGGTAACCACGCGAAGGGTCAGCAAAGTTTTCTGGCGCCGTTGTGGGGTAATTATGTGAAGGGCCATCAACCGCCTGCCATCCCCACGTCGTCTCCGGCGACTCCCTCCATCAATCCTTGCGGTTTCCGGCCGGATCTGGTGCTCCTCCTCCCCGCGAACTCCTTCCTCCAAGCAGTTTCCTCAATGGACGAAGGTAAATCTCTAATTTTTAAATCTAGGGTGTTCTTCATCTAGATTCGTAAAAAGGAGTTTTATTGATGCCTTGCTTGAGGATAGAGTCTCCCTTGGTCATTCCCTGCATACTAGGAGCACTAGGGTAGCATCATTTTGTGTCGATCTACTTTTAGACCTAGGATTCGAATCAAACTGTTCTGAAAATTCCAGACCGGATTATCCGGTTCAGTTTGGCCGGATTATCCGGTTCCAACAGTTAAGTCCAGAATTGTTCTGATTTGCCTAGGCCTAAGTATTATCAACCTGGGGATGCTCTCCTATTGTACCTTGTATCATTCCTTGTGCCTAGACTTGTGTGTACTTATCTATGCTATCTATCTATTGCTCTACTTCACAGGTGATTCGAGTGCTCCTCCTATGAAGACTTTTGAGCGAAGAAGAGCTCCAAAGAAGATTGCCTCCAAGCCTCCATCATCTAAGAAGAGAAAGGGCAAAGAGGCCAGGCCTAATCTATTATATAATTAAAACACACGATAACCAACGCTTTAGATTTATTTCCCTAAAACTAACGGTGGAGATTAGGCCAACCCTTGACAGCGTAGACACAAGCGTGCGGATAGATGTCCGGGATTAGCACGTACATGATTCTATATACCGAGTAGCCTGTGCGTGTAGCCCAATCTTTATCGTACCGGGACTCTCTATTTTTAGTCCCCTATTTGATGACGTAGATGCCAAGAGAAAAAAACTGATTGCAGTCGATGCATGCATCGTTGCTGCGTCCTAGGCTCCTATGGCAGCGACGCCGCTTTTTTCCGGCCACCAGCGATGTCCACCGATGTCCGATGATTTAGCAGACGGTGCCGCCAGTTGTCGTTGTGGCAGCCGAGAACAGACCCTGTCGTCCGATGATTTAGCAGACGGTGCCGCCAGTTGTCGTTGTGGCAGCCGAGAACAGACCCTGTCCACCAGCGATGTCCTACCCGAGGTCTTCCAAATCTACCCGTTGGGTTTAACCTCTTGGCTTCACGTCAGAGCGCAGAAGAGCGTGGAATCCACTACCAGTAAAGGTATACTTTTCAATATAAATAGATTGATTGGTAGAGCTTCAACATATTTATACTGTATCTAGCAGCCAACCAGGTTGGAAACCAAAGGTTGTGTCAAATTGGAGGTATTTGAGTTTATAATATGTTTTCTCGGTTTCCTTTTTTTTTGTAGCTACGAGGGCCATCACTGAAATCATGCTGACTGTGACATGGATCAGTACCTAACACATGGAATTACCAGCAGATTTATTCTGATGCTTTTACAAAGTTGTGTAACTATATAGCACGCAAATTGCTTGCTGTTGCTGCTAGGCACTATTAATTGGTTGCAATATTCAGATTTACTCTGATGCTTATACGCAGTTCTCTAATCTAACTTTATAGAGTGCATATTGCGTGATGTCGCTGCTCGACAGTACTAATCTGTTTCCTGACAGATTAGGACTCAAAAATTTCTATTCTATTTTGCTCAGCTTGCACTGCTTGCTGCGGTGGAAACAAACAAAATAACGGGTCTTCATATCAGTTTTATACATTGATGTGGATGGTGTGCCTAACGAATACGTTTAGAACCTTCATCTATTGGTTGCTACTGTTTATTGCAAAACTAATATAACGACACAAAGAGTTTTACTGACGTGGCAGAATTTAAAAGGGTATGTCTCTTCCTTTCTTTGCTTTCCTTTCGAAATTATTTGACAGGTATTTTTTCCTTCGTGTATAAATTTGTGAGTGTTGATGTTTTCAGCTAGAGATGACGTTCGACTGGAAAACAAATACGGTATCTAAAAGGATAATTAATATGAAGTATTTCAAGCACCTGTGAGGTCTTTGAATCATCTTATTTGGCTAACTACGTTGCTGCTCCTACCTTTGATTTTGCAGTCAACCATCGGTAATTTTCAAAAGCACTGAATATTGCAGGTTTATGTCAGAAATCTGACAAGTGTATATTTACACTGTTCATGTCTTCCATTTCTTAAATTATACAGTGAGTTGCTTCAATTACATCAGCTGTAAGGCATCCTAAATAATTGGACTTCTTCACTGCCGTTTAAATTAATTCTAACGTGCTACACAGCTTATAGCAATTTTATTTTCAGAGCAAATGAGCTTTGTGTGATGTGCTTCGGGAATAGCCAAGATTTTGGCTTCATCTCTCCTTGGGAACAAAATGAGGAAGGGCCTACAGGTCAAAGACGCACATACAAAGAGGATCCGTTGTGCTTCTAGAATCAGGTAATTCTCAAGTCATTTTGCCGGTGAATGATGCAATACAATCTCCTATATCGTTGCGCACCTTCTTTCCATGGCCATTGTCAATGAAACGTTACTAGAGAAATTCAGTAAATGCAGATTTTGTGATAGAGTCTGGTTATCCTCATACATTTGGAAAATATATATACGCATGTGTGAGGCGGGTCTTCTCTTACCCACCACGTCATTTAGATACGGCAATAAGTATGAGACACAATTAAATTTCCTAAATAATATGTTGTGCTTGATTAGCTTGAGAGAGAAAGCCCTTACTTGCCGATGGCTGAATGAAAACTACTACCAATATGTTTGGCCGGAGAACATATTATAGAAATACTTTTATTATCTATGCTCAAAACAACAACTAGACCTTATATTCTCAGGTCATTTAAAACAACAGAGACTTTCACTTAATATTTTTATTTTGGAAGCGTCGAATTTTTAAGGATAATGATTGTTGATTATATGACAACAAATTTCGGTAATTCAGCTTGATCGATGTACGGTAGCTTTATTTCTTTTTTTATCTTTGATAAAAAACTATGTACATAAAAAAGTGCCCAAGTCGGCGTCAGAACGACCCATAACATCTAATATATTGATTCATTGAGATTAGATGAATATACTAGAGGTGTTATAATTCACACGATTGATTAGTAAAGGAGCATAATAGGTAGTGGTTGTCGCTATTGTATCCAGTACACCACTCATCTTTGATAATGTTCCTATTGATGGAAAAATCATTTCAAGAGCACAAAAGTCATAAGAAATTGCTTCCGCTTGAGGAAGAAACACAAATTAAAATTTTGAGTACATCATAATAGAAATTTTAAGACTAAACAATGCACTTCCCAAGTTTTGCATTTGTAACATGTGAATAGTGTCTCATCTAGCCGCACGATTGCGCGGGCCAACCAGCTAGTTACTATGATATGAACCTCATTGACTATGCAAAAATCAGACAGAGAGATTGGTACACTGCTGAAGAGAGAGATGAGGATATTGAAGATTCTAGGTTTTGGTGCATGGAGCAGTTGTACATTCACAAGGATATCTATCTCCACTTCAAGCATCCTATTCGTCCAATGCTTCCCATCAAGCTGAAAACTCTCACGGACAAGCCCAGTTTTGCTCAAGCGGCACATGTGATCCAACAGTTTGGTCTAGTCCCTCTCATGGAGAGGCAATGCAATTTCAGTGTGCCTTTGGTGCTGCAGTTCTATGCTACTCTTGTGATCAAGGATTATATTGTCAAGACTATCAAGTGGATGACGGGAACAACCCAGTGTGAGTCCGACTTCCACAAGTTTGCCTCTGTTCTTGGGTACACCTTCCGTGGTCAGCCCTCTCTTGGCCATCGCATGCATGATGTTGAGAAACCCAGCAAGAACAAAGCTATGAGAAACATGTATGGTCCCGGGGAGTCATTGGAGAGAAAAAGGGGCTCCTACCACCTTATGATCAACTTGTAACTATTTTCCGCTACAACATCGCTCCAAGTGGAGGTAACAATGATGCAATCACAAGCCCTCTAGTCAATCTGCTATGCCTTGCTGAGAAGTGTATTAAGAATAAAGACCCAGCCGCTAACTTCAAGGTGGATTTTATGGACTTTATTTTTCATGAGATGCATGATGCCATGGTTGATAAGACCACTATTCCTTATGCCCCATATGTTATGCTGCTCATCAAGGATACTTTGAGGAATCAAGATTTCAGTTCAGAAGATGTGGTGTCTCACTACTTCAAGAAGGTCTATAAAAAGAAGGCTTCTACTGCTGCTGCTTCTGCCCCTGCCAGAGACTCCTTCATGAGAGATGCACGCTCTTCTGGTGCACACCGTCAGGCAGCTGCTCCTGTTTTTAAGCCTAAGACAAAGCCACTCAACTGGTTTCAGCATCACATTCTGTGCATGAACGTCGACATCCGCCATCGCCAGTATGCTGCTTATTGTCAGGGGCAGCAAATTCTGAAGAGGCTCCCTAGTCTGCCCGGTGATCCTCCCGTGACAGATACTCTTTCCTATGACAGCTAGAATGCCAATGCTCAGGCCCCGTGGGTTGATATGGAGAATTACCTTCTTGAGTCCGCCCCGACAGTTTACTCCAGTGCCTCTCGCACTCGTGCCTTTGCTCGTGATGAAGATGAAGGCGACTCTGACGCTGAGGGTGAGTATGAAGATGATGGGGAAGATGATGATGAGGATGATGCTGCTGAGGACACCGAATCTGAGTGATCCATGGGACGTAGCATCGCTCTTTTCCCCTTTTCGGTGTTTCGATGCCAAAGGGGGAGAAGTAGTTCTATTAGGTTATCCGTATGGGATTTGCATGGGTTCGGGCACAAGCATATGCGTTTATCATTCCTATGACGCTTGTGTCCATTTATCTTTCTTTGTCAAACTTATTTGCTATTTGTGAGACTTGAACTATGTGTTGTTTAAATTTATTGTGAGAGACATAAGGATTACTAATTATGTATGGTTGAGACTACATTATATTGGTGCTATGATCTCTATGGGTTTTATCTATATGCACAAGGTATGGTTTTCATCTCAAGTCTCAACCTAGTGTGAATTATGTCTCTCATTATGCAATTGTTGCCATCTATACCATGTTGTTGTATCTTGTTGGAATTTGCTTCCCTCTATATGTGTGTATTTGCATTCAAAGGCGAATTTTTGATATGCACACATTTAGGGGGAGTGCTTTCCAATTTTTCTTGAGATCATGGTCTAGCTATGGAATTTTATTGCAAATCCTAGTATTGTCATCTAACACAAAAAAGGGGGAGATTGAAAGGGCATTTCGTGATCCCTCGTATTTTGTGTGTTAGTTAACAACACTAGTGACATTTTAATTAGGTGTTAAGTGATGCAGGTTTTTAGTTGTATTTAAACATATGAGCATCAACACCGAAAAGATTAAGGAAAATATCAGCCGGATATTTTGCAACCGGAAATTCCGGTTGGAGAAGAAAAGAGGAAAACGACTAAGGACTGGAACTCGAAGCGCACTGGAAGTACCCGGATATTTGAAGCCGGATATTCCGGTGCCAACCGGATTATCCGGTTCTGGAGAAGAAAAGAGGAAAAACGGCTAAGGACTGGAACTCGAAGCGCACTGGAGGTTCCTGGATATTTGCAGCCGGATTTTCCAGAGGACACCGGATTATCCGCCTGACCGGATTATCCGGTACCAACTTGAACCGGATTATCCAGTCCTCAGACTGTCCAACGAGCATAATTTTGGGAGGGGCATAAATACCCCTCCACCTATCTCCAGCTCCCTACCACGACCAGAAATATCTTGCCCACCATTGTTGAAAGCTTGAAACTCCTAGATCTCTCTCCCTACCCACTCAAACACCTTGTCCTTCTAGGACCTGGGAGAGTTGAAATATATCTACACTTCCACCAAAGCGATTTGATTTCCCCATCCATTCCTTTTGAGGAACTTGTTACTCTTGGGTTCATTGGAACCCTAGAAGGTCATTGGTCGTTCTTGTGGCTTTGGGAGCCGCGGGGACTAGCCGGGATTCTCCAATTGAGTTGTGGAGTCGTGCTCCGGCCTTGTGATTCTTGTGGCTTTGGGAGCCGTGGGAATTTGGTGAGAGCATCCAATTCGGTTGTGGAGTGTGCCTCATCCTTGTAAAGGTTTGTTGCCGACCTCGAGGGCATCATATAGTGACTCATGTAACTCCTCATTGGAGGATAACACGAGGGAGATACGGTGTGCCATATCAAGGCTATTCGGGGCTCACTTGTGACCCCGCACCGCTCCAATGAAGACGTAGCTTCCATTGGGAAGTGAACTTCGGGAATCATCTCCACGTCACCTTGTGGTTATCTCTTATCCTTCCTTTACTTGAATTGCTAGCGTAAGTTGTTTAGAATGTCTTGCTAGCTTGTTTATTGCTCATCATATAGGTTTGTTCACCTAGTTGCATATCTAGAGAACTTACATTTGGGCAATTCCTCAATTTGATTAAAAGAAAAAGAAAATTTGTAGTTGCCTATTCACCCCCCCCCCCCCCTCCCCCTCTAGTCAACCTACTCGATCCTTTCACCAAGCCTCCACCATTGCAAGATCCAAAAAAGCACCATCGCCAGCGAGGCTTTGTGAGTCGATAAACAGGCCTGGTGCACGCAGCGAGGGACATGTCGATGTGGCACGTCGACCGGGGGACGTCCCCGTGCTGTCTTGGACCAAAATCCGCCGCCTCCCATCGACGAAGTCGGAGAAGAACGACATATCGACAACCTCCAGACCAACATCCTCGCTCCAGAAGAATCACCTCGCCCCGGCCGCCAACGCCGTCGCGGACAACAACAAACACCTGGGACACTCCGAGAAACTGATCTCGCCAGATCTGAAGAACGGCGAGAAGACCAAGCTGCCGATCTGAAGGACCGATCAGCACACGTTGTCATCAACTCTGAGGCGCCGCCTTGAAGGTTGTCACCGGTTTGGGAGTAGAGTTGAGGCAGATTTGTTCGCCCTGGAGCCGCTACCACCACCCAACGACGCACCATAGGGGACAAAACCTAATAACCCTAACTACTAGGCCAGAATAGAGGACAGAGGTCCCCCTCCCTCCTGCCGAAGCCGGAGCGCCAAGCGGAGGAGAGGGGACCATGACCAACATCCTGTCCGGTGGAGATCAAGAGGAGATGGGCCGCATACGCCTCTTGCGGGAGGAGGAGAGGCAAAACGGTTCGCGATTCTGGTTAATGCATCCCCTCGCGTAGGCAAGAATGCTTTGATCACATTTACCCAAGTGATCCAACTGCAATTATGTACAGTGTAGCTAATTGGGTCGAGTACTGGTCTAACATGCAGAAAGAAAACGCCAGGGGCTTCGCAGCGCGGGGCAGCGACTGCCAGGGGTGGCAATTGACGTGTTCAATAGGTGAGCTAGATGGGGGCCGATGACAAGAATGATTGGCATCGGTTGACCCAACCCTGAAACGTTCTTCAGACCATGAAAGAAGAAGAAACATCGTGCAATATTGATGGTTGTTGTAGTAGTTTAACATGAATTGGGTCGGAGTTGTGTTTTGTCTCAGGAAATATGTATGGTTGTTGTAGTTGCAGCGCTGGAGAAAAAGGTTATGTTTTGTTTAGATGTTGAAGTGTGGGATGCATTAGGTTTAAGTTATTTCCTAATGTTTTGATAAAGTTCCAGTGTTGGAGGTGCGTTTGGTTTGTTGTGTGGTGATGTAACAAAACAAAACTCTATTTTCATTTTAATGAAATCAGGGGCCTCAAGCTGCTTAGTTCAAAACAAAAAAACTGGTACGGGAATTTTCCGGATGTGTTGGCTAAAAAACAACCATCCAATCGGCCCTAAGAGCAACTACAACGGGCCGACGCAAACGGACACCATTTTGTCCGTGTTTTATCCGCTTGGGTCGCCAAACGGGCAGGCGTCCGGCCCATGTCTGCCCTTCCCAAACCACTACATCTAACGGGGTAACCCTTTTTGTCCGCCCAGCCCCTTTTTTTCAAACATTACATTATATAGAAAATCAAATATTACATTACACATAATATTCGGCTAAGAAACTAATGACACATAATGTTCGGCTAACGAATTAACAACCGGCCTAGAAGCTGACCGGAAAGGGGGTAGATCAAGGAGGAACTGCGGCATTGAGTAACATTCAGTCTCAAGTCCGTTTGGCCACGGACTTGTTGGCACTTCCTTCATCATGGCCGGGGCTTCTCCTTCTGTCTCCATTTGTTGCTACGAAATACGTAGTGGCACCGACATTCTAGCAAAGTTTGCCGCACATAGGCGGCTCCGTCGGTGGAGGTATGGCATCAATGGGAGTTGCATGCATCGCACACACGTTTGCGACGGAGAGCGCGTACCGCACTCGTTGCTGCACGGGCTGCTTGCTCCGTCTCAGCAGCGGCCATGAATCTGGCCACCCTATGTGCGTTTAGTTTCATGTGGGTCGCCCGCACCGCTGCCATGACGGAGCCGTCGTCTGGGTCGAAGACGTCGCCGGTGGGCGCACACGCGGTGACCCCGGCGGCGTACGCTTCCTCCTCGGGGTCGAAGATGTCGGCGTAGGTTGCCTCTAGTGCCCTCCTCGCATGTTTCGGCAGCTGTGGTTGAGGCGTCTGCGAAATGACAACGGTCCATGGTGGATTCGTCACCATGCGGCGAGAGAAGCTGTCGCGATGTTGCCCGGCCACGCTCCCACACGCTCGCTCGACCTGGTCGACGAGATGCTGCATCAGTGGCGGCGGATCCATTCTAGCACTTCGATCTACGAGGGAAGGTGGTGGTGGCCGTGGCTGGAAGAGGAAAACCGGAGCTAGAGTTTGTAATCTAGGGTTTGTCCCGTCAGTGCCCATTTAAGGAGCTCCACCACCCAGAATAATGGGATATGTGGCCGTTGTAGAAGCTGTCCCCACGTGTCCGGGGCTGACACTTGGCCAGCCATTGCCTTCCCCGCCAGTGAGTGCCCAGCCTGGCCTCCCTCACATCCGCCGGCACCGTGTTCGAGGTCCTCCTCCGTAGGCTCGGCAATCTCCCACGGCTCCGTCGCCACCACCACTCCAGGCAGTCTCATCGCCGCCAGATAGCAGACTGGATCCATAGAGATTGAAAGAGGAAAAAAACAGTTACAGACACCTCGATACAACGGTGGATGGCCGCCGGTACGGACCGATTTTTAGGGGCTACAGATCGCCGATAATTCTACCGACGGACTGCTTCTCTCTCTTCCCTCTCTCCCCTCCACGGCCATTCTGCGACCAAACCATCACTCAACAGCGCTGGTGTTGCCGCACAAATCACCACGCGTGACACCCACCTCGGTCCACGCCAGACAGGAGCCGCAAAGGACCCAAACAGCGCCGCCTGCACGCATGCTCCACAACACCTGCGCCGCCCTGCGGAGCAGGACCATGGCCGCCGTGCCATCCACAAGGTCAAAGGGCAAGGACCGAAGGGCCCGCACAAAAACGGTATCAGCGCTGCTGCGCTGCATCCCTCGCATCCCGGTGCCAAAGAGGAACGCCGGATGAGCCACAGGTCACGCCGCCGGGAGGAGCTCACTCTCGCCGCAGTGCCGAGAATACGACGCGTCGCCGAGATCCGCCGCGCTCAGGAGCAGTCGACGCGCCACCGCGTGAGCTCACCGCACGACCGGGAGCTGCCCGCCCCGCATTGGGGGCGAGCCCTGCCGCGACGCGCGCTGGCGGGGAACCAACCGGCGACACGAGAGATGAGAGTGATTCGGTTGTGAATTGTACACTCATACCAAGTGATGCCGACTGTCTGAAGGGGAAGTAACAAGCAAGCTACAGAAACAGAGCAACTGGGCAAGGGAGTGAACTCACTGGCAGCAAGAGCAGGAGCAGCAGCCTCTCAGTCGCTTCTCCTGCGGTGATCCCCGCCGATTGTCACCGCCAGCACCGCCATGGTCCTCCTCCCTGTTCCGGTGAAGCTCCGAGTGCGACATCGGCGAATGCGGCGGAGGTAGGCCGAAGACCAGAGGGCGAGGGAAAGAAGGACGCGTAACAAGTGGACAGTTTTTCCCTTGGTTACAGGGGCGACACTGAGCTGGATTTATAAAAAAAGGTGGGAACTGCGCTAGGCGTGATAGGAATACTCGCGCGTTTATCCTTGCGAAGGCGTTTTTCTGACACCAAGGGGATTATGCCAAGCTTTCACACTTCTGAGGCCCAGAGTTCCCCTCCCATAGTTTATAAACAAATAACATAAAGAATGTCAGGCAAAAGGAAATCCAGACGAAATTCCCTAGATTGTCCAAAAACCAAAGAAAATAATACGAGTTTCAATCATTTTTCGAATTAAGGCTAAAACAATTGCTCTCTTTGTTTCACAATACATTGCAATCTAATATTTTATTAAAATAAATTAGGGAGCTTTCACAATGGAAATTAGGGTTTCTGAATTTCCCTAGACAAGAGGTTCATTTCTAGATCAAATCTAAGTTTAGCCACCATTATGATCCATACTAAACTTGTAATCATGATACTCCTAGAAGAGAAATATTACTCAGGCTTCCGGTATGTAGTACAAGCTATGTAATGCATTGTCTCCTTAGATTATTGACCGAAATAGATCTTGTTCTTCTACAAATATTTCGTTCCTCTCTCGTGCATATATGGTTTTGTGCTTATTCCTTATATTCTTTGGCACTCCCTTGAGGCTAAAATTTTCTAGATTGTCTTTACTTTGGCAACAGAACTATGTTTTGTCTTATCTTGTTGGTTTGATTTTGGTGCTAGTACACGCATATAGTGGGTTTCCTTAATTTATAGACTAATCCTCGCTAGTGTATGAGGAGAGAGCAGTAAAGATGTGATGTCTATTACATGGATTTTAGCAAGGGTAGGTGGATGAAATAGTGACTGGCTCTTCGTCACAGCCCAGCTTCTGGACCCTGGCTTCATTGGCGAAAGGCGGGATTCCCTCCCCCTTACCCGGAGTTGACATATCTTTGCAACAGAAGAAATAGTTGGTCCAGACCTTCACCGAGTCGATGATGGGACCTTGGGGAACCACGCTCTCTTCATGCGCCGATTGAAGCTGACACTTCCTACGACGGCAGGTTCGCCTTCTCCGACCGTTTTCCGCTTTATCTAGAAGCAGTCCTTGAAAAAGATCAGCCGGGGAGCAATGCCGATATAGCCCTCGAACATGGCCTAGAAGCCGGAGATGTACAAGACGTTGTTCGCCGTATTCCTTCAAGACTTCACATAAAAAGTCGGGAAGGGGAAGGCCATGGCCATGGGCCAAGTGGGAGGCAAGGTTCGTCGTCTTGTGGTGAAGGCTCGGGGTCATTCTCTCCGGCCCTCCATGTGCATATTGCCTTTGGCGGAATCATGCCTTTCGCCTCCACGAGCTTCAGCTCGTCCTCCGAAATGGTGGATGTTGTCTAGTAGCAAAGAGATGGCTCTGCACTTTCTTCTTCCTCATCTTCTGTTGCCGCCTCTTCCACCTCGATGGTTGATGTGGCTGCTACGGAAGTGGTCGCCCCCGTAGGTTCCACAACGGGTTGCACCATCACATGATTTGGTTCTTTTGGGGCACGATGGTGACTGTATCCGCCGACGCAGGGCTTGTAGATGCCGATACAACGCCCTCTGCCACATTCGCCGCCGCGTCCGACCCTGACGATGCCACGACTTGAGATCCAGGAGAACACATCGCGTCGCGTGGCTTCCGACCGTGCTGGAGTGGGTTTCGAGATCTGCTCTCGTACAGTGGCGAAGAAGATGAGGGAAGAGGAGAACATAGAGAGTGAGCCATGGGCTGCGGTAAAAATCCCTTATAAAGGGGTGGCTTCGAGATTCGTGCATCCTCCTGGAGAAGCGGCTAGGTGTCCGCCGCGCGTCGCGGAACCAACGCGGTAATTTCGTGAAGGTAGCAACAGCCACGTGCGACGCGGTTTTAAGACGTATTCATTACAACTGCTCCCTTTTTTCCTGCTGGCTTCAAACTCTCGTGGGCCCAGGGAAAAACGGGCATGTTCTCTCAGGGTTGAACGACGGTCAGACTGACAAGACTAAAGATTCTGACAAGAAGTAATATATGCTCCGGACACTTTGTACTTGTCCGAGTTACAATAAGCCGGAATGAGCCGTAATTTCTTCCGGAACGCTCTAATCTCTTCAGCCACCTAAACAGTTCAAGCCGATAACGGGATCTACATCAGCCTCATCGATAAGATGGCAACTGGGGAACTTGAAGCCTTCCGGGGGCTACTGTTGAGAGTATATCAAATGGGTATCCCAACGGGGTGTATTTAAGCTGGCCTGCCAGGGTGGCTCATAGGTGGTAAAGCTGTAAGTTTTATCAGAAGGTCCAGTAGGCCGAAGCGCAAGCCCATAAGGATTCCGGCTTAGAGAAGTCAAGACGAAGGCCCGACTTCTAAAATACTTGAGTCACAAGGTGGCGTCGGGTACCGTGTTAGTTTAGGACTCAATCCCTTAGTCGGCAAAACTTTCTTGTAAGCCGTAGGTTCAGGCGCCTTTATAAGCCGACCTACGGGGAAACCTTAGGGTTAGGCTTTCACACAATCTTATTGTAACATGTATACATATTTGTCATCTAGTGAATTATATCAACACATAGGTTTATGCCACCATCGTGGAAGCCGAAGCTGGTAAACATGTGTCAGTCTCGTCACCGGAATCCTCACACCTTAACCCCATAGTCCATGTATGTACCAAAGCACGAAGTAACACGTTACCATCTATCTAAGACATCTATAAGAGCCAGGGTACTGTTTTACAAGTTATTTACTCGAATTATTTCGACAGATGGAGTAAGCATCAGCGTGTCCGTGAACTAAATTTTCAAAAAGTTATATCAGAATTTTTTGTTAATGTATACATGTAAGTGATCAAAGGTCTATGTTACACTTGATAAAAAATATACTCGATCAGAAAACCCTTATGAGATGAAGAACACCATGCAAACTGCCAAGCTGGCAAAGAAATAGTGTCGTAGCAGGATCCTACCTTTTTTTATTTGCTAGGAAAGACAACTGTGCACAGCACGGCACAATTACAGAAAGGTCCTCGAAGAAACGGAAATTACAAAGAACTCCTTCCTGCAGCACAGCTTCATCTTCAACCACGGCGCCGCCGGTGGCGTGCCGCCGCTCCTGCTCTCCTTCAGGCCTTGGATCGAGAGCAGCCCCCGAGCGCACGGGAGTGTCACCAGTCGCCGGCCCCGAAGGGCCACACCGGAGGAAGTCGACGAAGCCGCCGTGCCGAACCACCACAGCAGCTTCCACGTCTTGACCAAACACCGGATCCACCGCCCGAGATCCGGCTGGGGGAGACCGCGCACGGCGGCCCCAAGGGACCGCGAGCACGGACAAGGCGGAAGCTCCGCCGCGAAGCTCCAAGAAGCCTCACCGCCGAAGGGGACGAACTCCGCCGCAAAACTCCTCTCCGGCCGCACCTCCACCTCCATGGCGCCGCCGGCAGGGACCCTAACAAACCCTACATATATACACGCCGTGAAACGGGGATCCCCTGACCTCCCGCCGCCGGAGCGGCCGACGGAGGCCAGGAAATCCACCGATTCAACGGCGGCGATGCGGATCGACCGGGGGAGAAACAAATCGCCTCTCTACTGTAGCGGTGGAGAGGGAGACGTCCAGGCTCGTCGTATGGCAGGGATTTACCCAACCGTTAGTAGCAGGATCATACCTGATACCTGTGTTACTGTCGTACCCCTACAATCATTGCTCACCGGCCTGGTGCCAAACTCTTGAATCGATCGATGATGTCTGTGATCAGGTAGCTTTTGTTCCCTTGGCTTTTCCCCAACAAAGCAAACCATCGCACCATCTTGGCTCTCATGAATCTGACAATGCAAACCCTCGCCCAGCTCCCTGAATCTTCTCGCAACGAATCAAACCATGGCACCATATGGCTGTGGTCTTCCATGTCCGCCTGCAAATTCCCAAGAGAACCTCGGCTCCATGCACTGACTGAAGCTCCTCACCCTTCAGAAAAAAAGCACACTTCTTCACGCATGCGGCATGCCGGTGGAACTTAGCACTCACTCTCTCATGGCTGAGCCCAGCTTCTCGATAAGAGAGTTCGTCACCCTCGCCGCCAGCTCTTCCGTGAGTAGTACTCCAAGTCTCCAACCGATCGACCTGATTCAGGGTGTACTGTAGCAAAAATAAAGGTGGTGCTTCCACGGCAAATATGCAATAGTTTATTAGCGAACCATGTCCTCCACCCTCATCTTTTTGCAAGGAACGTTGCTGTCGCCTTCATATAGGCGTGACAGATTGTTGTTTTAAAATGTTATTTAAGGGTGACAAAGTGCAGAGAGGAAAACTCCCGGAAGATGCTACGATGACTGATGACTCAGACCCTCCTCGTCAACGAAAACCTCCGGAAAACTCTTGGAAGATGCTATGCCTGAGGAGTGAGGACTCGCGACTTTCTCTTAACCAGTGGAAACATTCAACAAAATACTTGGCGCCAAGGGATGCTGTTATTTATTTTTCATTTTCCTGTAGACAACTAGAGATATTGTTTCAAACGCCTCGCGCACCGGAAAGAAACACAAAGAAACACAACTAGAGATACCAATAAGGGAAATTCTTCAAATTCGTAGTCTGGCAACTGTATTTTGTCGGACGAGCAGGTGGCCGTCGATCTAGGAAAACATCAAATGGTCGACCAATTCGAGTACGGAAAAGTTTGCAATGTCTCGATCACTTTGCACTTTAAGGATATGTGGGTCGCCAAAATTCCTCTCAACATTAAGCTATTCCTTTGGCAGTTTACTAGTTGAATTTCAGCGCGCCGTCACGGCGTGCCCTTGGTGGATTTTGGAGGTACATGAATGGTTGAAATATTCATTTTTGAAATTTGATCATGTTCAATAAATAGTCAACTTAGCATTTAGTAATTTTGTAAAAATGTTTGAATACCTGAAAACAAAATGTACGAAGTGTTATAAACTATGCAAAGCATGATTTATTTTAGAATTTGATTGTAATCTTAATAGGCAACGGTAGCGCGGCATTTTGCCGCGCGCGTGTTTTTGAATTTGAATTTGAAAATGACGGCATCCTAAAATTGTCTAAGTTTGGAAATCATTGAAATTGAAAAATGCTTTCGTTTTAAAGATGGTAGCTCTTTGGAGATTGCTTAAATTTCAAAATTAGTGTAATTCAATTTTAAATGTGTTTGCTTTTTTACGTGAAAATACTCTGAAATAGTTAGTATTATTTTGAGTTTTTTTGCACATTTTAGAGTCCCATTAAATGTTTAGCAAGTTGGAATGGCTATGCATTTTTGTATTTTGTCAAAATAGTTGTTTGAGTTTTATAATTCTTCAAATTAGAGTAATGAAATGCCATAAATATTTATTTGAACTCCATAATTAGGGAGAATGCAATATGTGAGATAAATTGTGGGATATAATTTTTTTTAGAGTATCTCTAATTTTTTAGTAAATTGAATTTTTCAAATGTGTTGCATGTATTTTTTGTAAGGACTTTGATATACTTTACCGTAGTTGCAAATATCTAGAAAATTGATGGCATAAGTAGTGGGCATTTTTTTGTGTGCATGTTGACATATTTGACACATTTGTAAATACGCCGCATGGTTGTAATCTAAAATAATTTGGGCAGGTACATTTGATTTTTTTTTAATTTTATACTAATCTAAAAAGTTTAAATATGTTTGTCCTGTGTTGTAAATAGTTGGCTCATTTTTCTTTTTTTTTCTTTGCGGATATGTTGATATATTTAGAAATATTTCCTATTTTTTAAGCAAATTGAAATGTTTGAATATGACGGTACTGTTCACTACCATTTTTACAAAATTCGTAATGAGTGAAATACATATTTGTTCATTCGAATTTTATAGCTGCATGATTGTTTTAAATTCAAATTCATGTAAGTTGGGCAAGTGTATTTTTTCCCCAAATTTTGACCAATTTGAAATGTGTAAGCATGTTCACAATTAGACATAATTAGAAGGTTTGATTTTTTGGTTTATAGCATTTATTATTTTCTGCAATTTGTGTAAAAAATATGGAGTCCACTTGTGAGGAATTTAGCATTTTTTCCAAAAAAAACTGACAACCATGGCCCACGCTGACGTTGTGATGTCGTCAGCCGTGGGCGAGGCTGTGATGCGCGCCGCCGCGTGTCGGACGCGGCTGGACACAAGGGTCCCGGGAGCGGCGGCGCCGCCGGATTTTCGTAGTCGGAGCGCCCTTGGCGGCGAGCAAATGCGGCGGCGGACAGCGGAGTAGGCGGCGCCAATTCCGACGAGCTCGCGGCCTCCCAGGACGCGGCGCTGGGCTAGGAGGGAGCGGCGGAGACGGCGCAGCTCCCGTGTACTTGGATGCGTGCGGGGAGGTGCCTAGCGGCAGAGATGCGCGCCGGCGCTGGCGGCGATCCGCGGCGTCGCGGGAGAGAGAGGGGAAAGGGAGATGTGCCGATGGTTTTGCAAGGAGGTCCTTCAGGTTTTCAATTTTTGCAATAAGGTCCTCGCTTCGTAAAATCGGAGGTCACGCTGCAATTTCTGGGCTCGCTTGGGGCCCACCCGGCACTGCAGAACACGGTTCATTTTCTACAGTGCTGCTACAGTACCAGGATCGCCGCTAGGCTGCGAAATTTGCCAACTTTAATATAATGAGTAATTAAGGAGTAAATTACAATAAGTTACCACATCCGGGGCAGTAGTGATTACATGTCAATCCCGATCTTGGAGTTTTTTTATAAAAAATCTACGATAACGGAAACAAATAGCACAGATTCATGTCTAAACACATTTTGACAGCAGCGCTGACTGGTGCTACGCCTCACCTTCCGCATCGACGCCGACCACGCATCAAGCAGCAAAGCAAGCCCACCTTGTCGCCATCCGCAAAGCCGATGAGCAGTGGCGTCGGAACTCATGGTGGCAAGTCCGTGTGGTGGAGCTAGAGAGATGAATTTAGGGCCGGCGGCTGGGCTCTTTTGTCTTGCAGTCTCTTCGAGATTGCGGCGACAGGTTTTTGGAGGCTTTCATTTCGTAAGCTCTACAAAATATTGGACTGTCAGTTCTGAAAAATATACTTACCGATATGAAAATAGTTTTTGTAGAACAATTTTTTTTAGACAAGTTATGTAGCCATAACATTGGGCTGGACTGCTCTGATAAAAAAAAACATTGTGCTGGACTGCTGGGCCGACAGTCCAATATTTCGTAGCGCTTACGAAATGAGAGCCTGCAAAACCTGTCGCCGCAATCTCGAAGAGACTGCAAGAGGAAAGGAAGCCGCCGGCCCTAGCTCGAAGCTCCTCGCCGCTGCAGTCTCCAACACCACACGGACTTGCCACCATGACGGCGGCTCCTCTTCTATCGTTGACGGATGCGGCGACGGTGACGGCGGCGGTGCTAGCCCCCGGCCGAGCGCCAGCCAGAGCCCGCACCCACGCCGCCCCTCGCTTCCCCGCCACCGTCTCGCTGCGATGCCGCCGTACCCGCCCCCTAACCGCCGCCGCCGCCGCCGCCACGGGCGACTCGCCGCCGTCCTCGGCCGCGTTCCACGGCGAGTGCTTCGTCGTGGGGGACAACATCGACACCGACCAGATCATCCCGGCCGAGCACCTGACCCTGGTCCCCTCCAAGCCCGACGAGTACCGCAAGCTCGGCTCCTTCGCCTTCGTGGGCCTCCCGACCGCGGCCTACCCCATCCCGTTCGTGGCCCCCGGCGAGGAGTCGTCCCGCTACGCCGTCATCATCGGCGGGGCCAACTTCGGGTGCGGCTCCTCCCGCGAGCACGCGCCCGTCGCGCTCGGCGCCGCCGGCGCGCGCGCCGTCGTGGCGGAGGGGTACGCCCGCATCTTCTTCCGCAACTCCGTGGCCACCGGCGAGGTGTACCCCCTGGAGCTCGCGGACGGCGGTGCCAGCAAGGAGTGCAAGACCGGGGATATTGTCACGGTGGACCTTGATGGCTCGGTCTTGATTAACCACACCTCCGGCAAGCAGTACAAGCTGAAGCCGATTGGTGATGCAGGGCCAGTTATTGAGGCCGGCGGGATCTTCGCGTATGCCCGAAAGACTGGAATGATTGCATCGAAATCTGCTTGAATGAAAAGTGAGTCTTTTTCTGCTGCTTTAAGCTACAGAAGTTTCAATTTTTGCAGATATGATTTGGTATGATAATGGGCTGGTATGAGTAGGACAGAAACCTGAAATTTTGACGTATTTACATGGATATGAGTAACTCATGTGTGTGCTGTGGGGGATATCTTGGCAATACCTGTGCTTTGCCAATCCGATTAGGTGAACCTTTATCTAGTCCCCGGCTTCATTCAGTTGATCTGTAAGAGGGTACAAACACTTCCTGGTGATAGGTCTTTCGGTGTTTCTAACTAGTAGAATCGTGCGCTTGAGCCATGATGGAATCCTTGCTACTGATTCTTAGAGTACAATATTTGTACATCTTGTCAAGTGTTATTGCTGGATGCATTGTGCCTTCCTTTTATTATTTGGTATACCAGATATAGATAAGGAATTAAGGACATATATCTTACTAGTCAAAAGGAGGACTATAATATGATGCATGTTAAGCACCAAATAGGGTCAATAACCACAATGGTCATTGTAGGAAATGATTGAACACATATTTGAGGTCGTAAAGCATATTGTAGTGTTGTAATTTGTAAGGTTGTTGATGCTTGTGTTTTTACTTCGAAATAGTTGATTTGAGACTACACTTGCGGTTGTTCTCCTAGGCATCTGATTGTTAGATGAGCCAATTCTGCACTCCTTGATTTGTATTGCACTAGGATTGCATAACTTACATGAAAAGTAAAACTTAAAAGATTATTTTTGTGAAGCTATTCTGAGATTTTATTTCAGAACATTCCTAGACAACCCAGCCATGTATCAAACATATTGTGTTGACGTGATATCTGTTAACATGATCCGACAGCCAAAAAATTGTAGTTGGCCTCCCGTAGTGAAACTGCACTTTCCTCAAACCTGAGGCTGACATCTTCCTCAAATTTGACTAGTAATGGACACAATCCCAGAAGACTCTAGTGTTACTGATTCCTTTTGAGCCTCCCTCCAATTTTGCCTCCCACTTTTCCCTGACATTCTTCTTTCCTACCTCGGAATTTTTGTCATTAAATTCAGCTCACCCCAAAACATCCTCAATTTGCTCCTACACTCATCTCCCTGTTCAACGTTGTCCCTAGAACATTTCTTGCTTGTCCCTCGGTGGTGATTTTGTTCTTTAGGCACCAGCACGCCTTGCCCCTCAATTGTGGGTTGTCTCTGTATCTTCATTTTCTTTCAGCAACCATCGATCACAGCATGCTGCAAGCTTTAAGTGTCATGATTCTCCAAGCGCCAAGCCACAGAGTATGGATTGCAATCCCCTCCATTTCTATTTTCATATCCCGTCGGCGGTACGAGCAGCCACAGCACATAGTGAGGTTCTTTATGTGTTGTTTTTTGCAAAATTGATTCTTCAGAAATAACTCACAAAATCTGCTAGAATTGGTGTAAGACATTGCTTGGCAAAATTGTGATGTAATTGTAGGGATTTGATATACCTGCCGAGCTGCAAATTACTCACAAGTCATAATTCTTGTAATAAGGTAGTTGGGCTGTTCACGTTTTCGTTAAACAAAACATTCACCATTAGGACGACCTTGATACTTGGTTATTCATTTAAGTTTTTTAATTATGAAGTAATCTAGAAGAACATCCCTGGCGCAGTGGTGAAGTACTCCCCACTTGTGCCAAGTTGAATGATGGGCATAATAGCATATTGTTCAAAAATAGGTAAGGCTTGAAGTTAAATTAATTAAGATAGTACGCAGCAGTTTAGATGATAAAGATGCATCTAAACAAAATATGCTAGCAATCATATATATAAAAACTTCTATTCCATGCACCATTGAGGTGAACACACATAGGAAAAACGGGTTGGGAATTAAATTTCTTAAGAGTAGTGATGCGGAGGAATAGATGGCGATATAGTCGGCCATTCATAGGGAAGAGTTGATGAAGACAGCAGCCGTTCGAAGAACTTCCTGAAATATTGTTGCCTGAGTACCTGCATAGGTTGTTGTTTATCAGGGAAAAGTTTGGAGACAAACCTACTGCTCTCCTTGCTCTGTTGAACAACAAGGAGACGTGAGTTGAGGATCGGTTGCGGCTGTGCAGATAACTGTTTTTGGTATTTGTTTTCTGTGGTATGTACTATCGAGAGGGACTTCAAGATGTACCTTCCCGCGTGATTAGGAGGTCGTGATATCCTAGGGGGCTGTTTCTGGATAGGCAGAGACCGTCTTGCGTGTGAGTTATTGATACAAGGTCTGTAAGAGAGAGACATCCCTCTCCATTGAACATTCCACAGAAAATACATCCCAAAAGGGCCAATTCAGTGCTCATCGATTGCTACCAGCATTCCTATCCCTGCTGTGCAATAGGGTTGGATTATAAACTATTTGGGAAGTGCTTCACACTTTTGCCTGTCTCTTCCTTGACCGCGTCTGACCACTGGCTTTGTCCACTCTTGCTCGTCTATGGTCGATTATTTTGCTGTCTATTCCTCAGCAAGGAATGTAGTCTCACGGTCTTCTTTTTTTCAATGTATGATCCAGTTGATGTAGGCAGATGTTGAAACTAGGGTGTATATTGATGATGCATATACTATTACTTTTTATCTGTATGGTTAGTATATTTGTGGTAGATGTATCTCTGTCATCTGAATTGTTGTGTACTATCAGAACTATTTTAACGTTAGGCCTTGCCTATTTTACAACACATACGATGCATCATCATACGCTGATGATAATAGCACTAGATGCTGAACTGTAAACTCCTGATTTGTTTGTCAAGTTCTTTTCTACTGGCGCGTATCATACATGTGATGCTAACGGTGTGACATTTATTTCCAGGTAAGCTTTATCTGCCGTCAGATTATCAGAGGCCTCTGCAAGTGGAAAGTAGTAAAGACTGGTTTATGAATAAGAGTCTTTGTATTTGGATGTATGATTGGCCAGCAGTTGCGCTGCTACTTCTGCATAGGCGTGTACAATTTCCGGAGTACTGAACTTTGTTGTATTGGATGTTAGGTTCATGTTGCAGATATGTTTTAGTAACCTGTTTGATGTGAACCTGTGTTTACAATTTTAGCTCAAGTTTACGAGTTGGAGTGGTGGATAACTTTTGATGTTTTTATTGAGCGAGGGAAAGGTAATTCACTTGGTTTTCTACTGAGGGAAGTGATTTCCAAAATAAGAAGTTTCTTTTATAAAATTTGGTGAAGGAGTGATTCACTGAATCATACTGTATGATGTTGTTTTCCGAGAAAAAAAGGAATCCCGTGAAATGGTCCGAGCCTTACTTTTTTGCCTGGTGTTCTAGTTAGCGCCACCCAGTGTAGATCCAAACTTGGACAGTAGGGAACAGTACCACCGCAAGTCCTGCATATTACATAGGCCACAATTGTTCATTAATGGAGCTTGCGAGTTAGAAATCATAATTACTGTCAAAGAAAGTTATTTTGGTTAATTGTTCGGAGCGTCAATCGAATCTTATTTTTTCTAGGATTCTATCTATAACATACTGCGATGAAGATATAATTTTTCCTGCCGAACTATAACAGAATTGCAACAAAACCAAGGTTTTAGCCGCCGATCTCCCCAGTGTGGATACGCCGACGATCCAACGAGCTATCCAATCCGTGCTGTACGTCCTTTAGCCACACCCGCCCAGCTATGAACACGGCGCGTTCGTCGTCCCCTGTGACGCCGACGGCTCGCAACCTATCTGCTGTTGCGTCTCGTCCCCGCGCACCGCCCGTCGCCCGAGCCAAGCACATCCGGACCCCGCGCGTCACAGCGAGGTCTCGTCTACCTGCATTTGACGAGCGGCGCTCCGAGCCGGTTGACAAATCGCACCGGGTCAGCAGATGTCGCGTCCGCCGTCCCCCACCTGACACCTGCTCCCTCGCCACATCACAAGCTCGAGTCCCAGCAGAGAAGAGCGGCGGAAAGCGATTGCTCCCCGCCCGCGCGGCGCGTCGTCGATGCTGGAAGCTTGTGTGTACGGGGTTGACCGCGAACTCGGCGGCCATCAATGGGCTCGCACGGCGCTGCCGCCTCCGCGCGCCGACGTAAAAAGATCGACGGACGGCGATCGATCGCCTCATGTCCGAGGACGACCTATTTGGCTATTTCTATCCGCATCAAGAAGTGAGTGACTACCGTGGTACGCACAGTACTGCTCTTTCCAGCGCCACCTAGCTGAAGACTCTCAGGCTGCCGGCAGGCAGCTGACTTTTGCCATATGATCTCGACGGGCTCGCTGCGTGTCCGAGTGTCGGTGTCGAGATGGCGACGCTCTTTGTCTTCTCCATCTTCTGTGTTTGTCTGCATGGCCTCGTGGAACCACATTTACCAGCCGCACCGTAAGTTTTTCCTTCCTCTGCCGTTCTTATTTATCGTGATATGGACCGCCATGCCGCACACATAGACGACACCTGTAGAACGACAACTCTGCCAATCATTCAACCAGCTTGTCGTCTCCAATGGCGAGAGCGACGCGACTTGAAGTCCAGCACGTTTAAGTCAAACTCCGGCCAGCTCCTGTCTTGTAAGGGCAGGGGTCGTCGGCCCGTCCCTGCTTTCATTCATCTGTTGACATCGTCCAGAGCCTGGCCAACCCATGATCATCATCTGATCTCCAATCAAATGTCAACCCTTGAACCATTCATCATATTTTCTTAGCGCTCTACTTAGCCTGCAGCCACATTCTGCCCGCCACCTATATTCTTCCCAGCACTGCTGCTGCGTCATCGTTCTCGAACTGACAACTGCAAACAGACTCACCAACGAGATCTCTGACTTTTTCTTCAGCTTGCGCACGGAAAGAGAGACAGGGGGCTTTCAGGATAAGGAAGCTGGAATGCAGGCAGGCGTATTAATGGCGGGTTAGCGCCCCGATCCTTATCGCTTTGACCCTGGTGATGTAGGGTTTGTTTTACTCGAGACTTGCTTGCCTCCGATCGACGTCAACTGAAACGAAGAATCGTGATGTGGAATTGATGCTAGTAATTCCGTTGGATCATTGTGTATACCTCGTCCTTGTTGTTCATTCTGCATTCCAACTACGTACGCTGAAGGCCGGCCGACTTTTGCCTTCGTACCAGCAAGAACATTCAAACCTGCAAGTGTGGATACCAAGTACTTTGCCAGTGTGAGTACCTTGAAAATTAGACCTAGCCCGTAGTTTGCGTATGAGATGTTAGAGCTACCCTGATTCCATGTGGCTTGGCTCCGCCATTGACGCTGCTCCCGCTTTGCCATCGGCTCCGCCTCGCAATCCACTCGGCAGTGGCGTGTAGGTTGACCCGGACTATATTTTAAGAGAAAATCTAGACCCTACGAGTACAGCAACATGTCGCTAAACACTTGGCGGGGCCGCACACTACTGTACGCCTGCGATCGAACAGCTTGACTCTGGAGTAGTTGTTAGATTTGTTCACCCATTGACCGATTGACGCAAGTCACGCAACTTGTTCTTTGGTTAACCTGAGTAAGTTTTTTCGTCTTCTACACCCATGGATTCACCGGCCATGGCTCTGCTGTCGACCTAGGGAGTAGGTCATTTCTTGCTTTGTTGGTTGCGCCTATCTCGTAGGGCCGTTTCTTTGCTGACAAAATATGGAGTGTACGTAATAATAGAGATACGTTCAAATACTGTTTGAGTAAGTTCAGCATTACCTAACCAGGAAATTCAATTTAATTACGTGAATGAAAGTCTTTGTGTCCCCCCACCTATTGATGTGTCCCATCTTTCAAACAGACAAAAAAGATCAGGGTTCTGATTCTTTCCTAGTCTGATTTAGTATGAAGAAGAACTGGATTTAACAAATGACGCCATGTCCTAGTTCTATGCCCATAGACTTCTCACCGCCTCAATGGTCCGATCGATCGAGATTAGCTTCATTAATTCGTGAATTGTTCATGAGGCGATCCTTGCTAGTCACTGCACTAGATTAAAGCTAGTACCAACAATTTGAAGTTTCCCGTAGCAACTTTGATTATTTTTTCGGCTCGGACTGTTGACTCAAATGTTGATGCTTCTAGATAGAGTCCAATATCTACTTTTCCTTCTAACATAGGCATGTGTGCGATCCATTCTCTGATGCGGCGATGATCGATGAAATCACGGAGGTACATAAGTTACTTCGTAGCAGCTTCATGTGATCTTCCTTAGCCAAATGATCTGTATCCTTGGAAGTCATATCTAGACGTTAATAAACAACGTGGTACTTCCGTGAGACCAGTTCCTGATTAGATTCCAATTGTGGAAAGGAGTTGGTGCCGAGCAGACATGTGGTAGTAAGCTTTCTAATGTTTATGTATTTTCCGGATTCTGTTCTGACGAGATCACTTAACGACTTAACTTGTACTTCTGACAGGAATTGACTTGAGATGCATGCATTGGGTGCCGCTTATGCAAAGAGTGTTAGGCAAAAGCTCTACTTTATTAAGTTGATTAAAAAAGATGATGGAGGTTAATTAGCTGAAGCAAACACATGCATGCATGCATGGGTGCCGCTTATGCAAAGAGTGTTAGGCAAAAGCTCCACTTTATTAAGTTGATTAAAAAAGATGATGGAGGTTAATTAGCTGAAGCAAACACATGGGCTTGCTAATTTTGTGGGTGTTTCCCTTGTAAACAACAACTAACACTTGCATTGGATTAGTACGTTAGTTCAATGACAACATTGTGAAGTGAATGTAGTAATAGTAAAATAATAGTATAGGTCGATAAAAAATATAGATAAGTACAGACGTATCAATGCAGCGCCGGAGACGCCTGTCTCCGGCTTCTTGATGACAGCAGTGGCGTTGCGCTCACCATCGGCTCCTACCTCCCCATATGTGGCCTTCACTGGCTGCGTATGATCCTTCTATTATCTGGTGTTATTGTATATAAACATTGTTCTTAAATAAGAAGATCAGAGCCTCATTGAGCCATGTCTCATAAGTTAGTGGCAAAGCTAGATAAGCTAGTGTTTCTCCATTTATGTTCGTAGAGCTTCCACGGCTCACCCTGGGCAACTGCCCAAGGTCGCCGGGAGCTAGCTCCGCCACTACGGTATGTCAAAACAAACCTGTTGAGCACGGGGCACATCACACATTGATCAGTTGTAGCCCATAAGGAAAAGGCTAACTGATGGACAAATAAATTCATCTATATGATAGTTAGATAGTCCCTTTTTTCCGTTCACGCATGTAGTAATCCGGGCTAGGAGGGGGACAACCCCCCCCCCCCCCCCCCCCCCATCTCTTACATATGAACTTTATTTAAATAAGTTGAGTAGTTTGACAATATTTGTTATATGTGTGTCAGTATTGGTGTGCATGATGGCCTAATAACAAGTATAGCAAAGCAGAGGCTTTGAAACCTCCATCTGCATTCGGGATGGCACAAAGCGAATGTAGATGGAGGTTTCATTCATGATTTGGGTTTCGGTGGAGGTGGAGTGATTATCCGTGATCACCATGGCGAATTTGTGTCGGGTTCTTGCCATTTTTCCCTGCCGTATCTGATCCCGAGCGAGCCGAGCTGCTGACGTGTCAACAAGCTGTTGGTCTAGCGCAGGAGAGGGGTATCGGAAGACTGGTGCTGGAGACGGACTGCCTGTCAGCCGTCACGAAGCTGAAGAACGAGGAGCTGGACAGATCAGCTCATGGACCTTTGGTGGAGGAGATCAAGCAGTTACTGAAGGAGTTCAACGACCATGACGTACGTCATGTGAGGCGGACTGCAAATGAAGCTGCGCATAAGCTTGCAAAGGACGGCTGCATGAATAAATTGTGTAAGGTTTGGGTAGGGGTACCTCCTATGTACGTTGTGAACCTTGTGAACGCTGAGGGCGTAGGTGTTTAATAAGAGGCAGCCATTAAATCTCAAAAAAAAGCAGAGGCTTTGAATTTTAAACTGAGAATTGCAAACCATCGTTTGGGATTTACACGAATTGACATCAATTTATGTCCCTTCTAGAACACCACTTGACACATACACTTGAGCCCATCATGTCATGGTACAGTAACCATATGTAAGACCTCTGATTAGTCTATAGCCTATATTCTAAATGTCCAAACCATAATATATTTTAAGACAGAAAAGTACTTCTTTGCACTTTAGGAAAACTGCAATATAAAAAACAAAATGTTTCGTGAAGATTTAAATTTGTTTGCGAATTGTGAAAAAAAAAATACCATTTTCTAAATCTTAGCTCATTGATTTGCCTTTTTCAATCAAACTGCAAATAAATGTCTTCACATACTATAATTTTGGATTGCTTGAAATATTGTAATTCTGATTTTAAATTTTCTAATATAGGGGACAAGATCAGCACAAAATCCACTCTCGCTATAAGCCACGTTAGGTTGATCTTGCTCCTCGTGCTACGCATCCTACCGGCATATGAAGTCCCAATCAAATTTATAGCACCAAAATGCAAACACAACTGTATAGACATCGATCGATAGATCAATCGGATCCCAATATACATAAACCGCGCAACCCACACTTCGGCCTTCACTTAATCTACATATAAGTATATATGTGTGACGTCTATGCATGTCTAATATCCTATCACCTTGAATCCCGATGTATACCTTCCTGTACAGTGTAGTGCATAGCTCCAAGCCAAGCTCCCGGTGAGTCCAAAGCACAGGCCGTCCGTCGAGAACTAGGAGCCACTAGTAGTAATTATTGGCTGCTTTACTTACACCTAATTAATTAACCACCACGCTTAGCCGACACCGGCGGGGACTTAGTTCACGGTGACCTCCGGGAAGCCGCCCAGCTGGTGGTGCGGCGACAGGCTGCCGAACATCCCCTCCGCCAGCAGCTGCTCCCACGTCCAGCTAGTCGACGACGTCAGCTGGGACACCTCGTAGCTTCCTCCGGCATCCGACGAGGACGGGGTGTTGGTAGTGGTGCTACAGGACGACACCGTCGAGGTCGGCGTTGAGGTGAGCGACGATGACGCTGGCGACGCGGACGCCTCGGCCTTGAGGCATTTCGTGCCATCCAGGACCGCCGCCGCGACATCCGTCTCGGCCGCCTGATCGTGCCGCTTCCGCTTGTTCTGAGACGTCAGCGCCGGCCCCACGCGCGCGGCCTGCGAGGACGGCGGCGGGGGGCGGAAGTCGGTGGCGCCGCGGGAGGCGACCTCGTTGGGGAAGTTGAGGATGGCCTTGGCTCCACGCATGCGGAAGGCGGCGCGGTCGTAGGCGCGCGCGGCCTCGATGGAGGTGTCGTAGGTGCCGAGCCACACGCGGGAGCCGCGCTTGTTCGGGTCGCGGATCTCCGCCGCGAACTTGCCCCACGGACGCTGCCGCACTCCCCGGTACTTCCGGAAGTCGTTCACGTCCTCTGCCGGCAGGGGCGCCGCCGCCGACCAGGCGTGCAAGGCCGGAGGCAGGGAGACGGTCAGTGAGGGTCTCCGGGCAGGGTCCGACACCGGAGACGTCTCCCCGCCGAACCGTATCATCACCGGCTCTGCTGCCGCTGCCCGGTACGCCGCCACGGTAGCGGCATCCGCGTACTCGTTGGTTGTCAGCAGCTGGTCGACGTACCCAGGCAGCGGCAGGAACTCCGATGGCATGATGAAATCCGGCTGCGCGGCCGCGAAGTCTTGAGTGACAGGCAGGGGCTGTATGCCGCAGGACTGATCGGCGCCGAGCAGCTGCAGCTGGTCGTGGATGTACTGGAGCGAGAAGTCGTCGATGTTGTCACCGCTGAAATAATCCATGATTGATCAAAGCAGAGCAAGGCGATCGAGTAGAGGTGGCCGATGGAGAGTGAGAGAGAGAGGGAGATCGTCTTTGATTTGGAGGTGTGTATGTGCAAGTGCAGCTGCGTGGAGAAAGCTAAGCTGGCCTCGGGTGCTTATATAGGGACGGCCGGGGGTGAGACAAATCGGGAGCTCTCTTTTCTCCGTGTTTCATCAGTGTAGGAGTAAAAACACAAGAGCTGGTGGTGGTGAAGGGGGCGGGAAGTGTGAAAGTACTGGGCGATTTGACGCGCGAGCTGTGTAGAGGCCACGTAAGTACGTTTCCGTGGCGTGATGCGGTGATCGGTTAAGGGTTAACTCGAAATAGAAATGGGGTCGAGCATCTTCGATTCTTCCCTGTCCTGGTCTGGCCGGCTTGGCTAATCAATGTGTAAAGGCAAACCTTGGATCGTCGCTGAACCAATAAATCATTAGCTGAGATGCATTCTAACCTTTGTCAATAAATCATTAGCTGAGATGCATTCAGATTGCTCCATCGATCGATGTAGATCATGTGATGGCTAGATATAGAGAAAATTTCATAGAACATTGAAGTATATATTTCAAGGAATTAATATTTGGGTTCAAATATTTTCATAAGAATTTGGAGGATTTCAATTCCTAGGATTCTTTTAAAGTACGCCCTTTTGATCGAAGGAATGGCAACTCAAATTTCTCATGAATTGCATTCCTACACCCCCAACCACATAGAAATTTCCACATTCACTCTAATTTCTGGTTTACACTCTTAGGATTGAGAAACTTTTCACGTATTCCATCCAAATGACTATTCCGACAACTTTTTTATGTTTTGGAATTCTCTATTTTGCACCAGTATTTCGGCTATATATCTAAGTTTTTCCATTCACCATGCTTTATAATCCTATGATCTAAAGAAGTTATGGAAGTGTCTTCCACTCTTACCATACTATCCATCCACGTAAAACACACGTAGCTCCAGGTTTACATTTAACCATTATTTTTAAAAGTTAAGTTACATGATAGTTAGAAACATTATATCGATTTTTAGCATTACGTAAGACTTTGGGTGTGAACTTTGTAATACACATATATAGTTGTGTGCATCAGTAATGTAAAGACTAAAAATATCCCTTTTAAAAACGCTAAAATAACACATATCGAGCTAAAAGGTAGCGAAACAAACGAGTAAAGCATTGTCACGTGCTCCCTCTGTATGGGTTTATAATTCGTTACGTATTGTAAGAAACACTTTGACCATTTATATAAACATATGATTAATACACCATACAAAGTATATCATTGGATTCATATATAAAATAAATTTCAGTGATATATTCATGGCATATGGTCGCATTTTTCTTAAAATGTCCTTTGTAAAGTTATAAACTCATACGGAGCAAGTACCCGTATGTAGCTGCCCGCCTGATTAAAAAGTTCCAATGAGGTTCAAATTGAATATGTACATATCCTTATATGTTTTTCCTTGCACTCTTTTTATCAGAGGAAGTACATATGGTCTCATTTATTTGGAATTTTTGAAATTTTAAAAAATATGTTTTGAGCAGTGGGTGCATCTAAAACTATGAGCCAATATGGAATTCCGCTAGAGATATCCCTTTTAAAAACGCTAAAACCAACACATATTGATCCGGAAGGTGCGAGACCACGGATTAATATACTATAAAAATTATATCATCAGATTCATATATAAAATATATTTTTCAGTGATATTTTTGTGGCATATGGTCGTGTGTTCTTAAAATTCATGCAGGCCTTTGTAAAGTTATACACTTATACAGAGCGAGTACCCGCATCTAGCTGCCCCGCGCGATTAAAACGTTGTAGGGAGCTTGAATTTTTTTTCCCAATTCTCAAATCTGTACATATTTTTATATGTTTTTCCTTGCACTCTTTTTATCAGAGGAGTTCAATATCTATACATCTTTTACAAACGTCTGCCACAAGGGAACAATGCTAGTTTTGACTCTTCAAGTCAGCTCCTCCTAATTAATCAAGAGCTAGGAGTACTACCTCGTAGCTCTTGCATGTGCAACTGTGAACTACGACTCCGCTACATTTCGATGGCCGGCGATGCAACATGGGACTTACGCTGTTACGCATTACGTATCGCGGTATCGGTCAGTTTAGGAAACGAAAGGTGGCGAAGAAGCTGCCGCAATGTGCAGATAAGTGGCCGTGGACTTGGTCCGCCAGCTTATAATCTACGGCTAGCGCGGGTCGATGGGTACGTGCTTTAATAAATGAGTCTCGCAATTAACTTGCCAGGGTCGGAGAGGTTCACATGTCGGCCTTCACTGAGTCTCTTGTAACTTAGCTGTTAGTTGCCGTGTTGCTTGATTATGGGGATCAATCGATCGATCTCGCGTGTTCACTGCGCCGTGTGAAGATCAGTTAATTAAGAGGTACGGGGTTAAATGGGCACAGAGATGCTGCCAAAAATCATTCGGCCGATTAAGTAAACGCGACGCGCAGACAAGAGGACTTGGTCTAGTGAACCACGGACGGTGCACCGCCGTCAGCCGGTACAACCCCTTTTGCAAAGTCTCATCTCATCTTCCCTGAGATTAACTCGCTTGCGCTGACAATTAGCTAGCTCTCGTGCCCGGGAGAGATCAACGCAGTTTGACAGGGACTAGTGCGGCAGTGATTAAATGAGACGGTGCCGCGCTATTTTGGTCCGGCTCGCGTACGTACGTGTCATCGATCGGACGGTGGCAAGCAAGGCTGATCGATCAGATATAAGCCGGACCAGGGAAGTCTTTAGGGCATACTCTCATACTCATTGTAACTCGCAACACGGCTATTGCTTTATAGTGAGTTATAGCAGCACGTAGGGCTCCGCCACCGCCGTGGAGCCTGAAGCTGGGTAATCCGCCGTGTTCGATCCCGACCTCGATGACGTCCACCTTCTTCCCCTCGATTCACCCTCGGCTAGGGGACCCCCGTCTCCTATCCCAGATGCCGATACGTCGACAATAGTCGTCAGCTTGCGGTTCTCTCGGTAGAGGGAGGTTGCTGCTTGGGTTTTGCTTGCTTTAGGTGTTGCCCTTTATGTGGTTTTGTTGGCTCCTCTCGTGTTGTTAGTGTTTGTTGAATGGTTTTCGTCTGTTTCTTCTACTAATAAACGGGCACTTTATTCTTAATAAATCGATGGGCAAAGTTTTTGCCCTGTTTCGAAAAAAACTATTGCCCATTCAGTTCAATATTAATTGTCCAGTAGTCAACTGGTGAGGGTACCTCTGTCAGGTCAGGAGCCTCTTAGCGTGAAGTGACCGGGGTAGTATTTCTTAGTATCTTGAAAATTAGAAAACCGTTTGTAAAACATTTGATATTTTTAGATTAAAAAGGTTATGAAGTCCGACTTTAAATTAATAACCCTTTGCGAAGGAATGACACCGAAGAGGAGGAGCGTTAAATGGGAGGGCAAAGTTGTTAGACCGGGCTCACCGTATAGCGCGGGAACAGCAACAGACGCTGCACATCGCCGAGAGACAAACTACACACTATCAAGCCGTGACACCAAGCAAATGGCCACAACAACCGAAACAAAGTTTGAACTCGAAAAGTAATACAATAGAAGAAATAGCACAACCTCAAGAAGCACCAAGGAGAGGATACCAGACATCACACGGCGTGCAGAGGCCATCAGTCATGGCCACGGTCCGACCCCATGTCCGGGATAGATGTTGACGACGCTGTCAGACATGCCCCATGGGGACGAAACCCAGCACACCGACAACGGCGATGGACGAAATTCCACCGACCACAACGATGTCGCTCGCTAGTAAAGCACCAAGGAATGCGGCGTGTCTCCTGCTCACGCAATGCACGCGAACAAGAATTTCATCGCTTTAGTTCTCCGGCTGAAAGGCACCATTCTTACCGGTGCAACAGCTATGTCAAAGCCAGGATGTGGTGGGCAGTAAGTATAGAGCCCATTACCGGAAACCCACAAAAACTCTTGAAACATACTAGCAAAGGATAAAAGTTGAATTAGATCAGCGCAAAGCAATTCCATCCATTCAAGAAAATAATAGGGGACATAAAAATGAGAATACTATGTCACATAATTGGAGCCACATACGAGAGATACTCAACAAACATCATGGGTTCTGTAATCATATAGTTGAAAGTAATGAGAGTGCCAAGACTCACAGCAATCATGTAAGATCTTCTAAACGATGATCAATTTGTCGTACTCAAGTTTTTATATATTCACATGTGACTTTTTTGCTTAGATGGAAGATTCTCTATCGATGTACAAAAGATACAAGTAGACAAATGTTTAATTTGATTAATTTGGACAAGCTTAAAAATGGCCAAAGTGGACAATCCTTCGAGACCTATGCAATGTCAAGAGGTGGCAGCCAACGGTAGATATCCAAGCTACAAGCGTGAGATAGTCGATTTTTTGGGACCGACATCCTCAACGGTCTCGGAACGCCCAAAATCAATTGGGGTGACAATGTTTTTACGTGTGCGTGTGTCGGTAAGGAAAGATCTGCATTGATTAAAATTTACTACTCCCTCCGTTCACAAAATGATGTCTCAACCTTATACATAAATGCAGAGACACTCTTTTGTGTGTGCGCAGAACCTTTAGCTGACATTAGAAAGGTTAATTAATCGGGACGAAGTTGTTTCAGTTAGTTTAACAGCGAGTCACGAGGTTAATTACACTTCGACTTCCCGTGACCCTGGGCCGGGATCGGAGCCGGAGCGGGGGAACCAGGTCAAACCGGTGGGCTAATTTGCGGTTTGAGCAGTCAGTGGCTGAGCGCTGAGAGGACGCCAATTTAGCGCCGGCCGGCCGAGTCCCGAGCGGCGAGCGCGCCGCCGTGCCGCGCGGGATTTTCTCGCGCTTCGTTCGGCTTGGACCCCGTCCAGACAATCTGAAACCCCTCCTTTGATGCTTGCTACGCGTACGCGTAAGCCTCGATCAATCTCCGTCCGTGAACTGGATGGCGCCGGCCGGCAGAACGTCCAAACACGCATGACACGGCACAGAGCGCCAGATCCCTCCCCGGCTTGATGTCAGCCATTGGGCAACCATGTCCTGATCCAGCTCTTCCTTCCATCAGCCACGCGGTTTTTCGTTGCACTCTTCCTACGTACTGAACCTTATCCGTCGTGCATAGATGTTTCCGACTCTTCAGAGTTCACACATGCATACGTGCCAATCTTCTTACACGGTGCGCACCGCTAGATCATGGCGGCGGCGAGGTCGCCGACGCGTTCGCTTGCTTATGGGGCAGTACATGCTCTCCGTTTTTAATCCGAGTAAAAGATCGCCGCCCGGCCGCAGTCCTCCGGTAACTATATTATTCTACGGCGGCGGCAGTGTCCCTGTAACAAGGCTTAGCTATCACTAGTAGACTGGCTGTAACTGGTTACATGCCCTAGGCACGAACGAACTGAGATAGACAGGCAGACGATACAGAGATGTGCGATAGGAACACGCAGCATCCACATCGCCCCGTCGGTCTGTCTCCCTGGGTTGTAACGAGCGGAATCGCTAGAATAATGCAGCGACCGGTGACTCGGTGAGCTCGATTTGAGGCCAATCACTGTTCAGCTAAAACTCTATCGATGTTGCAGGAAGGAGCAGGCTACGGAGTGCATGCCACGCCACTGAGAGTTAATTTTAGGCATTAGAATACGGCGGCATTGCTTTGAAAGCATAGATAATAATCTGTATATCTGTCGCTTATACCGAATCAAAGTCTTCCTGGGAGTTGAGATCGAGGCGAACAATCCGAGTTCTCAGGGACTCTGGACTCTAGAGACTCTGGAGCTGTCAACGAATGCAACTATGCAAGTACGTGTGCATGATTCTCCTCGCAAATCTAGACACCTCGGCGCGACGACGCCTTTGCTGCAGTGGAATTACCAGATGATGACCATGAAACAAAATAATAATGTTATCTCTGTGACTCTTGTCTGACCGTGTCAAGTGCTGATTACGAAAGCGTAAAAAGCTTATTTCTGGACTCGCTTCGGTGGCTGTGTGTGTTTGATCCGTTCGTGCAGCTTAATTTGCTCTAGTTTCTCAACAAACAAAAACTTAATTTGCTCTAGATTTGTCCCGCAGCGGGAGATCACGAGGACGCCGATTGAAAGTTTGAAACCGACGTGTATACATTCTAACTTCATTCCCGGAAACATAAACTAACCTCATTCGTCAACTTGTTTTTTTTTTCGAGGAATGTCTCTGTGAGAGACTTGATTTGACCGGTTCAGGTGTTGGCTGGGGAGTGAGACAAGAAGAATTCAGAGTATAGCTGGAATGCACCATGCATATATAGGTTGTTAGTACTATATTAGTGAGACTTTACCAACATGCATGGCCAATTAACCACTACCGGCCTGGTGCCATTATCTTATTTCTGCATGATGATGCTTGGTTTGGCACTTTGGCTTGATGCATCATGTGAACCTGGGGTTCTTTTTTGCTGTGTCATGTGGACCTGAGGCAAGAACTCGGTCAGTTTTTCCTTTTCAGCAGTGACGCGTTCAGTAACTGAAAATTGCTGAGCTCGATCATGGACTTGGCTGTGTCAAATGACACAGCTAAAGACGCCACTCTCTTGAAAACTAAATTGGAGCTAGCAAGTGCAGCGTACGGATGAGTATCGGACTTGGTCTCACTTGAATCGTGGAAGTAACTGACAAAAAATCACCTAAAAAGCTGATAACAGTTGAGGAAGCATGACATAATTATAATGGTAAGCCTGCAGCTGCAAATGACCCGTGACCCGAACTCGTCAGCAATTTACAGTGACCGACTTGAGCTTCTAGCTATCAAAATGATTGCTCGAAAGGTTGCAGTAAGCACATCATGTTATAACAAGAAGTGAAAGGGTGCAAAAATAAGGCATTTTCCCAGCTCGGGGACTCGCAAAAATCTGGAAACAAAGAAGTATGATATTTTTTTGTTTCAAACGGCTCCCTCTGGAAAGGGACCGGTAACCATTACAATTGCGGTAACGGAACAACATCATCCAGAATTACATAGGGCTTGTGACATCCCATATATACATCACACAGCATAAAGCCGAAACAACCAGCTGACTAAACGTCCAAAAGCGTGGATCATCACCAAGACATTCGAACCTGACTTGCAAAGTTGCAATGAACTAACTAAGCAAAAGCTCAAACTGCCCGAGCTGGGAACCCTACAGCATACACAAGATAAACCAGCATCTATTCCTCCCCTTCATCTTTATCCATAGCATCATCACAGCAATTTGCTGCATCATCATCTCCTCTAGTGAGCAAAGCATGTACACCTTGGTCCTTGGGTGGCCGAAGTACTTCCTATTGCAACATGGAGAAGTGTGGTCTGCTCCATCTCCGAGTGCAGAACTGCCCAGTAATTCATATTGACACATGCATAACTAATTAGTTCTAGAGGGGATTTAATCAGTTTCTTTTCCAAGAATGCTCTATTCCAAAGTTTCCATATCATATGGAAAATGGATGCTAGGCCAGTAATCTGAACATTTCTGCTTGCATTGTATGTGTCGAGGAATCCACCAGAATACTGAAGGAAGGATCCCGGCTTGTTGCCGGCTCCAACTGCAGTCCCCACTACACTCCACATACTTAGATGCATCACATTCAAGGAACAAGTGTAAAATTGTTTCCTCCCTGCCGCAGAAGTGGCATTTTGTATTCCCTGTCCAGTTCCTTGTCATATTATCTTTTGTGGCTCTGGCATTGTGCGAGATCAACCATAGACATACCTTTGTCTTCAAAGGGATTTTAGCTTCCCACAAATGCTTGAACGACATATCAATGATACTGAATCATTCAAAGCAACCCCCAGTGGCATGTTCTCTAGGATTCTCATCTGTCCTTGTAAGTTAACATTCAGCCAGCATCTAAAACGCATCCTCCATCTTGTTTCAGCCACTCAGCAATAGAAATTATCTGTTCACTGCAGATCTCAAATAATCCAGGAAATTTATCTTTCAATGGAGTAGAACCACACAAGGCATCTCCCCAGACACCCTCATATATATTTCGCAAATCACTTGATTTGAGAAATTCAGCTGTAACTGATCGTACTGACTATTAAGAAAAGACTTTTCATCATTTACAAAGTAAGACCTGAAGCTACGATTAGTTGGAAAAGATGAAAACGAAACTAACGCCCTCAACGTACTCACATTGTGTCATTCTCTGCAACTACAAGGCTACAGGCTGCACAGACTGACTATTAGCGGATGTCCATTACTTCCAAAATCTCAAAATGCATCAACAGACTGCGTGGTCTACCATCAAAATACTTCTTTTCTGACAACACAAGTTTCCCTTGACAGTTTTTGGCCTCGTCTTGAAGCAACTGCAGCATTATGTTTTGCTCGGTCATGATCCATGGGCGGCTCGGATCAGACCACTGCCTCGGAGTTCCGTGAAGGGCAAAACGGAGATTATCAGTAGTCTGGGAAACATAATTGGCTATACCCTTGATTGCCGCATGATCAGTAATGTATGCTCCAGCACAATTGAGGCCAACATCCAAATAATGAAATTCGGAGATACTGGATAGAACATCACTAGCTGTAGCAGGAACAAGTAGATCATTGGTCAACAGGGCTGGGAGTCGTTGTGAAACATCAACTGAACTTTTTGTTGATTTTGGGGCACAGCAAGAAAGTTCTGTCACAAGCTGGTTGACAACAACTCCACCCTTACTGAACCCCAGGATGATAGTCTTGGGAGGACACGGCGGTACTAATGATGCAGTGGATTCTTGATTGCTTGCAGATTCCTTCAATGACTCACTCTTGATCTTATTTTGTATCTGCAAACGAAAAACGTGGATTGGAGGAATTAGGAAGGAAATGCAGAAAGCAGGAAACGACAGAGTTCTGAGTGAACTCTACAATGACTACAAGAAATGAAAAAATTACGAATGTTAATTCAGTAGCAAGACATAAACCATGTAAAATGTGCAGTATATGGGGAATGAAACGGTGAGATGTAAGAAAGCTAAACATCTCCGTATGCACGTACTGAAAACCAAAAACAACACATCGTCGCAAGATAACACAAACGTGACACATGCATTGTAGTAAGACAGTGGATTTCCTACAATGATGATGGGAAGGATATACTCCCTAAGCAACAGGCTGTTAAGAGCCTGTTTTGGGGTTTCAGTTATCTTGCAAAGACTCACAGCAATATGAGTACTTGCTCCACCATCCAGAGTAAGATAGTACGACAAGATTGCCAATACAATTAGACTATTCTTTAAATTCATGGTATTAGCTAAACATCTCCTAGCTGTGTAACATCTCAGATACGGTTCACTCCAAGCATATAAACATCGGCATCTTTGCTACCCTACCCATCAACCGTCTCTCCAAGAATCCAGGTTAAATCATTCGCAGACTATTCCATCCATTAAATGCAAAGCATGCCAATATATCCTATATTACTATATACATATAATGTTTGGAGTTGGTTGTGAGTTCACTCCTCTTTCTCCACTAATAATCCATGTGGAACAAATTATCTTCATAAAGCACAAAAAAATACATTTCTACTGACATGTCGGACAGTAACTTCGTAAACATGTAAATAACAAATACACTCTCGCTCACATGTCCGATCAACACTCTTGAAAATGACAAATAAGGAAATGCAGCATGTGAGACCAACAATTTTATCAAGGAAACAAAACCACAAACAAATGCAGGGTTGATATTCCAATTCAGCCCCACCTATAGGTTTCAAACTCTTACGCCAACCAACTCTCCCGGTACGGTAAATTAGCATAAAAGAGCAAACAAAACTAGTTATTCTAATGCGACAAAGACATCGTCCTCTTACATGATCAACGTCCTCGTCCCTAGTATCCATCTTCCTGAATTTCAGAACTTCTATGTTATCTGGCTTCAAATTTTGTAATGGCCCTTCCAAGGTTGCTACATATGGTCCGCCTCACAGCCTAAGATGCTTCATCTTTTCACTCTCTTTTATCGTCAGAACTGAGTAGAAGTCATATGACACCATCATCTTTGGATGATACTATAAGTTGGTGGCCCAAGTCTCTTTTTTAAGTGGCTTCATATGACAAACGTGTATTGTGCTAGTGGTTAAATAAAGATTACACTCTTTTGATCAACCAACTAAGATATGTTGTCCTATGACGAGCATGGTTGCAGTCCCTTTCCATCTTGGTACACTGTTGATGGCAGTATCGCTCAACTACGAGATACTTGAAATGATACAATATGGATGGAATCATGAATAGTCATTGGTTTAGTTTTGTGTATACTAATTCAAACTTGCCCCATCTATCCATCTGAGAAGTGTTTGGTTTGAAACTCCGATTCGCGAGGCCACAAAGAGACTACTGCAGGGCTCTGGGCTAAATTACTTGAAACACTCAAAGATGATAAAGGGACCAGGACAAAAGTTGTCATGCTCCGCGCTAGCCTTTTGGATCAGTGAGAGGCTGTTGTACTCGTGCACACCACCCATACGTGAACACAAATGTACATGATTCTAAATTGAAATCCAAGAACAGTAACCTAATACTATTGTTCCAGGCTGGCATCATATTAGAGATGGAAATCTATCATCTGGTTCCTGGGTATAAGATTATATAGGAATGTTATTGTTCCTGCTAATATCTAATCAAAACAAACACTGCTGAGAAAACGGAAGTGTGCACAAATAAAAATAGAGAGTCATCTTCTTAAGCAGTCCAGAGGTGGATCTGATACGAGGGCATTAATCACCAAAACTAGATTCATCATCTTTAGACACTGTCAGTTCATGTACAGTTTGTGAGCTAAAACGCCATCTCATCAACCCAAATAGAGGATCCGCAAACTCTCGTTCTTCAGGAATAGGTACGAGAAATATTCAATTAAACAAACTGCAGAATGCTACTACGACTAGCATTTGGCTAGCTTCCCTGAAATAAATACGCCTAACATAACCAGTACTAATGACTAATGAGAATGTGAAAATATCGCAACTCCCTAGGCACAAATCCGACTAATGCTGAATATTCCCGAAATTTACCACAACATACCTCCCGAATACAGTGTGTCAACATGTTGGCAACGCCAGCCGCCGCCGGCAGGCCAGTGGGGTCGTACCGCTCCGGGTCGCCAACGGTGTCCACGGACGGAACAAGCTCTCGGTAGACCGCATACGGCCCGGCGAAGCAAGCGGCATCGACGACCCACGCGTTGACTTCCCCGCCGAGCTTGCCAGCGAGGAGACCGGCGATGTAGGCGGCGTCCGACAGCCGCTCGATCGCCGGCTCGCCGGTGCCACGGACGCGGTCGCCCGTGAAGAGGATCGCGTTTGCCCGTGGAACCTGGCACGGTCGGCATCAGAATGTCAGGGCTTGGAGGCTATTGTTGATGTATTTTGCCTGAAGAAGAAACAAGGGCAGGGGATCCACTGTTCATCCTTACGGCGAGGGATTTGGAGGGCGCGAGGATGAGCGAGGTGGCGACGCGGAAGAGGGAGCCGCCTCGGGAGAGCGGGACGCTGAGGACGTCGGTCCACCGTTCCATGGCGGCGGCGAGGTCGCCGGAGTTGGGGTGAGTAAATGGAAGATTTTTTTGTAGCGGATTTTTTTTTAGGGAAGCAAATGGGTTTTCTACCTTTCTTATGTGCTGTTCGGCAGGGTGTACTATACATCGCCCGAAGGTGGCCCTTTGCGCTAGTGCGCCCGATGAGCCGGCCCATTCCATGAGTCTTCCTTCTTTCCGTTTCTTTTACGGAATTTCTACGTTTAGAACGGTCGGCAGTTTGCCTTCCGTGGCGGGCGCACGCAAACTGTCCGATCGACACTTGAAGCGACGACGCGGATTAAACGGCGAACGACGTGTCGCTCAACGTATTAGCTTATCGTCTCGACGCTACACCACGCATCTCTTCCAAGTCCTATCCCGTCTCTGCCTATTTTACTCGTCGCCGCCGTCTCTGTCCCCCTCGTCGATGACCAGCGCTGCCTGGGGCGCCGCTCGCCGTGCTGCTGTCTCGCAGGTCCGCTCATGCCGCCGGTTTTGACCTCTCGAGCGCGGTCGAGGCAATGGCTCCGGGCTGCCGGCCCGCGGCAAGGCGCTGGTCGCCGCTGACCTCATCGTCGCTGTCGCCGGGACCTCAGCGTCCGTTGGCCATGGCGGAAGCGCCAGCCTCTCCCTCACTAGATCCTCCCTTTTCCTCGTCCACCCCACTGCGGATTAGCAGCGGCGGCGTGCTTCGACCCTGCTGCCACGGATCTCAGTTATGCCTGTAGACGAGTACCTCCGCTAGCCTAAACCAGTTCCTGCGCTTCATGTAGATCGTTGCCTCTAGGACTCCCAGTTCAATTTCATGGAGAAGGGGGAGACTGACGTACTGTACATACTTCCTGATGTCCATGTAATCATGCATAGTGGTCCAGTTATCCATGGTGCATGAATTGATTCACAAGGTCATGGAAAATCTTACCCAATGGTTTGATCACCTTCCGAATTGACAAAATGCCAATTTTGTGTCTAACGACACAATAGAATGGGTAGCTAGGGGAAGAAAAAAGATGAGTGGAATTCCCTACTCCCTGTAGTTTTAGCCCAATCGCATGAGAAGGTGATGAAAGATGCCATCTAGGTAATGGTTGATGATTAGAGTTTGTAACGCTAACTTCATGTGAACTTTTCAGTTCAGCATCACTGTGTAGAGACAACATGAATTCACTGGGGAGTTCTCACATCGTCACCCCGTCCACGGAGGGCGTAAGGAATCACATCATCAGTGCATCCGAGAGACGCAGTGACTCACATCGCCACCGTGTCCTTGGGATGTTGTCGCCGGTGTTGATATAAGCGAGCAGTTGGCTCTCCACATCAGTCATGGCTGCTCAACACGTTGAACCGGCCGTCCTTTTTTATGTCGATGCTTCGGATGCAGACGCATCATCGTCGATGATCATCGAACCACAAAAAATTTGTACTTTTTTCCATTTGTGTAGCTTGTATATTTGAGATGCTACACCATGTGCAAACTGAAGCCTATCAGAAGGCTATGTTGGGCATAATGACTTGATTTCACCTTTAAATAAGAGAAATCGGTGCATATTTCCATTTTCTGCTTAGAAGGAACAACTATGTTACCCCGCCATCGCTCCACTCATGCAGCCCGGCTTTGCCTTCCACAACAATCACCATCGGAACCCCCAAGTTCTTCGCACCAATGGATCCCAACAACCTCAAACACGAACACCTATGGAAGCATTCGTCATTCGTCGTCTCGGGAGGGAGAGCCTAAGGAGAAAGCACATGTTGATAGCCCATCTTCATCATCCACAACGGCGTGGAGCAGGAGAGTTAGCACCATAAGGTTACTGCAGTTGTGTCAGTAGAGTTACCGGACTGTCTAAGTAATAGTTAGCGCGATAGTATATAGGATGTTACCACAGCTGTATCTACATTTACCCTACTCTTTAGATTATAGTTACACGCCAGTACCGATGGATTTACCCATATGTTAATGATACAACAATCCGCAAATCATCGATGTTGTTATCCTACTCTTTAGCAAATAGTTACCCACCAGAACTGATTGAGTTATCCACGTGTTCATGTTATAGCTATCACCAAGACATTGATATAGTTACCCTACTATCTAGGTAATAGTATCAATAGTACTGATAGAGTAACCATGTGTTTATAATATAATAGTTATCACCATGATATCGATATAGTTATCATACTCTGTAGGTAATAGTTACCCATCCAGTACAGATAGAGTTACCCATGTGTTCATTATAACTATCATCACCAAATTGATATAGTTACCCTAACATCTAGCTAACAATTATCCACTTGTTACTCGTGGAATTACCTAGGTTCTAGGTTCAGAGTAAAGTTATCATAACAAAGTCAATATATTTACTCTTCCCTCTAAATAATAGTTTTCAACCCTATATCCCTAGAGTTACCCAAGTATTCAAGTTATAGTTACCACCATAATACTAATAGAATTACCCATGTGTTTAGGATGTAGTTACCAACCGACTACATATGGAGTTACCCAGGTGTTCATGGTAGAGTTACCCAGTGATTTACCGTATAATTATCATCACCAAATCGATATCGTTACCATGCTCTCTAACTAATATGTATCAACTCATTATTTATGGATTATGGAGTCACCCATCTGTTTATAATATAGGTATCACGAAGAAGCCGACATAGTTACCTCGCTCTTTAAGCCATAATGACGAAATCAATACTTCATGGGTGTACCTGTCTGTCTTCAGGTGTTGTTGTCACCATAAATTGAACATAATTATCGTACCCTATTAGTTATGGAGTTGTGCACGTGTTTTAGTAAATACTTATCCACTTTTTCATGATAAAGTTACTATGGAACTAGATGGTAACTAGGAGTCAAAAGTGAGATATAGATTCAAGCAAAAATTGATCGCTGATACGGTGGGTAACTTATGTACTACCGTCTGGATCACCCACGTACACACGGGTAACTTTCGGATCCAAAAAAAGTTATCGAACAACATCGGATTTGTTTCAAAAATCTCGCGACTAGTTCAACGGTATAAAAGGATTCTAAATCCAATAAGCAGATTGAAATACAATACTTTTCAAATTTTTGGATTTCATACGGGTGACGTCGACAGTTTTATCTTATACTGCATGCATGAAAAGAGACTTCACACAACACGTTTATAGGGTGGGTAATTTACATACTATAGCCTGGGTAACTCTCGTTTTAACGGTGGGTAACTTTCGGGTACGAAAAAAAAGTCGTCGAAACATATCAATATGGGATCTTGTTTCGTAGATCTCGTCGCGACTAGTCCAGTAGTGAAAACGGATCTTAAATCCGATAAACGGTTTAGTCTATAAAACTTTTTAAATTTCTGATTTTTGTATTTAATTTAGATGACGTAACCAATTTTGTCTTCTATCGCTCACGTACTGTATTTTCTCACATTCGGACGAGGCACATGCGCGCGGCATCGATTGCTTGGACAAATCGATCGTTTGCTAATTTGTCGTTTTGTGTGTTCTATGGTTAGCGCTAATTGTAGACTATTCTGAACGTAGTCGCATCCTTCTTTTATGATTTTGTTCTTTTTTTTGCTTCTTTCTCTATTTTCCTGTACTTTGTCTTTTCTGTTTTTCTTTTCTTTTATTTATCTCACCTTTCAGGAATTTTGAAGAATGTTCATATCTGGAAAAAAAATAGATTCGAAATTTGTTCACATTCAAAAATTATTTAAATTTGAACAAAATCTTCATTTGGAAATTAGTCAAATTCAAAAATTACTTCACATTAGAAATTTGTTCAAATTCGAAATTTATTTAAATTTGAAATGTTCAGATTCGAAAATTTCTCACATTCAAAAATTGTTCAACATTTTAAAATTTGAACATTTTTAGAATCATAAAAATTGAAAAATAAAAAAGTAAAGAAAAAAGAAAACGAAAAACAAACGGAGAAGAAGAAACAAGAAAAAAAAGGAAATCCTGCCTGCCGAAACGGGTCAGCCCATCATCGAAGTACTTCGGGTGGCGCAACCGTTTTGCGCCGCTGCGATATAGGGGCTTTTCCAATTGTTTTCCATCAAAAAGAAAGGGTGATATATAGGATTTGCCCGTTCGGCATCCCTCCTAAATCTTCCGATTCTCGGATCCCTTACGTGCACCAGCCTGTTTGGAACTCTTAGTTGGGTTTTTGTATTAGGCTCATCAGTGGTTGAGATATGAGGGGTAACTGTTATATGTAAACTGTAGAGTTTTTTCCTTGGGAGTTTTTCTCCAAAATGTAATACTCTTCTCGTGCTTTAAGGGCTAAGAGTCTACTGAGAATGCCGCCCGCTGGGACCCGAAGTAACCGGAGCTCTTCCGGAGATGCCCCAAGAGGGCGATGACGCCATGCGCCATGGTCGCCAAGACCGAAACGACCTTGTTTTGTATCCACCCTTCATTATCTTTAGCTCTTTCTCGTTTGATAAAGGAAGACATTCCCGGTATAAATGATGCTTCTTGCTTGAGTATTGTTAATGTTTTCAATTGTATATGAAAGGGGTTTGTGAGTTGTGACCACTACCATTGTAGACAGGGATTTATCCTCATATTGTTGGGGAAACCATTCCTTACTAACATGGCTCAGCCCCTAGCAATGGCCTAAACCAAACCTCTTTACTTTCTGGCTTTTCCTTCCTAACAAGGAGGCGGGATTTTGAAGTTCCTTTTTCTTTTTTGCTCATTTTCTTTGAAATTATATATGGCAACAAGATTTTCCACAAGTTTTGCTAGAAAAAAAGCCGCACAAAAAGCACATTTCTCCTAGTAAGTCGAGCTGAGCGATCGTGCGTGCGCGCGGCTCCATCAATGGCGGTGACCAGGAGCGAGGTGAAGCTTATCAGCGGGCATCGATCGTCGCCGTCGCTTTGCCGCTGCGTCAAGGGCCTGAACAGAACAAATTAATCCGATGGCGACCGTTCTTCGAGTCAAACTTTCTTCCCTTCCATGTCACTCAGCCAGCTCTGCGATCAGTGGTTTCTGACGCGCGGAAGCAGCCTAGAAGGCGCGAAATGCTGCAACTTGTTCCTGCTGGTGCTGCATGAGCTCGACCGATCGCGGCCCCATCCACATGACCACGACCGTAAAATTAATCAATTCTCGGATCAGCTCGAATGGTCAGCAGAACACGTGAGGATTTGTATCGCGTTCCTTGCGAAGGGTCTTCCTGGATGGAAAGTGACACCACTTCCTCTCCTGGTCATCATCTCTGCCGCAAGTCGTTGATGCTGATTGGATCAGATTAGGAGGCAGGTTCAATGGACATAGGAAAAGATCGGTGCAGGAGACGCCGAACGCCCGAACCCGTAATCAGTTTCAAAAAAAAACATGGCATGTTTATCTGCGCTCTACCATACAGCGGAGTTACAGCTTTAGTGGCTTAGTGCCTTTTTTCGGAGTAGCATTTCATCATAAGCCATACTGGTCTACTGAATCCCTGGAATGGTTGACCTTGCATATACTGTAGTTGCATTGCACGAGAGGTCCCCAATACTGCTGAGTGATTTTTTTTTCACGTATAGTATACACGCTCGAAATGAAATTTGCTGCTGAGAGTCTGAGACGGTGGAGACCCTCTGTAGAATTCCTCTGATCGACTGCTAGTAGTTTGTGACTCCCGGAGAGAACATTGGAGCCGTGGCACGTGGTGCATTTCACCAAGGACACCCGCCCTGGGATCTTGATCTCGTCGCCGTTCAAAACCTTGTTAGTTCCTCGCCAACCAAATTATTCCAACCTGATTATATTCATCTAAGAATAGGCAGAGTACTGTGCAAGTATAGTATTATATACACAAGATACTGTGTTGTGCACGGCCGGATATGGCAGATGGAGCAAGTTGAGAAGAAAGAGATGGGTGGATTTGGCAGTTGGTCCGGTGTCAAGGCTCCACGGATGAAGAGAAACCAGAGCCATGCGACAGTACTCATATTTGGTGGGTGGATGGGACTTGGGGACAAGTGAAACTTCGTCGTAAATTCCTGTCGTCCACCAAGAAGCTATACTGCAGCCACGTGCAAGAATGGCCTCACTCCACTGATCCTCCAAATTGCCACGGGCGCCAGAACGGTGCAACCAGCTCTATTAAAATACTAAACTAATTTTCTAGTGTATGAGGAAATTTGTATATGCTCTGGCGAATAAAACTTCAGCGCATGCTAGAATGCTGGGTGGTGATAGTGCGAGTCTGCTCGGCAGAGAAGTACGGCAACCACCTAGCTCATTGGCATAAATGGTGTTATTTTTTGTATTAACGCCGTAAGTGTTGGGTTAAGTCTCGCAACGAGCGCAAACAAGCTATAAAGCAAATAGACGAGCCTCGGACGTCTTCCCCTCTCCCGCTACAGTAGAGAGGGGCGATTTTTTTGCCGCTCGCAGATCCACCTCGTCGCCGCCGATTCCGCTGATCCCTCGTCCTCCGCCGGCCGCTCCGGCGGCGGGAGGGCGGGGGATCCCCGTTTCGCGTGTGTACATAGTGTAGGGTGTGTGAGTTCTCCGGCCGGCGGCGCCATGGAGGGATGGTTTCGTCGGTGTTTTGGTGCAGGTGCTTCCTTCCTCTCGCGGCGGAGCTCGATGGAGTTCTGCGGTGTCGCGCCTGCCCCTTCGCTCCCTGGGATCCCTAGATCCACTGGGAGTGCTACCCCCCTCCCGGATCTGGCGTGGCGGCGGATCCGGGTTGACGATCTTGAAGCTGAAGATTTTCCAGGAAGACGAAGGAGAAGCAGCGGGAGCTGGATGGAGGCTCCATGGAGTTCGAGGTCCGGCGACTTCCCGTCCGCCAGGGGGGCGTCTTTTGATCCAAGGCTTGAAGGAAGACGCGGCGGCGGCGCGCCACCGGCACGTTCTGCTCTTCGTCGGCATCTCCGGGTTGCAGAAAGACTGTATTGCTTTTTCGATCTTCTTCAAGTTTCTTTCTGTATTGTTCTTCCTGTAAGATCTATGGTTTCCTCGCAAAAAAAAGTCTCGCAACGAGCGCAACCCTCTTATTTAATTGTCACTATGAGTTTGAAACCCTGAACAGACAGCTGGTGTTATGCCGGAGGAAGGAGAGGATGAGGGCCTGTCCAATATAATTGGAAGTGCATTTCTTTAAGGGAAGGAGGAAATGTGCAACATGGAAATAAAAGCACCCAACATACGAAACAACACAAACAACAACAAGAAACACATTTCTAATATAAGTTCAAATGTTCACGCCATATATCCATAAACACTTACCCCAAATGTGGAGTCTATGTAAACAAGAACATAATATGTGAGCCGCCAGGAAGAGAGCGGGGTGAGAGGTTGAGATCTGGAGAATATTGACAAAGATAAGGGCATCCACAAGCCACGAAGCAGCCAAGTTTCCTTTCCCCTCTCTCCTGCGACTCGCGAGGCGAAAGGGAGAAAGTTCCATCCCCTCGGTCCGCCGCCGGTGCGGCCGGCAGTTCCCCTCCCCTCTGTCTGCTGCTCCCGCGGCGGGAGGGTAGGGGAACTCCGGTCCTCTCCGTGCGGTGTGTACATAGTAGGGTTAGGTGTTCTGCTGGTGGCGCTCTGGGGGTGGAGGCGGCGTCGGAGAGAGTACTGGTGCTGGAGCGTCGTCCCCTCTACGCCGGCGTTCTTCGGGGCTACGGCGTGGCGCTTCAAGCTATTGCTGCTCCTAGATCCTCGGATATGTGGAGTTCTTGATGCTCCCGAGCGGATGGCGTGGCGACGCCGTCATTCGTTCTTCGTGGGGCTTTTGTCCCTCCTCTCCGTCGTCGTCGGGTGTCGTTTCCTTCTGCGGCAGCTCTAGGAGTGTGAGGTGGTTCGTCCGGGTGAGTTCCTTTGTCTCTAGTTCTCTGGCCGGCCGTGGTGGCGAGGGGAGAAGGAGATGGTTGGGCTCGATCCGTTTTTGGTTGGCGTGGTGGTGGTGGTGGTTCTCTGCGGGGACTTTGCTCCGGCCGGCCGTGGCGGCGAGGGGAGTGGTCGTCTGGAGAGCGGGTGTTCTTGGTGGCTGGCCTGGCCGATGCGGTGCTGGCGGGAAGATGGGTGGCTTGTGGAAGAAAGTGCCATTGTTGTGTGCGTTCAACGAGCTGGGTGTCCGTCGCGTCGCGGCGGCCGGGTCTGCAGTCTACTACAACATGTGGAGGTGCTTGCTTCCCTGGGAATGGCGGTACGGCGGCGCCGGCGGAGGTTAGGCGTTTGGGGTGATGGGGTGGATCCAATCGTGAATCTTCCTGGTGGCTCGGGGTGTTTAGAGCAAATTTCTGGGTCTTGTTGTATTTTCTGTTTCCTTCTGGACCTTTTTGTAATTTGTACTGAGCTTCCTAATATATGCGTCGGATCATGTTAAAAAAAAGAACATAATATGTGCTTGCACCTTTCAAACAACATGAACACCCCTCCCCACCCCACGCCAAGTGTGGGGTCCAAGATTCTTGCTTGTTGTAGCCCCATCTGAGCCGGTTTGGGTGATCACCGACCATTTACTCCTCCGCCCACATCTTGTTGAGCTTGTCACCATGCATGACCTTTTTTTCATGGTAGTCCTCAATATCAGTGAGCTCCCTGACCTCCCAACCATTTCGGACGAGTAGAAGGTTGGAGACAGAGCAACAACTGAGGAGAACAAGCAGCGAGAATATGGGTAAATGATATTCCTCCATCTTATAGCGGATGTACCCAAAAGCAAAGCTTAATGTGGTACGAAAGGGGCTCCCAGGAGTGTGGCATGGGGACCCTAGTCCAATCTTAATGTGGGCGAGAGTCCTTTCTTCCGTGGGAGAACTTGCTTACAATTCAGCTTAATTCCGATAGATAGGATACATGGTATGTGTTAAAGATGTAATACCGTATATGGTATGGTGTAGTACACCAACCGTATACGGCCTCCATGTATACGTCTTTGGAGGCTTTCCGACTCTATATAAACACGCAACCCCGAACCCTAACAGGTATCGGTTTCCGCTACGTTTGATATGGTATCAGAGCCCTCCTCTCCCATGACCTAGCCGCCGCCGATCTCCACACAAAAACCTAAAGCCAAAACTACGATCTACGACCTACGACCAAGCAACGACAACGACGACGATCAACGACAACGACAATGACGACTGCCGTGGCTTCTCCCCTCGGCTCCCCTCCCTCCCAGAAGCTCACCCGAGGTAACTTTCTTTTCTGGAAGACCTTGGTGTACCCGGCTCTGCGTGGCGCACAGGTCATGGACCTGCTCGACGCACCTGCACTGCTCCGGCGATGACCGTGGAGGTTGAGGACGAAAACAAGAAGAAGATGGTGGTCCCAAACCCCGCCTACACGGCCTGGGTTGTGCGGGATCAAGCGGTGGTGACGTTCCTCGTGAACTCTCTCTCACCGGAGATCCTCGCTCATGTGGTGGGGCTTGACACGTCCGTGGCCATCTGGAGGGTGATCACCACCATGTTCTCCTCCCAGTCCCGTGCACGGATCAACCAGCTCCGCGGGTCCCTCAACAAGACCAAGAAGCTGACCAAGACGGCCGCGCAGTACTTTGCCGAGATGAAGGGCTTTTGCTCTGAACTCGCTGCGGCCGGGAAGATGATGAACTCGTCGGGTACCTCCTCAACGGACTCGACGCCTCCTACAATGATGTGGTTGCCTCTGTCAATGGCAACCCCGCCACGACCCCAGATGACCTGTTTGCACAGATCTGTGCCCACGACATGCGCATCGAGATGCTGCAGGAGGAGGCTGGCAATGGCGCCGGCTCCTTCTCATCCTCGGCCAACATCGCTCGTCGTGATGACCGTCCTTCTCGCGGCGGTGATCGCGGAGCAGATCGTGGCCAGTACGACTTCCGCGGCGACCGTGGTGACCGTGGTCACCGTGGCGACCGCGACGCTGGACGCGGCGACTATGGACGCCGCAATGATGACCTCCAAGGACGCCGAGGCCGTGATGACGGCCGACGCCGTGATGGACCACGTGATGGTCCACGGCGCAATGATGCTGGGCGCCAAGAGCGCCGAGGTGACCGCGACCGTGGTGACCGTGACCGCCGCCGTCGTGGTGTGCTCCTACGCCGTACGTGGACGTCACCTGTCAGATCTGTAAGATCCACGGGCACCCCGCCAGCGACTGCTGGTGGCGTTACAAGAACGATGACTCTGAAAGCGATGGTGAAGAGGAAAAGGGCGCCTATGGTGTGGATACCAACTGGTACTCCGACACGGGCGCGACAGACCACATCACGGGCGAGCTGAGCAAGCTCTCCACACGCGAGAAGTACAATGGACGCGATCGTGTCCATGCTGCAGATGGAAACGGTATGCCTATAAGCCATATTGGTCATTCAACATTATGCACCCCTAATAAATCTTTGCATCTACACAATATTCTCCATGTTCCAAATGCTTCTAAGAATTTGCTATCTATTCATAAACTCACACTAGATAATGATGTCTTCGTTGAGTTTCATCCTTCTTTTTTTTGATTAAGGATCGGACAACAAGGAGCGTGGTGTTTAAGGGTCCCTGTCATGGTGGCCTCTACCCCTTAGTGCCTGTCTCTACGGGGTCGTCCAAGCATGCGTTCATCTCAATAAAGCCTTCATCATCCACATGGCATCGTCGTTTAGGGCATCCTTCTTCTTTTGTAGTGCAACAAGTCCTTAGAAAGCATGAACTATCTTATACTCCAGAAATAAGTCCTTACATTTGTGATTCTTGTCAACTAGCCAAAAGCCATCAGTTACCATATCCTGTATCCACTAGTGTATCCACTGTTCCTTTGGAGCAAGTCTTTTCTGATGTATGGGGTCCAGCCCCAGCCTCTGTTGGCAAGCACACTTATTATGTAAGCTTTATCGATGATTTTAGCAAATTCACTTGGATATATTTGCTTAAGAACCGTTCAGATGTGTATCAAGTTTTTCTTAACTTTCAGAAACTTGTTGAGCGCAAGTTCAATGCCAAAATTATTACCATGCAAACTGATTGGGGTGGTGAGTATGAAAAGCTCAATAGTTTCTTTCAAAAAGTTGGCATTACACATCATGTATCATGCCCCCATGCTCACCAACAAAATGGTTCAGCTGAACGTAAACATCGCCACATAGTTGAAGTTGGTCTTGCACTTCTTGCCAATGCATCTATGCCCCTCAAGTTTTGGGATGAAGCCTTTCTTACGGCTACATTCCTCATCAACTTGCTCCCTAGCAAAGTTATAAATTTTGAGACCCCTGTTGAGCGGCTTCTCCACACTAAACCGAACTATGATTCCCTTCGTGTGTTTGGTTGTGCTTGTTGGCCCAATCTTCGTCCATACAACAAAAGAAAATTAGCCTTCCGTTCCACTCGTTGTGTGTTCTTAGGCTATAGTCCGCGTCACAAGGGAGTAAAATGCTTAGATGTTTCAACTGGCCGTGTCTATATATCTAGAGACGTTGTTTTTGATGAGCAAGTCTTTCCTTTTGCCTCTCTAAATCCAAATGCTGGAAAACGACTTCGTGATGATATCTTACTTCTACCCACATCATCTACTCATGGGATGCAAATGTTGATGACTATATGCCTTTACCGTATGTTCCTGTGATTAACCATGGTCAGGATGTTGAAGATCCAGCAGCCGCTGAAAATTCCACTCAAAACAGTGAAGAAATGACTCAAAACAGAGAAGAAATGACCCCTACAGCGCATGCACAAGACGACAGCAGTCATGCTGACTCCGAGGGCGAATCTGCCTCGGATCACGCCCCTGCGATCCCCATGCAGATCTCTCTGCGTCTGACGGCAGCGATCCCGCGGAGGATCCCCCGTCGCCATCCGCGTCGTCATCCCCTGCTGGCTCGCCTGTCCCCGACAGCGACGGCACGCATGCGGACAGCGACAGCGACGTCGTCCTATCCACGTCTGCCGCGTCTGCGACGCATCCGGTCCCAGCCGTGACCCTGCCGTGCACGACGACAGCGACGCCGACGTGTCGTCGCCTCATTCGCCGCGGGCCGCTGGCGATTCCCCCGCTGGCCCCAGCCCGGTGCACTCCCCAGGCTCCGGATCTTCTGCGGCAAATGCTCCTGTAGCTTCTCCTGAACCTGCAGCACGTACAAGACTACAAAAAGGTATAACAAAACCAAAGGTATACAAAGATGGGACTATTACATATGGTAGACAGGGTAGAATTTATAAAGAGGCAAATTCTGTTCGCTATGGCTTGCTAACATCCACAGGAGAACCCTCTTCGCTCTCCGAAGCTCTAGCACACCCAAAGTGGAAACATGCCATGGAAGAAGAATATGCTGCTTTGATGGACAACAAAACTTGGCACCTCGTTCCATCAAACCCCAACAAAAATCTGATCGACTGTAAGTGGGTATATCGTATCAAGGAAAATGCAGATGGTACAATAGATCGGTATAAGGCTCGTCTAGTTGCAAAAGGGTACAAGCAAAGGTATGGCATTGATTATGAGGATACTTTCAGTCCTGTAGTCAAAGTGGCAACTATTCGAGTGGTTCTAGCAATTTCAGTTTCTCGAGGCTGAGTTTGCGGCAGCTAGATGTCAAGAACGCGTTTTTACACGGTGTTCTGGAAGAGGAGGTTTATATGAAACAACCACCAGGTTTTGAAAATCCTAATGCTCCACATCATGTTTGTAGGCTTGATAAGGCTCTCTATGGATTAAAGCAAGCTCCAAGAGCATGGTACTCTCGGCTCAACTCCAAGCTCAGTGAGCTTGGATTCAAACCATCCAAGGCTGACACCTCTTTGTTCCTTTATCACAAGTCAGGTATCACAATGTTTGTTTTGATTTATGTTGATGATATCATTGTGACTAGTTCGTCAAATGAGGCCGTTACAGCTTTGCTTAGTGATCTTAATAAACACTTTGCAATAAAAGATCTTGGTGACTTACATTTCTTCTTGGGAATTGAAGTCAAGAAAATACAGGATGGTTTGGTGCTAACACAGGAAAAATATGCTATGGATTTGTTAGCCAGAGTGGGGATGAAAAACTGCAAACCAGCTCCTACACCTCTATCCCCCACCGAGTCATTGTCCCTTCATGATGGTGTTCCTCTTGGTCCTAAAGATAGTACAGAATATCGCAGCATTGTTGGTGCTCTTCAGTATTTGACTCTTACACGTCCTGATATATCATTTTCTGTTAACAAAGTGTGTCAATACCTCCATGCACCAACTACAACTCACTGGACAGCTGCAAAAAGGATACTACGATATGTTCAAGCCACATTGTCACTTGGTGTCACATTTACACGTTCCTCTCACATGAGCTTGAGTGCTTTTTCAGATGCAGACTGGGCTGGATGTCCTGATGATCGACGATCCACTGGAGGACTTGCTATCTTCCTTGGGCCAAATCTTGTTTCCTGGAGTTCTAGGAAGCAAGCTACAGTTTCTAGATCCAGTACAGAGGCAGAATACAAAGCTGTAGCCAATGCCACGGCTGAACTAATATGGGTTGAAGCACTCCTCCTTGAGCTTGGAGTTCCAATACAAGAGAAGCCCTGTTTATGGTGTGACAACATAGGTGCTACCTACTTGTCTGCAAATCCCATCTTTCATGCTCGTACAAAACATATAGAGATTGATTATCATTTTGTTCGTGAGAGGGTTGCAAGTAAAAGTTTAGAAATCAAGTTTATTTCTAGTAAAGACCAAGTGGCTGATGGGTTTACAAAAGCTCTCCCTGTAAAACAGTTAGATAAGTTTAAGAGTAATCTAAATCTTTGTAAGAGTTTAGATTAAGGGAGGGTGTTAAAGATGTAATACCGTATATGGTATGGTGTAGTACACCAACCGTATACGGCCACCATGTATACGCCTTCGGAGGCTTTCCGACTCTATATAAACACGCAACCCCGAATCCTAACAGGTATCGGTTTCCGCTGCGTTTGATAGTATGGAGGTGTGAGAACCACAAATGCTACACGTGATTGGCGTATAAGGCGTTTTTTGTTGCCACCACCCAGGCATAGGGAATGGACCAATTGTGAAAGTCGTGTGCCCATCAGGGTGTCGTTTCTTTTCTTGGAAGGCATCACAGTTTTTTTTTTTGAAACAGACAAAAGTTTTACCCAAACATGAGGTGGTCGAGGAAGAGGCGAGCAATCAATTCTGAAACGTACAAACTTATTAATAAAGCCAGAAAAGGCAAAAACATTTCAATTGCGACCGCACGCATATACCAATTTTGCGTGACAAAAAGAACACATCGGGCTCGGCGAGATTCCCGCACCCCGCAGCGCGCATCGAGGCAAGGCGGGCGGCGGAGGAGGAGCGCGCGTGTGGACGACTTCCTTCACTTCACAACCAACTCATACCTGTGACAGATGAGGTCCTTATAAGTTGATGTACATCTCTCCCAACTAGTCATGTGTGACTAAACTCGCATCACTTGTCATGACAACATGGACTTTTAGGGATTTTTCTGAAATTGTTAGATGGCCTAAATCCCACCCTATATTTCAACAATTATATCAACAATAAAAAACCGAACCCATTAGGCATAATTCTCTAACTTCGCGACTTCCTCGTGCATCTTTTATGATATGTGATGTCATCTAATTTAGAACGGAGGGTGTAGATTATTGTATATAGTCTCTATTTATGGCAAAATTGAAAGACATGCGGGTCCAATGAGACGTTTGGTGCATCGGTTGAGTATGTAAATACATGAGAAATTAACCTGAGCCTCGCAAATTCATGTTTTATACTCCCTCCCTTAGTCCCTTCTATGAATTAGTACTAAGCAAGTGACAAATAATATAAAACCGAGGTACTATTAACAGAGTGTACTGATCCACTACTTACAAGTTACCCATCGTCATGATCATCCCAAACTGTGGAATTGGAACCAGTTTCCATCGCCATTATCTTCCAAATCTAGGAACTCCTCGTTTTTTTTGTGCGAAACATAGTACAACACAGACGCTCACATACACGTGCACACACTCACCCCTATAAACGCACGCACGCACACCCTACCCTTATGAGCACCTCTGTAATACCGAGCCGGCGGGTCGAGTCTTAAGATTGACGAAGTCACCACAGGCGCCTCGCTATCGACGGGAACGTCGCCTCCTACTGAAGAATATTCCGCCTAAATGAGAAGTACCAACGTCAAATCTGAGGTTTGAACTCTGGTGGGCTAGAGGTACAACCACCACTACGGGAGAGCAGCACGTTGCCGTGTGCCAATTGCACACGGTGAAGACCAAAAAAAAAACACGGCAATGGCTTCCCCGTGCGCACACACGGCAAAGAGGACACGGAAAAGAATTGCACGGCAACGTGCTCTTTGCCGTGTTCTGAATGGGGGCCCACCACTACTTGACGACGACGACGGACATTGACGGCGCGCTCCTGACAAGTGGCCCCGCCGTTCTGTCTTTGCCGTGTACAGGCACACGGGAAAGAGAGCTGAAGTCATAAAAAAACGTGGCGGTGCTCCGGCGTACGGAGGACGCCGACGAAGGGCGGTGGGCGGCGCTGGAGGACACCGACGACAGAGACACAGGCGCGGCCGTCGGAGCCGGAGGTCGACAAGTTGGCGTCGAGGATGGGCTTGGCGTCGACGTCCAGAGCCGGCAACACGGATACCAGCCGGGGGCGCATTACCGGCGAGGTCGTGGTCGCCGGCACCCTCCTGGTTGCATACTGCTGCCGGCGAGGTCGTGGTCGCCGGACTGCTCGACGGGGAGCAGCAGCGGCGGGGAACCAGCAGGTGGGGAACCGCTCGACGGGGAGCGCGGCGGCGGCGGGGAACTAGCAGGCGGGGATGGCCGGCCCGGCGGTCTGGAGTACGGAGGCGCCGCGGAAGGAGCCCTCAATGGCCTTGGCGGTGCCGTGGGTCTTGACCTCCTTGCGGCGGCGGAGCATAGGGAGGCCGCGGGTGACGGAGAGCACCGATGCCTGAGCCGCGCGTGCGGTTGAGGACGACGGGCAGCGGCGGTGGACACTGGAGGACGACAAGCAACAACGGAGGTGAGGAAGAGGATAAGAGCAAGTCCAGCAGTGCCCCGAAAGCCTCCCCGATAGCAAACTTAGGGGAGAGAGAAGAAAAAGGACCCCTCCAACAGTTCCCCTATCGAGTCCCGCGAGAATCGGCCTCCCCGACCCACACCCTTGATCTCCCTACACATCGGGGAGGTGTAGGCGTCCCCGATTCGTCGACGGGAGCAACCGCTCACTCCTGGATTCTTCCTCCCGCCACCACGGCCGCTGACAACGACGGGCAGCTGGCTCTGTGGATAAGAAGATTAAAAAAGGAAAGAAAAAAGAAAAAAGAGAGAGCAAAGGGGAGCCACGGATCCTGTGCTTTCCCAGAGATACTTGGAGCCATTGAATCATGCAGGAAATCATCCAACGGCTCATATGCGTGATCCGCGTCAAACTGTCCAGGCCAATCAGCACGCGTAGTTTCAAAGATGTTTTTGGTTTTTAAATTTTGCTTTTCTAATTTTTTTATTATATAGCAGTGACTATTGCATAGAATAATTCTTCTGTACCTTCATGTACGCCAAATATAGGCACTTTATTTTCCTTGAGGATTTCTTTTTTGAGTAATTTTTCACTATTTTATTTTTTTGAAAAAATGGTCAAAAGTGCCATCATGCCTATTCATCGAAATGGGTTGAATTTCTCAAAACTATCGACGGTTCTGTGATATAATCACTAATTGTGTACCTTAAAATGATTTTTGTAAAAAAAATTAGAGCAAAGTATCACACACTTGCAGTTCAAATTTGAATTATTTTCGGAAAATCGGCATAAAGTCATTTAAATAGGTGAAATTAGTTAGAAACCGAGAAAATTCCTAATATTTTTTGTATTATCCATCAAATATGGTATACTTTTTGTGAGAATTGTATGTGTGCCATTTTGCACCATATTTTATGTACTTGTTTCACAAAAGATGTCATTTTTTACACTTAAAAAATAAAAAATGATATTTATAAACATAAGTTTAAAAAAATTTGTTCTGCAACATTGTTTGCCATACCAAGACACACCTATTTTTCAAATATGAGCACATAATCACAAACTATGTCATGAGAATAATCATATCTATGTCATTTGACTCGAAACTTAAACATGTTTGTAGATGATTGGTCTTTTTGTGAATAAGTTTATTGGAAACTTTGTCAAAATTCAAGTTTATTATTTTTGCAATGAACTACTACACATAAAAGGACTTCATGCCAAAGGATTTCTTTTTTGGGATATATTTTCACTTTCTTTTATTTTTTCGAAAAAACGGTCAAAATGGCCGCCGTGTCTATTCATTTACAGAGGTTGAATTTCTCAAAACTATCGAAGGTTCTGTGATATAACCACTACTTGTTTACCTTAAAATGATTTTTATAAAAAAATTAGAGCAAAGTATCACACACTTGCAGTTTAAATTTGAATTATTTTCGAAAAATCGGCATAAAGTTATTTAAATAGGCGAAATTAGGTAGAAACCGATAAAATTCCTAATATTTCTGGATTATACATCATATATGGTCTACTTTGTGTGGGAATTGATTGGGTGCCATTTCGCACCATATTTTTATGTACTTGCTTCACAAAAAATCTCATTTTTGACACTTAAAAAATGATATTTATAAACATAATTTGAAAAAATCAGTTATACAACATTTTTTGCCATACGAAAACACACCCATATATAAATATGGACAATTTATCACAACTATGTCACAGGCATGGTCATACCGTTGTTAGAAGTAGATAAAATAAAGCTGAAAAAAAAGAAAAATTCTCTTTGCCGTGTGCAAGATTATATCTTTGCCGTGCGCAAACACACTGCAAAGAGCTGCCGTGACTGCGCTGGTCTTTCTTCCGTTTGCTCTCTTTTCTTTGCCGTGTGCTTTCCTTAATCTTTGCCGTGTTTTCTCTGTCTTTACCGTGTGTTTTCTCTGTCTTTGCCGTGCGTGTGTTTTTTCCGTGTGTTTACTATGTCTTTGCCGTGTGCCCGATGTCCAGCACACGGTAAAGAGACAGGCACACGGCAAAGTGCAGCTCTCCCATAGTGCACCTTCCTAACCATCTTGTCACAAACAAGTTCTCACTCCTCGAGCTTCCAAAACGATAGAAAAACAATTGAATTGAATCACGTGGTATTATTTTTTAGCGAAGGAAGGTTCAGGGGAAACTAGAAGCACGTGACAAACGACAACGCCTCCCTCTCCGCTGGTATATAAACCGTTGCCGAACCCAGCTCCTCCACAAAATCCACGAACTCCGGTTCAGACACCGCGAATCCAAAGAAGCAAACTCAAATCATCGTAGCACGATACGCGACTAAAAACAAGACAAGATGATGATGCTTAATCCGACGTTCGAGGCCGCAGCGCTAGAGAGCATCCGGCAGCAGCTCCTGGAAGAGCCGCCGGCGCGACCGGTGTACTGCCGGAGCACGAGCTTCGGCAGCCTGGTGGCCGACCAGTGGAGCGAGTCGCTCCCGTTCAGTTCCAACGACGCCGAAGACATGGTCGTCTTCGGAGCCCTCCGGGACGCTTTCTCCTGCGGCTGGCTCCCCGACGGCTCGTTCGCCGCCGTCAAGCCCGAGCCCATGCTTTCCCCTGACTCCTACGACGGTTCTTGCCTCGGCAGCTTTCTCGCGTCGCCCGGGCCGGAGACGCCGGACGAGGTGGCGTCGACAACGCCGGGGTTCGAGGAGGCCGCAGCGGCGTCGTCGTCGAGGGGGAAGCACTTCAGGGGAGTGAGGCAGCGGCCGTGGGGCAAGTTCGCGGCGGAGATCCGGGACCCGGCCAGGAACGGCGCGCGGGTGTGGCTCGGCACGTTCGACAGCGCCGAGGACGCCGCCGTGGCGTACGACCGCGCCGCCTACCGCATGCGCGGCTCCCGCGCGCTCCTCAACTTCCCGCTCCGCATCGGCTCCGAGATCGCCGCCGCGGCCGCGGCCGTCGGGGACAAGCGTCCGTGTCCCCAGCCGACGAGCTCCGACTCTTCATCTTCGCCCTCCAGCAGCACCTCAGGCTCCGGGACGTCGAAGCGGAGGAAGAGAGGCGAGGCCGCGGCCGCGTCCATGTCCATGGCGCTGGTGCCGCCGCCACCACCGATGCAGGCCCCGGTACAGATGACGCTCCCGGCCCAGCCGTGGTTCGTCGCCGGTCCTGTCCAGCAGCTGGTGAGCTAAAGCGGCGAAGGAGAGTCGTCACATTGACCGTTCTATTGAGCGGTTAGCCGTTTGACGGATGTGTTGAGCAAGCTGAGGAACAGAGAACATCGAGAAGAGGTCAGTGGCGTAATGCACGCCCAAAGAAACGTAATCCGTCTGTTGGAGTGCGTCATTGTAATCAGCTTTGTTCCGGCCATTAGTGTGGTGTCGTACGTGTGAGCTTTGTCGCTAGAGACCTAGAGTTACCGGCGTCAGCACATCAATTAGCAAGTGGTGCAGTGGAACCTGGAGGTTGTTTGTGACTTTGTGAGAGGTGCTGAGGATGCAATGCAAAAACTCGCACAAACCTTCAACGATGGAGATAATTCTTTGTTCAACTGATGCTTGGTAAGAGTGATGATTTTTTAGTTGGAGAATCAGCGATTCCTTTCAAATTGGCAGGTTTCTCGTTCGTAGTCTAACCAAAGATAATATAACTAAAATGGGTGTGCATCACTTTTGTTTTGGTGAAGAACACATCGACATACCTGCGTTTTGACCAGGATCACATGTCTGACTTAGAGCAAGTACAGCAAGGTTCAGTGAGCGGGTTGTAACGATTTTAATAATATATATGTGCTTACATGGAGGAGAGAATAAAAGAGAGTAGAAACAGGCTAGAGTCAGCTACAACACATGCTACTAGGCACTTTGTGATAGTAAAAGATGAGTTAACTACTAATAAAGCAGTACTCCAACTTATAGCCAACACCCAGCTATACTAATGTACTTGTTCTATAAAAAAGCTGGGACGACAAATGATGCACGAAACGATTAGCCTGAGATTTGTCAACAGACAGAGACCTGAATTCAGAGCCAAGATCAAATGGACCACTACTGGTAAGCACTCGTGAATTAAATTAATCCCACATTGCTTACTTTGAGCCGTCGAGGCGTTCGAGTGGTGCGGCGGTGATGGGTTGGTGCGTGAACTTTGATGCAGAGGAGTTCAAGATATCCTTTTGATCATGCCGAGATATAATATAAACAAGATGCAAACAGCCGAGCAAAATGATTTAACCTCGTGCTTATCCACGATAAAGGAGGTACACTTAGGACAAAGGATTCCTTCGATCACTTTGATGCTGGCCAAGATCAGCTGTCAGGCGATAGGACGCAGAAGAAGCAACCTTGGACTTCTCTAACCGCTACAGTAGAGGGCGATTTTTTCTCCCCCCGCAGATCCACCTCGCCGCCGGCGAATCGACGGTTCCCCCTCCCTCCGCCGGCCGCTCCGGCGGCGGGAGGGTGGGGGAACCCCGTTTCCCAGCTGTATATAGTGTAGGAGATGTAGGGTGCCCTGCCGGAGGCGTCGTGGAGTTGGAGGCGTGCCGGCGTCGGGTTTTGCAGGTGATGTTCATCCTCTTCGGCGATGGAGCTCGACGCAGTTCCATGGTGGAGCGTCACCTTCCTCGTGCTCGCGACCCCCGGTGGCCGCCGTGTGCGAGGTACCCCGCTCTGGAGTTCGTTGCGGCGGATCCAGATTTGAAGTCAACTGAAGCAGCTGGCGTTGCAGCAAGGGAGCACGGCGACCGGCAGCGCAGGATGGAGGCTCTCCGGAGTTCGAAGTGCGGCAACTTCCCGTCCGCCAGGGGTCATCTTCGTTTCCAAGGTGTTGAAGATGCGGCGGCGCGTCGCCGAAGCGTGCTGCTCTGTGCTGGTGGCTTTGTTCTACAGAGGGACTTGGGTGTAATTTTGTTCTTCGTGGAGGTCCTTTCTGTAAAATCCTTGCTGTAATTTCAGCGGTTTCCCGCAAAAAGATCAGCTGTCAGGCACTTGCTTGTCACAATGGAAACCGTCGGACTGAAACGTTTGTAGAACCACAGCGCTAGAGGGGAATATGCCGGTACACAAACCACGCCATTCACGTCCGAGGTTATTTGTTGCTCGCATGATTTTTTTTTGTCACTTTACATCCGGGGCTTACTAGAGACTGACGCTGAAAAAAAGAACTTGTGTCGTGTTCATTTATTTTGATTACCCATAAATTTCCAAGCCATCCCGAGAGGAAATGAGCAGGACAACGGAGAGGTGCGGCGGCGTTGCCGGGGCAGCAGCGATGTGCGGTAAGTTAACGCACATACAACGAAGGAAGGGCTTTGAGGCGATCGTGGCGGCGGCCTAGGGATTCAACCCTAGCCGCCGTTGTCGCGGGAGACATCTGCAGTTTCATCGTCGTCGCCGGCAAAGATTCGACGGGTCCTCGCCTCCTCTAGGTGCCGTTCTGGCACTAGAAGGGGTGGGGACCTCGGACCTGCACACGGCGCTTTTTGAAGCTCCTTAATGTTAGAGCTTCGTTTTGTTCGTCATCTTCTTCGTTAATGGAGATGGTCTCGTCTGTAATAAGTGATCTTCCACGCTTCGTTCGACGGCGAGATACCCTTCCCTACGTCAATGGTGGGTTTGGAAGATTAATTCTGTCTAGGTATGGTTCTTCAGATCTTGCTTCGCTAGATCAATCTTGGATTGTTTCTCATGGTTGTCGCGAGGGGATTTGTCCTCGCAATATCTATCTCGGCTGCTACGTCTTCGGTATTGGTGATTCGTTCTCTCGACTCCCAACGACGTCGACAAAGTGGTTCGGTTATTTGTCCCTGGAATATCAGTGATGGTGCTCTTGCCGATGTTACTTGATTAATTTAATGGTTGCGTGCGTGCACAAAGCCTTGGCATTGCGGCTCAATTTTAAAAGGGGAGAACTTTCGGTGGTATTCACAGGTATGTGGTTTGTTGGTTTCAACGTTGTTCTACGGCTGCCTTCAGAAAAGTATAAGATTGTGTCATGGATGAAGAAAGAGCTTGAAGATCTCATAGATTTGCTAGTCTCTTTTAGTTTTGTTTTTGTAATCGATGTAATCGTGTACTCTTTGCTAGTTTAATATATGTGGAAAAAATCAAAAAAAAAAACGCACATACAACAAGTGCGGCATGCGGTGAGTACGGATTCCATGACTACGAACTATGAGCGATTGTGGCACAGCAAGGACGATGTCGAGATTTAAAACGCACGTACAACAAGCATACGTCGCTACTCATGTGCTCGCGGCAGATGTTGAAGAACACACATGTTGGGCGTAGTGTAAACACGTACATATACAGACAGTACTACAAGATTTTCTCGTATGCGACCGACAAAATAGAAAACTTATAGCATGTAAGTTGTGCAGAATATTAAGATGAAGCTACATGTTAAAGGATACTTTAAACGGTCGACCCTATGCGATGAATTTTGACAAAATCCTCAAAGAGAACGAAAAACACCAGTCCAAAATTGACAATCGACAAACTCAAACCCGTATACGAGAGTGGAACCTGCTCGTCAACGCGCATATTTTTTATGTACAATTTTTTTTTTGAATCGGATTATAGAGAAACTAGTAAGTGGGAGAGTTAGAACCAAGCAAGGTGCCCAGGTGAGCCACCCCACGTAAGTTTAGCGCAAACTCAAAGGGTGGCTCCTATAGGGTCTAGCTCAGAGTATTTTAAATTCGGTACGCGGAACAGGCAGGAAACCAAACTGATCAAAAATCACATTGAACGGTGTTCGCAAAACACGTGGGCAACCAAACAACTCATATGGCGTATTTGGGTCGCGGGATTGAAAAGCATAAGAATAGAAAATCATAGAATTTTAGCATTTTACTAGTGAACACAAATAAAAATTGCATAAAGAATCGTTAGAATAGGACGCAATTTTTTTAATCGATCCTAGTCTTTAAATAAGTTTAGAATAGATGTTCAAAATTCATATGAGACTAAGACATAGAAATCCAATCCATAATTTCCTTTGTCAATATCGTTTCTTTAATCCACAAAAAGTTCATAGAAAAAACATAAGGCTTAAAATCTTGCAAAAAACATCTCAAAATTCTACAATTTAAGAGCGTGTTTGATTCACATGATTCTAAAAACAAATAAATAGACAAAAAAAGTGAGAAATTGATAGAAATACAATACAAAACAGAGGGAAAACATATAAATTGTGTAAACTTGGTTCTTTGGTTCACAGAAATAGGAAAAGTACATTGTTACTAATAGCCATGGTCAATCAAAGTCAAACCACTTGAGCAAGTAAATTTTCTTAAACGAGGCAAACGTTTGCCTTTTATTGATATAGCATGAGTAAACAAGTCCTAGGCCAAACGAGAAAAAAGAACATTGTTACATCAACCAATAATTTCAGCAAGATATTTGGCACCTGCTAAGATCTTGTTTCTCCGATCGTTCTTGATCCTTTGTAAGAGTGTTACCGGCATCGAGTATTTGTTGTTAGAAAAATGGTGTTGTGTTCCTTCCAAATTTCCCTGGATATGACCACAATGGCAGACCTATACCCTTCCGCCTTCCGGCGAGGCTGAGATCCTGGTCTCCTTCGTGTAGGATTTGAAATAAGGCGAAGTGGATTGTAATATTTTTGTAATTTTCCATTATTCTTCCATGTGGCACCCATCATTTTAACCTGGAATTATGAAATTTATTTGCGATTCCATGCCCAACTTGTATGGATGTCCTGAAATTGGACATGTCATTTTATTTAAAATTTCAGGAAATGCTTATTATATGTTATGCCAATTCTTATCCCTAAACTTATAATTTCAGGTTCGGCCGCTCCGGGAAAACGAATCGCACCAAGGCGATCGTGGTTCCCTTGCGTGCCGCCGGCGCCGCTGCCGGTTCCCTCTCTTTCCGTCAGCCGCTCCGATGGCGGGAGGGAGGGGGAACCTTGGGTATGTGCGTTCAGCAGGGCCGGGCCCATAGTGGTTCCAAGTAGTGCGGCCCGCACAGGGCCCAAAAAATTTAGGGCACCAAAAAAATTCTTCCTATGTATATCTATATGGAATTGGCCCATGTATCAACCGAGCCAAGCAGGCCCGCTGGTACGTTTCCACTTTCCAGGCACGTACGTTCCAGGTCTGTACTTTTTCCTCGTGTGAGCTGGCTGTCCTTTCCTCGTACAGCACCGATCCATCAATCGAGTCCAGCCCACATAGCAAATAGAGTAAAATTCAGGAATGTTCACTGAACTTAATCTCGAGAGTCAATACGGTCACTGTACTTCTTGAATACGCCGTTACGGTACCTGAACTTGCGTTAGTGTGTCATCGACGGTCACCGCGAGAATTGTAGAGCTGTATTGGCTGACGTGGCGAGTGGCATGCTCCACTGTCAGGGATGGAAGGAGCCTCTCAGGGCAGGACCGAGCTCCATTTAGCAGAAAACCCCCTCAACACACTGGAGGCGCAATAATAACCAGGTATAATCGATCTCCCTCGATCAGTTCCGTGTCTGCAGCCATCTTCGACCTCCTTTCACGGTGAGACTGCCGCCATCTCCATTGTTGGCGTCAGTGCGAGAGGGGGCGTTGGCAAGCGGTGCAAGAGGGGCGTTGGCGGCGGTTGGCGGCGGTTGACCGACGGTGGGTCAAGGCGGCGATGTCGCCGCGTCGGCGGCCGGAAGGCGCGCCCGCTCCAGCGTACGGTAAGGCCTCCACTTCGACCTCTCCGTCAGCCTTAATTCCTGGGAAATGAGACGAATTTCGTGTGAAAGAGGTGTTTTCCATGGATGATTGTGTTTCTGCAGTGATTTTGGTGCGAATTCGTAACGATTTTGGTGCGATTTAGGAGGGGTTAGTGGTAGGGTTTAACTGAATTGCTAGGACCTGATGAACTGCTAAAAGCTCTGTTTTTTTTGCCTGATGATTGTTTGTCTCTTGATTCTAAACCATGTACTGATGAAATTGCAGGATCTCACAGCTCCTATTTCACACTTGAAATAAACCATGGAGGCTTTTTTCTTGGCAATGGTACAGACAGGGCATATGTTGATGGTCGAACAATCTGCTATGATCAAGTTGATACTCTCACATGGTCTCCACTGATGCTTGAGAAGATAGTCGAGGAAATAGGTTATGAGATGGCTGGAAGAATGAAGATTTGGTATTGTGTTCCTATGCTATCCATCACACAAAATGTTTGAGGGAAATAAGAGGTGATCATGATACCCAGGTAATGGTCAGTTTGGTTGACATTGGTAACCATACATTCAGTATCTATTTGGATCATGACGAGATCAGTACCTTGAAGAATTGGGATGGTGTAGTACCTACTCCTGTTGATGATACACACATTGTTATGAGCCCTTCACCTGTCATAGCCAGAGAAGATGAAGTTTCAGTTGGTGGCACAACAAGTCAAGTTGCCGATATACCCGTTGTTATCAGTCCTACAGTGTGAGATAGTACAAGAAGGCAGAGCAAGAGACCAAGAAGCACACATCGTGAAGAACCAACTGAAAGTGCAACATTTTCTGGCAGTGATGACTCAGATGATTTAGATTTTGATTGTGTGGATTCTGATTATGATGTTACTGATGGTGATGACGATTTAGGTGCAGACGATGTTACTGATGATGAAGGAACAAATGGTGATCGAAAGGATAATGGGAAGGATGAATCTGCACAACAGAGTTCTTCTGACAAAGGCAAAGATGGCTATAAAAGGAGAGGAATCTGAGGGAGAGGATCTGTGGGCACCTGACTCTGATGATGAGCAGTGTAATGCGAGATTTAAAACTTTCAGAGATGATGATCTACATGATCCTAGGTTTCATGTAGGGCAAATCTTTGGTTCAGTTGATTTGCTAAGGAAAGCTATCAGAGCTTATAGCTGCCTTCACAGGAAGGATATCAAAATGCCAATTAATGACAGGAGTAGGGTCAAAGGAGTGTGTGTCGAATCTTGTACTTGGTATCTGTGGGCTAGCTATGACTCGAGGACGAAATGTTTCATGATCAAGAAGTACACCCCAGAGCACACTTGCGGTGGAAGGTGGCCAAATATTGCTATCTTTAAGTGACAATGTGGCGAAATATTGCTATCTTATGTGCCAATGTGGTCAAATATTGGTATGAAGAACAAATCTTTGTGCTATCTTATTTAATGCCAGATGCTATCTGATTATGATGCTATCTTCTATGCTCATGCACCTCACAGCTCAGGTTGTATCAGAAATGAACTCAAATCAAAACTAGCAATGCACATTCCAAGTTAAGCAATATAAGAGAAACACATTCATTTCACATAACACATGATTCATACAAGCTCGGTCTTACATCTGTTACAATGCCACCTTAACTATTTAGTTAATCAACACTACACACAAACAACATGGTCAGCACCTAAACAACACACATAGCAAAGCTGCAGTTCACTTCTTCATAGCTATCAAGACACACAGAACATACAACAGAGCTGCAATTATCTTCAGCAAAAGCACCAGTTTAGTCACTGCTTGCAACATCTTCTGATCCTCTACTTGCACCATGTGCATGAGCTGCGGTGCTTCTACTTGTCTCACTGCGCTTGTTGCTCCTGCCAGACGCAGCTCTTCCTTTCGAAGCATCAGCTCCTCCATTCTTTCCTCTGCCCAACACATTGCATCCACAGCAGCATCGCCTTGGAGGTACTCCTTTTCTACCAAATAGGTGATGTAGTCCAACTCCCAGTGCCAGAAATTACAACCGACCTGACACATTTGGAAACGGGGACACGAAATCAAGATTCAAATGCAGGAAAGATTCGGCAAAATTTCAAGCAATCCATGGAAGATTTTAGCTCAGAAAAGGCACCCCATGGTCTGAACACTTGTAGTAGACCCATCCATCGTACTCCTCTGTCGTCGACACTCGCTTCACCACAATCCGCGAGCAACCGGGGCACGGGATGCGCGGAAAACGAGGACCACGGCGTTGCAACGCAGACTGGGATCCACTTGCGCTCGACATGACGGCGACCGGCGGCGCTTCCGCGGGGCTCCGACGGCACGACGGAAGCGGCGTGGCCTTGATCTTCCAGCTAGGGTTAGAGCAGAGGAGAAGAAAGGGGAATTTTTTTTTTTTGAGAGCCTCTCTGAGAAAGGGGAAATTTTGACGCCAGCGAGAAGAGCATGGAGTGTCATGTACTGCGTCAACTTCTTGCAAAAAGCCCCCTTGCAAACACCCTTTTCTCGCCCTACCACTCCACTTCGTCTGACATTGGAGCCCGCCACTCAGCCACGTCAGCCAATACAGCTCTACAATTATCGCAGTGACCGTCGATGACACACAAACGCAAGTTCAGGTACCGTAAAAATGTATTCGAGAAGTACAGTGACCGTATTGACTCTCGAGAATAAGTTCAGTGACCATTCATGAATTTTACTCACTAGCAAATATGAAACGGCAGCACCGATCTGATCGATGGCTTCCCAGGCTCTTGCCCTCCTCGCTGACGCCTTGCTCGATCTCTCCCCTGCCGACGGCGTTTGCGGCCAATCTCAGGCCCCTCGCGGCCTTACTGACCGGCTAACACACGTCACGCATAGTCAGGTTTTTTGTTTTCCGTCAAAAAAAAAGTCAGGTTTTTTGTTGTTGATTTCTCAATTTCTGCTCGCATAATCACATCCTCACTTAAATGTATTTTGTTCTTCTCTTCTCAATAATAGAAATTTAATTTGTCATGGGGAACCATCAGTCGGGTTCGCAAAAGCGTAAGCCAATAGAAACAAAATTTAATTAAATCTCAAAACGTTGCTAGCACAATTTATATATGAGCACTATATAATGACACGAGAAAGACTGAACGATTTAGCCATAATAGCATAATAGCGCTTGAGGGCGAAGTGTTGGGGAAGATTGATTATGAGGATATGATTGAAGATTTCATTTCAAAGAACACAAAAAGAACAATGATTTTCAAATAAACTTTATACAACTTAGAGTTATATAGGTATGATTGTCAATATATTCAATTGTTTCATAAAATATCATTCATATACATTAGAATTGAATTATTTATTAATTCAAAAAAATATGTATGATAGGGCCCTATTTTAGATTATCGCACAGGGCATCGGATTTAGCCGGCCCGGCCCTGGCGTTCGGTGGGTGCGCGGTAGGGTTAGGGTCGAGGGAGACGCTGCTGAGGCCGCTGCGGTGGTGTCACGACGGAATAAATCTCTCTGGGCTCCATTCACGGTCAGGCGGGGCTATTGCCTTCGTCTAGGAGCTAGCGGAGAGGGGATCCCCGGATCTCGTCGAGTTCGCGGGCTATGGTGTCTGGAGGTCCATCGGCACGGGCCGGTTGGGTCCTCAGATGGGCGATGGATGCATGTTCTTCTCCTTCCTCTGCGCTGACGCTGGAAGGAGATCCTGCTTTGCCCGGGCGAATGGCCCGGCCGCGGTGCTGGACCGGTCGGATGACTTGAGTTCTCTTCCTCCCGGAAGGGACACTTTTCACGATACTCAAAGCCAAAGATGGCGACGACTGTTGTAGGCGTGTTGGATTGGTGTCCATGCCCTCTCGGCGCTGGTGTCAAGGAAAGAGGAAGCAGCGTGACGACAATTGTATTGTGGTCGAAGATGATGACCTGCTTGCGCCTGGTTGCAGATCTTTCTGCTGCAGGGGTCTTCTCTCAAAATTCTGGTATGATGACACGGGGCTCCGGAGATCTTCATGTGTTATGGTTGTCTTAGGGTGTTCTATGTGTTCATGGTCCTTTGTGATTGTGTTACATTGTGCTTGTAAGGGTCAACCACTTGGTATTATTTCGTGATTTGAATGCAAAAACTCTCAAGAAAAAACTTACAATTTCACTTTCCAAATGAAATAAATTGATGGCATCATTTCATTTTTGTCAAATAAAATGAAATTATGTGCTACTACGGTTCTTACGATGACTCTTGATTAATGTCGAACCCAGCCAGTCTTACACTGACTCTAGATGTGAATTGTGATTGTGACCTTGTGTATGAACCCGAGAGAAATTAAGGCGACCGGTCCAGATGATGCGCACGGGCAACATCAGAGGTGAGACAGCCTAGAACAGAAAGCTATGGGCCGGTATTATCTGGTCGTTCCGACTAACCAAAGTAGAAGTCAGACGTGTTCTGACCATTTTCGCCGATATTTCCATCACCTTTGCTTCCGAATCGGATAACTGAGGGGAGAGACTAGCTTGCGCGCGTGCGAGCAGTTGCGCGGTTCTCCGACAGCCGCACGTGCGCGCGTGGGCGTTCCGACAGCGACGCCGTGGGAGGAAGAAGACGACGCACCCGCTCGCCGACGCCGGCCGAACCGCCTGCCGCCGCCACCCGCGGCCGCCTCGTCGCCCCGCCCTGCCCCAATCTCCACCTCCGCCGGTCCGCCGCTGCCCCCGGCCATCCTCTAAACACCCCCACCACCGGAAAACTCGTCGCCGGCGAGCACCCTCACCCCCCCCCCCCCCCCGCGTTAAGTCTCGTCTCGCCGACCGCCTTCTCCGCCGCAGCTCCGCAGCGGCGTCGCCGGCGCCGGCTCGACTTGAGATTTCATCATCAACGTCTCCTTCTCCACCGCGCGTCCGCGTCGGCGTCGCCGTCGACGTCTCGGCATGGGACCTCCATCCTCGCCGGCGTCGGCTCGGCCTGGCCGTGGTTAGAATCGTGGGGAGAGGTGGCCACGGTTGTAATCCGTGGGGAGAGGATAAGACGAAGAAGAAGGTGGGGTGGGCCCCACGTCCCACGCGTGTCACGCGGACCGCGCGAGTGGTTGCTCACGCAACAGGTAGCCGTCACGATAACTGAGAGAGCATCCGAATCAGCCCTATACAAAGCTGTCTACCGCACGCCTAACGGCTGACTCAGCTACAGAAAAGTTAACGGCTGATACCACGATCTGCGCGAGCTACAAGCCTACAAGCGTCACGGAGTAGCAACCAGAAGAGGCTGCTTGAGCAGAATGGCAGATGCTTGAGAAGGAGTGATTGTGGCTCATTGGATTGATGAATTTGCTCCTTTTTCTGGGGCCCAATGGGCTTTCGACTGAAGCTCAAAGGATCAGATTCTCAGGAATTGTCGGCACCAGGGTGATTGCAGTGTTACATGCTCGTCTCCTTGTGTTGCAAACTTGCAATAACCACCATTTCTATGTCTTTTTTTGAGTGTTCATTGGGTTGTTGCACTTTCTCTACTTGTTCATCTAAGTAAACTATTTAGTCTTGTTGACGACAAACCAACAGCTGGCCCGTATTAGTGGTCCAATAAATGTACAATTAGAAAAATCATCCAAAATTATAATTTTGATGCACTCTAGAACGCCATAGACTCCATTCAATATATGCCATCAAATTTACTTTAAAATACCTTTTACGGTTACATTCTAAAACAAATACTAATGACGCACTAAACTGATAATAGAAAAATTCATATAAAAATGAGCCCATAGATTGTCTTTCCAGGAGTATTTGATAAATATTTTGGATGGACAATAAATGTTCAAAAGTAGATTTTTTATACCTTACAAGGAATCAACGCAATAATCATGATTTCTTATGCATTATTTTTCTGTTGATTTGTTTAGTGTGTCACGGATTTTTTTTTTGTAAAACATTTTTTTGAATAACCATTGATGCTTCATACAAAGTTCGTGCATTGCATCCTAAGTGTAACCACAATTTTTTTAAGAGATTTAGTTTGCTATTTATGCGGCTACAATAAAGAAAAGGCACAGTTGTGGATCCTAAATCGGTATGAAGATCGTTTGCTGCCACATAATGAGCATCAAATCTTTTATTAGAAAAACTTCGTCTTTCCTATCTATATGTTCCAGCCAGACACATGCCCCCTACTTTGACACTGTACTGTATCAGGGCGCTAGCTGTATCATTTTCGACGGGTCCTAACCACACCTAGCTCCATTCATCCATGTCTCACCTTTCTGCACACTGATTAGAGATTCCGCCGCCGCGCGTCGCATTGCCCGCCGGCGACTGGCCGCCATCAGCCTCGAATCGTGATCGCACGAACGCAGCTCGACTCTTCCATCGTCCCATTTACTTGGACCAACCCCTGTGCACCCGGATGACCGTAAAGCTGATGCGGATATAGTAGATTCCCTACTTCGTGTCTCGGTAAACACCAACCACCATGCATCCACGCCAGAAACATCATCCCGTTGATAAAACCCTTTCAGCCCCTATCATGTATCGTCAGCCAAAGCCGGCAAAACGATAGAGAAACAAGGGCAAAATGCGCTTTCGGATCAGCCCCTGCTCGTACAATCGATCAATCGTCATGTGGTATTCAGACGCCTTTGAGACAAACAAGGGCAAAAGCAGGCGCACCGAGCTAGCTACAGCGCCAAAGCAAGCTGGGGACGATGATCGGAGGAACGGTGGGAGGTGACACCGTGACACGATGTATAGCTAGCTAGAGATAAGCATATGTGCTGGTCTCGTCTTTTCTCGTTTCCGTTTCCTTAGCCGTGTATGCTTCGGGGTCCTTGCATGGCGTGAGATCATCGACCCTTTCTTTCGAGCCGACAGCCCACGATTATGTTTTCTAATCGGCGATGAAAAGTGGTCAAGAAAAGGTCTCATATGTGTGTCGTCGTATAACCTTTATTACTGTACTATGAACGAGAATTTGGATTCTTCGCACATGTATGTTGAATATCTGTGGCGCCGACACGTAAGCATGCATTGTAATCCTCAAGAGACCAATAGAAATAAAAGTACCGCATTGCTAGCTTTTTTCCGTCGACGTAGTTTCTGAATATAAGCCAATGCGATAATAAAAATTACTCCTAGCAAAGTAAGCATACATGATAACTTTTAGTAGAGCTCCTAAATCCGTCGTAGATTCGGTCGTTTTCAGCGGTAACTCGATTAAGTGCGTACATAGTTACAGTCGTGGATCTAGTATCAAATTAGTGGGGGTGCCATTAGTCTTGTGAACTTCACATTTAGCCAAGAATTTACATAGGATTAGTCTAAATACAAGTATGTAGTTCAAATTTTGTATTTTGGAGGGGGCCATGGCACCCCCACTGGATCCGCCCATGCATAGTAATAGAGTACCCAAGAGCGTACTAATCACGCGAAATGATCTTTGTTGTGATCCATATAAGTTTGAGTGCACAGTTGCACACACACATGTTATTACCGACACGAATTCGGCTTAAAATACCGGCATAGTGCATGCCTGCAAGGCATACACCCTGCTCTCTGAAGTGAACCAAATAATGAAGCTATACAGTACTGATATACGTACGTGGCCGCGATCGAGCTTTGGCCGGTGTACCAACCAAAACCCTTTGCATACATCTGAATAAGCGAAACCCACGCTTCTTTTCCGACCACTTTCCTATCTCAATCTTCTTCTACACCCAGCTTTTGCTCCATCTCCACACTGTGTTAACGCGCCACTTATATTCAACCGATGCCGATAATCACGTCCCTGGCCTCTAATACTACACCCCATCCAGCCTTCCACCACTTACTTAGCTTAGCTTAGCTTCTCGAGCTGCCAACCAGAGTGTGGTGACCGCCGCTGATAATTAGCTAGCTAGTCTCACATCGATCGAGCCAGCTCCATCCATAGAAACAGCTTACCTTGCTCGCGAAGTTAAGAAAACACGAGCAATGGGGGCGTCGTGGTCGCGCCAGGGGACGCGGGGCGCGCGGCGGCGCGCGAGCACACGAAGCGGTGCAGGGAGCGGCGCCGGCTAATGCGGGAGGCCGTGCGGCTGCGGCGCCAGCTCGCCGCCTGGCACGCCGGGTACCTCAAGTCGCTCGGCCTCGTCGCGTCCACACTCACCCGCTTCGCGGTCGGCGAGTCGCTCCCCGTGTCCGACCACACCCCGCCCGCCGTGCTCGTGCAACGCCCCGTCGTCGCCCCCTCCACGCCGCCGCCGCTCCTCCGGTCCATCGAGCAACAGCAGCAGCAGCGCGAGCAGCAGGAGCTGGACGGTGCTGGTGTTGGCGAGCCGCTGTCTGCCACCACTCAGGCTCGGCCGGAGACTGGAGTCGGGGAGGAGGAGCTGCGGATGGCGGTGAGGCACCGGAGCCTCGCGGAGGTCGCTGCGGGATTGGAGGAGTACTTCGTCAAGGTCAGCGTCGCCGGCGACGCGGTGTCGGGTCTCCTCGAGGTCACCAGCGCCGAGTTCAGGGGTAAGTTGCCACACGCTGCCAAGGATCTCACATACACTTCCACTCACTGTCCAGTGCAACAGTGTGACATGTTTCGAGTGAACGGCGCACGCTGTCAGAACTGACATTTCACAGCGTGTGTATGAGACGCTGACAGAATCTTTTTTGGCTGGTCGTGACTGATTGATCGCCTGAATATTCCTGCAGGTGGTGGATCGAGCAGCTTCTTGGGCGCGCTCTGCTGCCTGTCGGCGCCGTCAGTCTCGCACGAGCGCGTCGACAGCGTGCACGGCGGCCGGCGGCACAGCTCCACCCTGCAGCAGCTCATGGCCTGGGAGAAGAAGCTGTACAGGGAGGTGAAGGAGAGGGAGCGGCTGCAGCTCCGTCACGACAAGGCGCTGACGGAGCTGCGGGACCAGGAGTACAGCAGGAAGATCAACGTGGACATCCAGAAGCTCAAGGCCGCGTGGGACAGGGCGCGCGCGCAGCTCGCCGCCGCCTCCCAGGCCGTGGACTCGAGTTCCGCCGCCATCTCCGGGCTCCGGGACACCCACCTCGCGCGCCAGGTGCTCGGGCTCTGCCGCGCCACGCGCGACATGTGGAGGGCGATGCGGCAGCACCACGATGCGCAGGGCCTGATCGCGCAGCAGCTGCGCGGGCTGAGCGGCCGGACGTCCATGGACCCGACGACGGAGATCCACCACGAGGCCACCCGGGCGCTCGAGGCCGCCATGTCGGCCTGGTGCGCGGCCCTGGGCCACTTGGCCAAGCACCAGCGCGAATACGTCCACGCCCTGCACGCCTGGCTCAAGCTGACGCTGGTGCCGATCAGCGGCGCCAAGGCCGACGTATCCTCCCCCGTCGCCGTGGAGCTCGCCGAGTTCGTCGATCGGTGGGGTAAAGTGCTCGACCGCGTGCACTGCGCCGAGGTGCTCAAGTCGATCAAGAACTTCGCCGGCGCCAACCACGCGCTCTACGCGCACCAGAGCGACGAGCTACGGGTGGCGCGCCGGGTGAGGCAGTACTCCCGCGAGCTCGACCGCAAGTCCAGGATGCTGCGGCAGGTCGAGAGTAGCTACTACGACTCGTACGTGCCGTCGGGATTCTCGATGTGGAACCGGGGGAGGCACTGGAGGGACGGCGACAGGATGCAGGTGCACGACGCGCGCAACGAAGTGGCGCGGCAGAAGGAGCAGATCGCCGTGTGCCGGAGGATGCTGGAGGACGAGATGAGGAGGCACGCCAAAGCCATCGACGGGACGAGGTCTGCGGCGGTCACCGGCGTGCAAGGGACGCTACCGGCGGTGTTCCAGGCGATGGCTACGTTCTCAGCGTCGCTGGCCAACGCGCTGGAGGCTGTGTGTAGGGCAGGGCAGCCATGTGCAGTAGCCGCCGACGCCCAGTGATATGGTGTGTTAATTATACGTTGCTTTTTCCATGTACAATGAGTGGTGATAGGATTTTGGAATCTGAAAGAAACGAGTCAATAAAATCAGGCTACTATACTACTGAGTTGAGACCAATCCTTCTGAAGTACGTTGTATATGTGATTCCCCAGCTGCCTAGGAATGTTAGTACAGCTTATTCGTTCAACTTGCATCTCAAGCTGCCGTCGGTTTGCTTGGAATAAGAAAAACGACGAATAACTGCTACAAATACACTTCTTTGACATTTTCACTCCAGTAGCTAACAATCCATTTTGAATTCGATACAACTGGTGGAAAGACGTAAATCTGCGATAGTTGTTCTAACTAGATTGCTAGGAGAGTATATCAATCAACATGGCAGGTCATAGGATCTAAACTTGGTGTAAAGAGCACAGTTTTACTTGAAGGCAACCAAGTCTATCTTTTTTCCTTCAGAGTATGCGGACTATAGAGCATCAGGAAAAGATCAGGCCGGTCCATTCGACTCTACATCACCGATTCACTATTTTGAAAGAGCCATGACATTGAAGTTTAACGCGTCAGGATTCTCGCAATTCTGGCTTTGATGACTTTTGCAGCATCCTGAGAACAGATTTAATACAATCACACTGTTATTATGAGAAAAGGTTGTGAAATAAACCCAAATCCAGATACTATAACCATTCAGAATGCAAGGCATCTGAAAAAAATGGGAAATCTTGACACCAAGTTCAAAACAGAGTAAATTTAAGATATACCCATATGCAGATATGATTTAAACATCTATTCACAAAGACCAGTGACAACTATTTGACAAAAGAAAATATCTGCTAACGGACAATAGATCAGGCAGACATATATAAGCATGGTTTGACTTCAAACGTAAAAATAGAAGATGGTAACAAAATATTTGACCTGCAGCAAGGTATCAGGTGATGAAGGCCCGTGAGTTATTGGTTTTGATTTTCGCCCATCAAGCTCATAAAGTTCACCTGTTGCATCCAAAATGGGCTGCATTATTAGTTTGCCATACATTACTGTTAAAACAGGATTTAGATTTGAAGTATGCTAGTACGCTACCTACCATCAACACAGGAGAAACATACAAAATGTTCATTCACATCAACATTTACCTGCACAAGGAAAACAATTAATATGAAGCACATCCCCACCACACTGTTATCGAGGTTATCATATTTCCATCTTCACCTATTTGCACAAGGCCCCGGTCCACTAAAACTTACTACATCCGTTCTGAATTATAAGATGTTGTGGATATTTCGACTGTGCACTACATACGGACTTAAATGAGTGAACAGACATACTGAAACGTCTAGATACATATGAATAAAAAAAAGTTGAGCATCTTATAATTTGGAACGGAGGGAGTATTCTGCATTTCACAATTTTAGTGTAGTATTGTCAATTTAATATAGAGTAATTGGCTATTCGTAGGTTGAGTATACTGAGTAGTAGACATATCAAGAAGAACAGAATGGAAGTTGTTACATCAGTGTCACCAGCAGTAGCAGCAATTGAATGAGCACCCTCCATCTCATCATCCTCCTCGAGAAAGGCCGCACGCTAAAAATAGCAAAATGCCGTGCGTAAGTGCAATCCAATAGGTCATCATGTGAACATCGATGAATTTCAAATTTCAAATACTAACCTGGACTGGATCCATATCAGCTGTTTGTTTATAAAACCTATCAAAATAAGATCCCTCAACTGCAAAGACAAACAGCGACAACAAATTCAGAACTAAGGCAGCTAAGTGATGTTCGTGTTCAAGCCTGATAAGTAGGTTCGTAACACTTCAGGTGGAAGGTGAATGGCAAATACAAAATAGATAGACCATTGGAGAAAATTCTGCAGCAACCAAAAGCAGGAATGTAAAAGTATAAGCATACGTGTACAATGTGCAGACATAGCAGGGTATAGTTATGAAGTTGGCCAGTATCTGCTGATAATCAAGAAAAGAGCATGCGGAATGGCCATAATATCCAATGCTAAGCATTTCCGTAATTTTCATTTACATTTTCTGATCATCCAATCTCATTTCTCAAGACACTTTCACCCCACCCCATCAAAAAAATTGTTTATTTTATTAAGATCTGTAAAATGAGTTATACTTTGCAGGTTTGAAGTTTATAAACCAAGCACAACTTGTTTATATTATGATCAATCCAGTTGTGACTATGAACAATACAGATGGATGTTTGCTGTTGATCGTTGGAAATACTTCAGAAAATATTGGATGGCTGAAAAAGCATCACTTGATTATAGTTTTCCTGTCTATCAAGTTACTACTAACCGATAGCTTTACTTCTATACCATAGAGGTTAGGTTGAGACAAAACAACTCGACAGCATCGAAAGGTAACCAGAAGTCGTAATAATTACCCAGCTTGATACTGGATGCAGCATTCCCTATTGCATGAATAACGCCAACTGTTCCACAAGCGTTGCCAACAGTTTGTTTTGTAAAGTAAACCTTCTTGCTTGAATCCTGCACAATAAGTCATTATATTAGAAAGGTAAACACTATCTACATACACAACACCTAGTTATATTTTTTCCCAGCAAAACAGATCTACGTGTTCGAATATATGCTCAAGCAGAGAACCAGTGATCTACAAAATGATATGAAGTTCAACAATTGCACGAATGAAGTATAAGGATAATATGGATCCACCCAATATATACTGGAACACAATGTCCCAGGAAATAGAAATACAGTGAAGCCCTTACAAACAGAAATCAACGGTGAAACATGTTTGCTGAACCAGACACTGAAAAAATGTAACGCTGCCAGGGTAGTATAATACAAAGGCTCCTAGTGACATGAAATATGATCGGCAGAGTAATATCTGTTGTGTTTGATTTCCCCATAATATGCCACCGAAAATCAGAAGCGACAGATTGAAATGTATATGCCAACATGTACTATGGACTACATTCAATATGGCTGCACTCGAAGCATTCATAATCGAGATCTCTTTATAATTCAATCAGTGACAGAAACTAAGCACCAAAATCCATCCCATCTAACCGCTAAAATAAGCATCACTGCTCACCAATCTACGCCAGAAAGGATCACTAGGTAGCCGAAGCATTCAGTCGAACACAACAGATGCGCTACGGAGGAAAAAGTAAAACTAAAGCAGAACAGCACAACCGTACCTGGCCCCCCGCCGTCGAGGCGGCAGAAGCGTCGTACTCCTCCACCTTGTCATCCTGCGCACCCCAGAAAGCAACATACAGGCTCAGCATCACCCTCTTACACTACAGTACTACACACATCATCACACGATCGGAGGCGGGGAATTTTCATTTACCGAGGAGGTGAGCGGGTAGAGGAAGATGACGGCGAGGACGGGCTGGGGCACCATGGCGAGCAGCTCGTCGTCGAGGCCGTAGACGTCGCAGAACTGCGCGTCCCCCTCGGTGACTCCCAGCCCCCACATGAACTGCGCGCGCGAGGAGTCAGTGCGGGCGAGGGCGAGCCCCGAAGGGAAGGGAGCGGAACCCTAGCGCTCGCCAGGTGGAGAGGAGAGGTGGGGAGGTCGTGCTCACCTGGTTCATGACGTCGGGGTTGGCCTCGAGCGGGATCCATCGCTTCCCCATCTTCTCTCGGCTTGCGGCGGCGGAAGAGAGCGGCGTTGGGGGCGGCGCGTGGGGACTGGCGATGCGGTCGCGGTGAGAGCGTTTTCTGTTCGCTGCGCGGAGGAGCCAGATGGGGGCGAGGTGGCGTTCTCTCTACGCATGCCACGCACGAAGAACTGGGAGCCCAGTCCCACCGAGACGCCCAGCCGTCCGTGTCTAGTCGAGTCTTTTACCCCCATTTTTTTGTTTTGTTTTGGATTAGTTTGGATGATTTCAAGTTTTCAACCAGAAGAGTAATGGATATTGGACACGCAACTGCAACAGACCCTAATAAGTAGCAAAGGAAACAGTGCAACCAAGATCTTAGACCTCGAATTTGTACCCAAACCATGGCTAGACTCGTCACAGTTGCACCACTATGGTTCTCCCTTGATATATAACATCAAGAAATCCACACACTCAAGCGAAAATCACCACTCCATGTAATGCAATGTTCCATCCAACAAGGAAGAATCGTGCCAATTGTATCGACGAGCGTAGCAGGGCAGATGCAGGATTAAACTTCAAGGGAGACGAAGGTGCTAGTTCTTGTTAGAGGGGGTTAAAAATGATTAATTTGTCCTAGAATTAAATCTAGATTAACCTGGGGTAAAGAAAAAAAAAATGGGTGCATCATGGCATGGGGGGGGAGAGGGGGCAAGGCCCCCCTAGCTCCACCACTGAGGGTTAGTGCAGCGAACATGGGTGCATCATGGTATTGGGGAGGGGGGGGGGGGGGGGGGGGAGAGGATGAACGGAGCAGAGAGGAGAGTTTCAGGCCTAGTTTGGCAGCAACGTTTTCCCAAAACCGAAGTATTGCAAAACCACAATATTTCACTGCCAGACAAGTAAATACTTTATTTTCTTGAAACCGACGTTTTTCTTATTTTTTAGCAAAATTACGGGTGTTTGGCAAGTGTTGTATTTCCGTTGTTTTGATGCACGGATGAACAATTGCTTTCCTTTTTGTGCAGTGGAAATCAATTGTTTACCGGAAGTGTAGCTGCATCCTGCATGGCCCGTTGCACTGGTTGCTGCGTGGATCAACTTTTGACTGATCTCTTAGTTTTGGATCGAGATGCGTGAAACTGGAATATCAGTATATGACGCAACACTAACGCAATCCAGTGAAGACGAGAACACACACCGGGGGGGCTCATTTGGTCCTTATCCTTTCTCTCTCCTCTCTCGTTTCCTCTCGCAATTGAGAGTCGTCCCAGCTTGCCCGACGTCGCTCCAGCTGCTCTCCGCCGGCGTTGCTGGCCGGAGGCAAGCTGGAGATGGCGGCCGCGGCCTTATGTATAGTCTAGGTTTCCTTCTGCTCGCCGTAGATGTAGGTTTAGCCTTAGTTGCTTAGTCCTTTGCGGCGAATGGCGAGATGCCGCACGGCTCTCTTGTGTTGGTGCTCCTGCCAAGTACCAGTCGGCTGTCTACGGCGTTTTCCGGCGATCTTTCAAGGTGGAAGGTCGGCGGTGGAGTGGCGGTGGTTGAGAGCTGCTCCAATAATGGCAGTTCTAGCTATATCTTGGATCTAAGATGTGGTGTTGTCGATTCTTCTCGGCCGGCCATGGAGGCGAGGGGAGGAGATGGTGCGGTGTCTGCGTTGGCAGATCTGAGGATGGCGATGTGGGGTTTCTGACGCCGGACCTTACGAGCGGCTTCTGGCGTTCGGCGGTGGAAGTGAGGCAGTCCGCCAAGCTCCAGTGGCTGGAGGCGGCGGCTGGTTTTGTTTCTTCGGCAACCTCCTTCATAAAGCTCGGTAATCGTGGTTCCAGCGGCAGCAGCAACGATCTAGGTGATTCCCCTGTTACTCGTCTCGGTGGCGATGGAAGAGGGGATCCCCATGTTCTTGTTTGCTTGCGGTTGGTTCTGCACCAGGGGAGCACGGAAGCTGCTCCTTGGAGGTCATCCATGGCGGCACATCAACGACTGCCATCTCTGATGGTTGAAAGGCAACCCTCCAACCCTTCTCCGTCGGCTAAGGCTTCCTCCGGCCGGCGACGGACGACGATAATCAACCTCCAGGCTACGATGCCATGACGGAGGCCTTTTGGCTCTGGTGCAGCTGGCTCCCGGTGCCCCACCCCAAGTGGTTCGTCCTCGGCGGTGGTGTGCTTGGCTGTGCCATCCTCTTCCGATGCGGTGGTGAAGGAGCTGGACCCGATTGTGTTCCTAAACTTAGAACTAGGGTTGTTGGTGCAAAATGTATGGACCTGTTTGTAATTCCAGATTTCTTTTGGTCCCCGGTGTATTATGCCACTGCAATGAATACAACATTCTAGGTCCCTCTAGGACCTCCCCTGTTCAAAAAAAAATCCAGTGAAGACACAGCGGAGGGACAATGCATAGTAGGCTGAACCTTTTTCACGTGGCGAGTTTGATGTGTCCATGGCTCTAGACGACATTGCCGCAGGACAGCAGGAGAGAAGGAACGAAGGAGATGGATATGGAGAGTAGCACGAAACCAGGACGAGATCGTTTCTCCGTTTCAGAATAAATAGGTCGTGAGCTCTTTTTCAAAAACTTCAAAAAAAACTGCAGTATCGGCAATACTACAGTTTATAAACTGCAGTTTTTCTTGCATCCAAACACCTTAAAGTATTTGAAACAATACTACAGTTTATAAAACTGCTGTTTTTCTTGCATCCAAACACCTCAAAGTATTTGAAACTTCAGTTTTCTGAAATACCACAGTATTGCAAGAATACTTCGAAAATACTTTGTCTCTAAACGGGCCCTCAGTCTTTCGGACTTCAGTCATCTGTTCGATGCCTTTCCTATGTGCAGCTCCTCTCGCTATATACTCTGATGCATCCATCTCTCTCCAAGCAAAGCTAGCCCAAGTCCATGGCGACAAGGCCCAGTGCATCAGGGTGCATCATGGCATGGGGGGTGGGGGGGCAAGGCCCCCTAGCTCCGCCACTGGAGGTAGTGCAGCGATCTAATCATACAACCATGGTAACAGACGGGTGTTAAAGAAGATGACTTGTTGACTTATACCCTCGGACCCAACGATGTGAAGTTTCGAAGGAGATGTAAAAAAATGTCGGTAAATAGTGATAGTAGGTTGTTTCTTAACTTGTGAATGTGAGGAACATCAGCTTTCTTACTATTTTAATTTATATGATCATTTATATCTACTAGTTGAATTGGCGCGGCGACACGCCGCGCCCTTGATGACAATATTTGTGATAATATGTTTATTGTTTTAGTTGCATTATATTATTGTAAGTGAAGTCGGTAGTTCTAATTTCTGTAATGTACTTAGCTAAAATTCAATTTGAAATCATCATATAATCAGAGAAATGAGTTTGTATTTTCTCGAAATACGTGTCTAATCAAGTATTTTTTTTGTGAATGCAACTACATAATTAGATAATATTAAGTTATATGCTTCCAAATATGTTTGCCAAATCGAAAATGATCAAATTTGGTTTAATTTTACTATAATTTCTTATTTAGCACTATATTTGGAGGAAGTATATTATGGTTATCTGCAAATATTAACCACTTTGAGCATTAATTTAAGTTTGAAAATGGACGTATTCAAGAATATTTTTAGGATTGAAAATAGTTGTAATTAAAAGAAAGCTTACTTTCAAAAGGGTTCAGATTTCATAATTTGTTCAAGTTGGAAAGTTCTGCAGTTTCAGATTTTTTTTTTACATCTGTAAAATAATCAGATTTTTAAAGCATTTAAATGTTTGAAGTATCCAAATTTGAAATTTGATCGTATGCCGTAAATAGTTAGTATTTAATTTCGTGGTCATTTCGATATATTGATGGATATATTCAAAGTCACTGATATTGTAGCATTGAGTAGTTTTTGAAAATTGTTCGAATGTCGTAGAACAATATATATGAATCGTTTCAAATTGTTTGGAGCATGTTCTATTTTAAATCTGTTTTTCCCTAAAAGAAAAATATGAAATTCATTTTTTGCAAAACAACGTAAAGGTGTCGAATGAGTTTTTAAATGTTATTCAAAAAATTTAAGGTTTGAAATAATTTGGAAAAGGTCACAAAGTTTTTAAAATGGCTAATTTGTTTTTTACAATTTTTTTGAATTTGGTCCGAATTAATTTGGATATGTATTTCAAAAGGTACAAAAGTTTTCAAAAAACAGAAAACAAAAAAAACACAAAAAAATGAAGAGGCCGTCAAGCCGCCGAGCAGCCGGCCCAGCCCACGAGCGGCCCAGCTGGCGGCCCGAACCCGCCGTGACGCCGCCACGACGTCACACGGGGGCGGAGCCGCCGCGGCGGCGACGCCCGCGCGATGGCGACCCGGGACGCGCGGCTGGGCGCGTTCGATGCGCCAGGAGGCGGGCTACCCGGAGCGGCGGCGCCGACGGCTCCCGAACGCGGCGGCAGATGCCGACAGACGACGACGATGATTGTGGCGCGATGCGGCCGTCCCACCACGCGTTCGTCGGCAAAGACGGAGAGGGCACGACGGCGGACGTCCCGTTAGCGTAAATTCGAGCGGGGAGGCGCGTTGGGGAGCCGTTCAATTGTTGATCTATTATTCTAGTTCTAAATATACCAATTTTTCTACGAACGGAAAACAACCGTTCATTTGGCATGAAAGAATCTTTTTCTGCAAAAAAGTAGAAACAGGCCAATTTAGAATATTGTACGTCTGCATTGAACCCCCTGACTTGATAACAAATTTGTAGTTTGCGCAATCGATGTATACCAATATATATTTTATCACTTTGATTCTTATGCAGTACATACATACATCAGGCAAACAACCAAACAATAGGAATAACATACAAACAAATAGTACAGTGCACTTAGCCATCGCCTGTTCGAATGCTCAAACAAAGCCAAAAAGATATAAAAGTCATTAGCCGATATATGAAAAATAAACACGGAACAATTATACATTATGTCTTGAAACGTTATTGTACACCGAAAATCATGGTTAAAACATATGTAAAATGAGTTCAAGAACCAACAACAGTATCAGAACATACCATTTCCAACACAAAATTACTCTGCGAGCCCAACATGCGAATAAGAAACTCTCACTCCAATGGCCAGCGCTACTATATGAACAGAAGAAATTGGTAATTTACCTTTCTTTATTTTGACTACTACTGAACATCCGTACATGATTTTTTTTCTTAATCTTGAATGTTTGCAAGAAAAATGTTATTGTATAACAGGATATAATATATAAAGTGGGGCAAAAGCTTTGCCCATATATAAATTAAGAGAGGACATTACAAAAAGTAAAGGTTCAAGTTACAAAGAACTATCTCGCGGTATCAAATTGCCCAAATTTTTGGCACCCGCAATAATCCACAACCGGGCCCCCGCTTAATTTTCTCAAGAATGACTAGGGGAGGTGCGAATTTGTTTCGGAAGACTCTTGCATTACGCTCATTTCAAATTTCCCAAGTGGTGAGCAAAGTGAGTGAGGCGACGGCTTTGCGATATGGGGTCGACCCATTTGACATCAAGAGCCACCACTCATCCATCGAGAGGTCGTTCCAAGCATATGGATGAATTGCTTGGAGCCCCAACCAAACCTTGATAAGCTCCCAAACGCGCCGCGTGAAACGACATTCACAAAGAGGTGAGAGACCGTTTCCATTGTTTGTTTGCAAAGAGGACATAATCCACAATTTGGCACCCTCTTTTCGCCAATCGATCCGCCGTCCAAACCCGGTTTTGGGTAGCAAGCCATGCGAAGAATTTGGTTTTTGGAGGAGCCCAAGGTTTCCAAATTGTCTTGCCCATGTGAGAGCGAATAGTTCCCATAAATTGCATTTTGTAAGCCGAGAATGCCGTGTATTGCCCGTCTTCCGTAAGCTTCCAAGTGATATCCTCAACCAAGTTGTTGTTGAGGTTCACACTTCTAAGAAGGACCTAAATCTCCGCAAATTGTGTGAAGTGTGTCGTGGTAAAAGTTCATCGAACCGCACCTTCCGAATCCAAGCATTTCCTTCCATGGCCTTTCCAATCGTCCACTTCTTCATGCTAGAGCACTCAAAAATGAGAGGTGCAATATCCTTGGGCTTGCGTCTGATGGCCTTGAAGAGGTTAATCTACGGCTACAGAAAACAGTGTGATGTCTTGTTGCGTAGTTACCTGCGTCAAAAGTAAATGGGTTTAGGTTGAGACTCCAAGTGCAGAGTGTGTAGTAAGTTGAAGACGTGTTTTCCCACGAGGGTTACTCGAGGGTTTAATATCGAACTCTCAGGGAATCAGTAGTGAAAGATTTATCTTCCTATCCTTCTTTTGGTCACCTACAAAACAAAGTTAAATGTTTTGGTCCTCAACCTCACCTGTGGTTGTCAAGCACAAGTGAAAGAGCATACTTGCTCTTAAATCTATTTTGGAGTCTAATGACAACACATTATCAGGACTAATGTGCGCTTGACAATTGCAGATATATCTTGTTGATACATTATGTCTTGTGGAGCTTGTTACCCTGGAAATCAGCACAGTGAGCATTTCTGTGTCTGGCGGTAGTACCGCTGTCGCAGCGGTAGTACCGCTCCACCTGGAGCGGGACTCCTGCAGCACAGCTGGTACTCCTCCTGGCGGTAGTACCGTGTGGTACCGCTGGCTTCAGCCAGCGGTACTACCGCTGGTGGTACCGCCAGGGGTACCGCTAGGCCGTTTTTGCTCTCTGTATTGGTTACGGTACCCCGCGGTAGTTGCTCGTACTACCGCTGGGTTCCTTCTTTTTTAATCGAACGATCCCAGCGGTACTACCGGGCAGTGCCGCGGTACTACCGCTCTGCCTGGCAACTTCGGTACCTCTGCGAGGTACCGCTGCAGCTGGGTTCTGCAGTGCACTAGGTACCGCAGGGAAGCAGGCAGCGGTAGTACCGCTGTCCCAGCGGTAGTACCGCTGTGCAGTTTTTCTGCACATAACGGTTGGATTTTCAGGGACCCCTATATAAAGACTGCTTCTTCTCCAAGAAGCTAGCTCGACTGAAATAGAAGTCCACCATTATTACAAGCTCAAGAATCACTAGATCTCCCAATCCCTCCACCCAATCTCGTTGATCTTTGGAGGATTGAAGGAGAAGGCCCCGATCTACATCTTCACCAAGCCGTTCTTCATTTCCCCCTCATTCACTTGAGGGACCATTAGCTAGGGTTTCCACTAGGAAAACCTAGCCCCCTATTGTACTCACTTGATTGTCTTTGTGACAGATTGTAGCTGTTTGGGAGCCCCCAATCCTTTGTGGGTTGTGCCCCAAGTCGTTGTTGTAAAGGCTCCGGACTCCGCCTCGAAGGTTTCCGATAGTTGAAGTGAACCAAACCTTTGTGGTGCGGTTCACCGGAGAAGAGGGTGAGGCCTTTGTGGCCGTTGAACCATTGTGTTGGTTCACACCTCTCCAACGAGACGTACTCCCCTAAAAAGGAGGAACTCGGGATTACATCCGTGTCTCCGCGTGCTTTGACTTCGGTTACCTCTATCCTTGTTTACCGCCTTATTATATCGTGCTTAGTTGCTAGCTTGTCATATAGGTAAATTCACCGTAGTTGCATATCTAGAGAATTTACCTTTTGTGTCAAGCCTAATTGAAAAAGACTAAAATTGGAGTAGCACCTATTCACCCCCCCCCTCTAGGTGTCATACCGATCCTTTCAATTGGTATCAGAGCAAGGCTCTCTTGTTTTGGGCTTAACCGCCTAAGAGAAGTATGACACAAAGTGAGGATGAGGCCGATCTTGCCAAGGCCAAAGAGACCATGGCATCCATGGCCGATATCAAAAAGTTGGAAACAACATTGACATCGTCCATGAATGACATGAATGTCAAATTTGGTGAGTTGCGTGACATGCTCATGAAACTCACAAATGCCAAGGTTTCGGAAACCATCCCACTAGAGGGCATCTCTAACTCCGATGAAGGTGATTCCGAGGAGGGTAAAAAGAAAAATGAGAAGGGGGTGGAAACCACCTCCGGATCTAAACCAACTCCTCCACCTCCTACCAAGCATGAAGATGGGAAGGAAGAGTACCATACCGTTCCGGGATGGTACCCTATCGACCCACCTATCACCACCCGCATAAACCCCATTGGTCCTCCACCTAAGCTTAATGCATTAGCTTTTGCTAGTTGGCAACGCTCAATGAAATCTCATATTAACAGTGCCTCTATCGAGCTTGGAGGATCATTGAAGATGGTTACAAGGTTGCGGATCCAAGCAATGTGACAAGAAGAGTTTGCCGAAAAGCAACTCAATGCCTCCGCACTCCATATGATTGAACTTTCAGTGAGTGAAAGTGACAAGCATTATGTTCTCAATGCCACCACCGCCAAAGAAGCTTGGAATTGTCTTGAGGTTGCATTTCTTGGGAATGAAAGCATGAAGAGAAACCGATATGAGTCTTTGAGCAATGATGCCGAAGGCTTCTACATGTTTGACAATGAGAATCATGAAGACATGTATGGAAGACTCAAGACTCTTGCAAAGGCCTTCTTTGATGTGGGGGCAACCTATGTGGATGATGCTTATGTCAAGAGGAAGTATGTGAATGCTCTCTTGCCTTTCGAGCCCATCGAGTTGAAGTCCATTCAAGGAAGACACAACTACACGAAATGACATCCAATGAAGTTATGCAAGAAGTGCAAGCCTCCAAGGTTGCCACCAAGAATGCCGAAGATAACCGTGCTAGGGCCATGGGGATGAAACAAGGCCCCTCACTTGCTTTGAAGGCCAAGGTGGTATGTCTTGATGAGGTTGAAGCGTGCCCAAGCAACATTGCTCCAAATGATCTTGAACCGGCTCTAAATGGTCATATAGCTCTTGCCACAAGAGAGTTTTGGCAAGACCCGGCAAAAGCTAAAGCCAAGGTTGATAAAGAGAACAACTCAAGTGGGAAGAAAGAGCTAGCCTCAAAGTGGAAGACGTGCTACAATTGTCATGACAAGAACCACTACATAAGAGAGTGTCCTTATGAGAACCGAGAGCAAAATGGTGGGAAGCTCATCCCCAAGGACCACTCAAGGTTGATCCAAAAGAAGCCCGCAAGACCAAGGAAGCCTTTCTCAAGAAGGCACCAAGAATTGTGTTGGTGGCTCAAGAAGAATATGCCACAAGTGATTCCGAAGATGAAGATGCATCTACTAATGAGGTAGCCGCATTGGCTATTGTATCAACTTCATCATCTTCTCTCTTTGAATCCCCCAATGAGAACTTCTCCACCAACAACGCTCGTTGCCTCATGGCTAATGTCACCGAGGTATCATCTCCTTCTCCCAAGACTATGCATGAAATGAGTGATCAATCTAGTCTTGTGATTAAGAAGGAACTTGTTGCCTTCGATACTTTCATGACTAACTTGCAAGGTGAAGCTAAGGAACATGTTGAGTCTCTCATGAGACAACTATGTGCGGCCGAAGAACTTCTTCAAGAAAAGAGTAAGATTGAGAGAGAGGATTCTCTCACCATTGCCTCTTTGAATGCTTCCGTAGCATCCTTGAATGCCTCTCTTGATGAAGAGAGTGAAGAAAGATGTTCTCTTGAGGAAAGACTTGAGTCTCTTGATGCTAAAAATGATGATATCATTAATAAAATCATTAAGGATAGAGATCATGTCTTTGCTAAATATAAAGTGCTTAAAAAGGAGAAAGTTGAACTTGGGGTTGCTAATGCTAGACTTCTTGAGGATATGGAGAAGCTTGACAAGGCTCACAAGGCCTTGGAAACAACTCACTCCCTTTTAGTCAAGTCTCATGAGCAACTTCAAACTCAACTTTCTAAATCTAGCTCAACTAGCATATCTATTCTTCCTCGTGTTCATGAAAATGTTATTGAAGAAAATGTTAGTGCCAAGACCTCTATTCCCAAAGGTAAAGATAAGGGTATTGCTTACTTATTTGAGCAAAAACCACACAAAGGGAAGGAGGGTCTTGGTTATGTAGCCGAGCCCAAGAAGAAAGTGGGCAACAACAAGAAGATCAAGACCAAGCCCGCACAAGCCAAGATTTCCATTGCGGTGGTAGTGCCACAAGGGGCAAGACCACTCGTAGTGACTTTGCGGGGCATAACAACCCCAACTATATTCTTTATGTTGATTATTATGGGGATGTTTATGCTCAATATGTTGGTCCATATGATGGTTACATTGATTACTCTATTTGGGTTCCTAAGACCCTTGTTGCTAACCAAAGAGGACCCATTGAGAAATGGGTACCTAAATCCAAGCAATGATTTCTTGTAGGACTATGCTTCCGGTGGATCGAAATGGGTGGTTGATAGTGGATGCACTAGTCATATGACCGGAAGCAAGGAGATTATGACGGAGTTGAGACCAAATCTAAATAACTCATCCGTCTCTTATGGTGACAAGTCAAAGGCCGAGGTAAAGAGTCTCGGCAAGGTGGTAGTTGCAAGGGATATCACCCTTGTAAATGTCATGCTTGTTGAGTCTCTAGGTTACAATCTTATGTCCGTTCGTGCTCTTAATAAGATGAACTTTGATGTCCATTTTACTATTGATATGGTGGTACTCTTGAGGAGCAAGACTCTAAAGGTCATGTTCGTTGGGTATGTTGAAAATGAGTTGTTTGTGGTAGACTTTTCGGGGTCTACCAACACTCAAGCAATATGCCTATTCGGAAAGGCCGACGTGGGGTGGTTGTGGCATCGCCGCTTGTCCCATGTCAACATGAGAACTTTGCAAAGTCTTCACAAGGGTGGCCACATTCTTGGACTAAAAGAATGTTTCTTTTTCTAGAGATCGTCTTTGTAGGGCTTGTGTTGAAGGAAAGATGCATGATTCTCCCCATCCGGGCAAGACCATATTTCATCAAGAGGATATTGGAACTTCTTCATGTTGATCTCTTTGGTGCCGTGCCTCAACCTAGTCTTGGTGGGAAGAAATATTGTTTGGTGATTGTTGATGACTATTCAAGATTTACTTGGGTTTATTTCTTCAAGACGAAGGATGAACCCAACAAGCCGTCATCGACTTTTCCAATATTGTTCAACGCCAATACAATGTCCCTATTTTGGTCATTAGGAGTGATAATGGCTCCGAGTTCAAGAACTACACCTTAAATGAGTTTCTTAGTGAAGAGGGGATTCGTCATCAATATTCCGCTGCATATACCCCTCAACAAAATGGTGTAGCCGAAAGGAAGAACCGGACTCTCATGGATATGGCAAGGTCTATGTTGGCGGAGTTTAAGTCTCCACTATTCTTATGGGCCGAGGCATCTCCACGGCGTGTCACTCATCTAACCGGTTATTCTTTCGTGTTGGCAAGAAGTTTACATCTTATGAGATGCTCACCGGCAACAAGCCCAATGTCTCCTACTACCGAGTATTTGGTTGTAAGTGTTTCTATAAGAACAAAAGTGTTCGTTTGTCTAAATTTGAATCTAAAGCTTTAGAGGGTGTTTTTGTTGGGTACGGTGCCGAATCTCACACCTATAGAGTCTATGACAAGACCGTTGGGAAAGTCATAGAATCTTGTGATGTGAGGTTCGATGAGAATGACGGCTCCCAAGTGGCGCAATTTCATGTTTGTGATGTAGATAATGAGGAACCTCAAGATGCAATAAGAAGAATGGGGGTTGGTTTCCATCGCCCCATTGAAATCCATCATGAGCCTCCTCAAGCAAGTCCTAGCTCCACTCATGTGGAGACTCCATCATCACAAGTTGAAGTTGCACCTTCTATGGAAGCAAATGATGCACCTACCCAAGAACAAGTTCAAGACCCTCCTCATGTTGACCATGTTGCTATGCAAGAATCAAGTTCTCCTATTGTTGATGCTAGCCAAGGTCATGACCAAGATCAACCCTCTCCTTCCTTTGTTGAAGATGCTTCAAGATGATCAAGGTCAACACCCGGTCAAGACGGGGACTCAAATGATCAAGATGATCAAGCGGAAATTCCTCGCATCAATGAGGATATCGAAACCCGTCGTGTAGCAAGAGTCAAAAAGGATTGGAGAAGAAAGAGTCTTCATCTAGAAAATATCATTGTTAATGTCAAGAACAAGGTCACCACAAGAAAACAATTGGCAAATTTTAATGAACATCAAGCCCACATCTCTATGGTGGAACCAAAGAAAGTCTTTGAAGCTCTTGAAGATCCGGATTGGTTGGAAGCCATGCATGAAGAGCTCAATAACTTCAAGCGCAACAAAGTGTGGAATCTAGTGGAGAAGCCAAAAGATTGCCTCAATGTTATAGGCACCAAGTGGATATTCAAGAACAAGCAAGATGAGCATGGAATGGTTGTGAGGAACAAGGCAAGATTGGTAGCTCAAGGGTACTCTCAAGTTGAAGGCATTGATTTTGGAGAGACCTATGCTCCCGTGGCTCGCCTTGAGTCCATCCGTATCCTTCTTGCATATGCATCACATCATAATTTCAAGTTGCAACAAATGGATGTGAAAAGTGCCTTTCTTAATGGTCCTTTAAAGGAGTTGGTATATGTTAAGCAACCTCCGGGATTTGAGGACCCACACTTCCCTAACCATGTCTACAAACTTGATAAGGCGCTCTATGGTCTCAAACAAGCACCTCGTGCTTGGTATGAGCACCTAAGAGAGCTATTGGTAGACCGTGGCTTTGAAGTGGGGCAAATCGATCCCACTCTTTTTACCAAGAGGGTTAAAGGGGAGCTTTTCATATGCCAACTTTATGTTGATGATATCATATTTGGCTCTTCTAACAAAGCTTTTAATGATGAATTTTCAAAGCTTATGACCGATAGGTTCGAGATGTCCATGATGGGAGAGTTGAAGTACTTCCTTGGTTTTGAGATCAAGCAATTGAGTGGAGGGACCTTCATCTCTCAAGCCAAATATATCCAAGACATGCTCAAGAGGTTCAAGATGCAAAATGCTAAAGAGAAGAAGTTTCCTATGGACACCAAGTGTCATCTTGAACTTAATCCAAAGGGTAAAGATAAGGATGTTGATCAAAACTCTATCGCTCTATGATTGGTTCTTTGCTTTATCTTTGTGCATCTAGACCCGATATTGTGTTGAGTGTAGGAGTGTGTGCAAGGTACCAAGCGGCTCCCAAAGAAAGCCACCAAACGGCGGTTCTTCGAATCTTTCGATATTTAGTTCATACCCCAAGGTTTGGTTTGTGGTATCCTAAAGGCTCAACTTTCTCTCTTGCCGGTTACACGGATTCGGATTGGGCCGGTTGCAAGGATGATAGGAAATCAACTTCCGGGCTTGCCAATTCCTTGGTAGGTCCTTGGTGAGTTGGTCTTCTAAGAAGCAAAATTGCATATCTCTCTCCACCACCGAAGCCGAGTATGTGGCGGCCGCTAGTTGTTGCACTCAATTGTTGTGGATGAGGCAAACTTTAAAGGAATACGGTGTCCATTGTGACAAAGTGCCTCTTTTATGCGACAATGAAAGTGCTATCAAGATTGGCCACAACCCGGTGGAGCACTCAAGAACGAAGCATATTGAGATTCGCTATCACTTCATCCGTGATCACATCAACCGGGGTGACATTGAGCTTGGCTATATTCCCACGAAGATCCAACTTGCCGATATGTTCACGAAGCCACTTGATGAAGCAAGGTTCACTTATTTGAGGCATGAGCTAAATATCATCGATTCGGGGAGCGTCGCTTGAATATCTTGCATACACACCTATTTCTTAGCTATATGTTTGGTTTAGGTGTAGGCATGGACATAGGGGGAGTGCGGTCCTAATCCATTGGACTATCCCTCCCCCCATTATGCCGATAGTAAGAACTCATTTTGTCTCTATTTTGTTCATTTTATGAATGATGAGCTTAAATGACGAGTAGTGGCGGTGAACCCAAGATATATCTTCGCGGTGTCACACCACATATACTCATACATGGTGGCCTAGGCCACCGCCCTCCTCCTTTTGAGGAGTTGATCTTATTTGATCTTATTTGGGTATTTTTAGACCTCTTTTGCGTTTTGTGGAGAGCACCAAGTTTGGCCTTTATCTTTGATTCTTGCAAACTTGGGTTGTCTCTCTTCCCCCAGTTACTTTCTCTATCCTAAGCCAATGCCGTACACCTTAAAAACATCTCTCTCTTTTTGCAAAAATCTTTGTGACCAACCCGTCGAAGTTTCGTGGCAAAAGTGCCCGGTACTATCGGTGCCCTCGCGGTACTACCGTTGCCTGGAGTTTCCAGGCACAGCAGTCCCTCGAGCGGTACCGTAGTCACCAGGTACCCGGTACTACCGTTGAATTCCCAGAATTTTTTGCTGGAAGTCAATAGTACCAGGTAGCGGTACTACCGGCAGCTCAGCGGTACTACCGTTCCTTCCCAGGAACGGTACCACCGCTGGCTACCGTAAGTACCAGTGCGGGCGGTACTACCGCTGGGTGCGTTTTCACCAGAGGTTAAGTTGGGCGTGGAGGGGTAGTTTCTTTTCTATCCCCTCCACCCCCGACCCTCTCCTTCGAAAACCGCCCCCCCGCTGCCGCCGCCGCCAGGATTCTTCGCCGGGGAGCCCTACTCCGGCCTGGATAGCCCCTCTCCGGCCAGAGGAAGCTCAAGGACCATCTCCTTCCTCCTCTCCTCCACGATGAGCTCCGGTAATTTCTCTCTCCTATCTCTCAACCTAGTTGATTCGTTGAGATGCAATGGAGTTAGGTTTTCCGTAGTTCTTGTGGTAGAAGTTGTAGGAACTAGTTGGTGCTTAGTTTAGGATCCTTCTTGCGAAGTTTGGTTGGAAGATTCCATAGATCGAGCAAGTACCGTAAAGTCAACCGCTAGATCTGGTGGTAGCGGTACTACCGCCCTCGTGGCGGTACTACCGCTCCACGGTACTACCGGTGGACCAGCGGTACTACCGCTGGAACTGGCATTTTCCAGAACTGTGCAATCTGGATTCTTTTCGTTTGGTCTCGATGTTTTTGGCAATACTTATCTCCCTGCTATCCTCCTATGCTATCACAGGTGCTGGTAAGAAGGCTAGTGGGAGTCACACCAAGCGGGCTGCTAAGCGTGCTCGTTCAGGCAAAGACCTAGCTGACGAAGATGAAGAGCCTGAAGTTATGCCTGAAAAGACCACTCGCCGTCAGAAGTCAAATGCTGCAAAGCTCAGAGCTGCTCAGAGCAAGTCGCTCAAACTCATGTCATCAAGGGATTTTGTCAAAGAAAGAAGGATGAACCCCTATGCCACTCCTAAGCTCCGTACTTACACCACTCCGGGGTTCCACAATCTGTTTCAAGAGAAGATCTTTTATGAAGTCCTTCCCAAGCACAAGACCAAGGTTTGTGAACAGTTTTGCATTGACACCGATCACATGGAGAAGCACCTTGGGTATTTTGGCGATGCTATTGAGATTTGCAAAGAGTTTGGGATCTATGACTATATTGGGCTGCAGCAGAATTTCAATGATCACCTTGTCATGCAATTCTTTGCCACCGTTCACTTCTTCGCGGATGAGCCAAGACGGATTAAATGGATGTCAAAAGATGAGGTTCTTGAGGCCACATGGGCTGATTTTGCTTCTCTTCTTGGGTTGGCTGAAAATGGGTTTGTGTTGAATGAAGATGCTCAGCAACAATTCTTTCGCATCAACTATAACTCAAATCCGATGAAGCACGAGGTTCTCTTTGACTTGTACATCCAAGGACGTGCCATGGTGGGGTTCCAAAAGAATTTGCTAAAGGTTTGGGACATCATGCATCGGATCTATCGCAACACCGTTATGCCTCGTGTGGGAAACTTTGACCAAATCCATGGCAAACTCATTGATCTTATGTTTGAATCCTCTATCATGGTTGGGCAAGGCAAGAAGCTGGATGTGATGGACATCATATGGCATGAAATGTATGCTGTGGTGATGAAAAGGCGACCTTCTATATTTGGTGCTCACATTATGCAATTGATCATTTCCACGTGGGTCAAGAAGAAGCTTCCGTTGGCTCTTTTGGACAATGAGGAGGATCCCACCGACCACAAGGTCAAGGAGCTGAGCATAAAGAAACATCTTCTCCACTTATTCCCTGAACAAGAAAGTTCCGATGATGATGAGGAGGATCCCTTGTTTGAACTTCCCCCCAAGGCAAATGCTCAAGACAAAGGGTTCAAGAAGTGGCTGGCTGGTGCTGTAAAAACCATCTTTTGCCGTATAGATGATGCTGACAAGAGGGCCTATAAAGAACATGAGAGGAACAAGCAAGAGCGTCAACTCACCGTCAGCGTTTTGAGCATTTAGGCGTTCCGGTTAAGGCCGGATCTGAGGATAGAATTACTGCAGAAGATGAGTGGCTCAAACCCGTCGCACTTGGGTGGACTATGATTTTCAGGATGATGCATCCTCTTCTCAGCCAGATATCCCTTGGTCTCGCACTCAGATTGGTCGCTCCGCTGCTCATGCAGAAGCTTCTGAGGATGATGATGGTGAGGATGATGAGGAGGGTGATGCAAGTGGTGAGGATGGTTCAGTTTCAGCCGATAAAAGTGACGACATTGCTGCAGCCTCCACCTCCGATGAAGAGTGACTTCCACTTGGGACGTTAGCTATGCCTCTCCCTTTTTGGTGTCATGATGCCAAGGGGGAGATGGTTCTATTAGGTTGTCCGGGGGAGTTGCATGGTTGAGGGCACAAGCTTGTTTTTCTCGATTTGGTGTTTGTTCGCTTGTGCACCTCTTGTATCTCGTTTTACTTTCGTTGAACTCATGGGGTAAGACATGTGGACCTTAAATTATTGTAAGACTATGTGGACTTTATGTGCTTTATCTCATGTCTTACCGTTGTGCAAGTTGTGCTTTATTGTTTGTTTCAATAAACTTGCCCGGTTTATAAAATCTAGGGGGAGTGTTGATCCTAACCTATATGCATTTTGCATTCAAACGCAAAATTCTACTAATGCATATAGTTAGGGGGAGCCCGCCTATATTTTGTGAACCTTTTTAATGTGTTGTCATCATACTCCAAAAAGGGGGAGATTGAAAGAGCATACTTGCTCTTAAATCTATTTTGGAGTCTAATGACAACACATTATCAGGACTAATGTGCGCTTGACAATTGCAGATATATCTTGTTGATACATTATGTCTTGTGGAGCTTGTTACCCTGGAAATCAGCACAGTGAGCATTTCTGTGTCTGGCGGTAGTACCGCTGTCGCAGCGGTAGTACCGCTCCACCTGGAGCGGGACTCCTGCAGCACAGCTGGTACTCCTCCTGGCGGTAGTACCGTGTGGTACCGCTGGTGGTACCGCCAGGGGTACCGCTAGGCCGTTTTTGCTCTCTGTATTGGTCGCGGTACCCCGCGGTAGTTGCTTCGTACTACCGCTGGGTTCCTTCATTTTAATCGAACGATCCCAGTGGTACTACCGGGCCGTGCCGCGGTAGTACCGCTCTGCCTGGCAACTTCGGTACCTCTGCGAGGTACCGCTGCAGCTGGGTTCTGCAGTGCACTATGTCAGGGGAATACTTTCTGGATTAACCCGCGGCCCAGTGCGATTTAACTTACTCGCACGGATGAAGGCCCACTTGGGAACAAGCCCAATATTGAACCGCCATAAGGAGAAAGATCTAGAAGACAACTCCGGAGGACGTGAAGACCAAGTAGTCTCCGAGTAGGCCTATGTGGATGTATTCCTTATGGGGAAGATTCCTTTTGTAACCTAGCGAGCCTCTGTGTATATAAAGAGGACTCGCAGGACTTAGAGCGGGTTAAGCTATCAAGCCCCAAACCCTAGCTTTACGGCAAGTACCAGATCGGATCGCCTCCATTGTAACACCTCGATTATAATATCAATACCAATCTAGGGTAGGCAGGAAGTAGGTCTTTTACCTCACATTGAGGGGGCCGAACCTGGGTAAATCTGTGTTGATCTTTGTTCCAGTGATCCCAAGCTCGGAGATGCTTGACTCGCGTAATCCCACACCTACGAAGTCATCTATGACACCTGACGTGACAAACCCACGATAGTTGGCGCCCACCGTGGGGCCTGCGGTCAAAAGCGTCACGTTCCGCGCAGGATCCATGAAGGGAGCTGAAGATCTCGTTGTTGGCCATATCATCACGGTCAATGGCACACCCCTCATCGACGATTCAAGCTGGGGGCCGGAAGCAGATTAATTGGAGACCGGCCACGTCATCCCCTTTGGATCCATCAACATCTTCGTCGGCTTCATTGGCGGTGAGTCAGAGGATCCATCGCAGCATGGCGACTCAGAAGAAGGAGTCGCGGTAACAGTGGACCAAGAAGAAGGATCTATCAACCACGAGTCGCTGCCTCTCGAAGATGAAGAAGGCCAATCCATTGAGTATGTCCTTGAGGAAAGGCTATGCGGAGGCCCTGTGGACAGTGGCTCGCCCTCTGTAGAAGATGGGCACGTGGAAGGGGTCTACAGGACCACAGAAGCAGACGAAGGGCTGGGCATGCCACCAGGCAGCTTAGCCCCCACACCGCCGGAAGCAGCAGAACAAGCCGCGCTAGATGCATCAGGAGTCGCGGCATCCGCTGTGATCATGCCAGGAGTCGCAGCCTCAGGAGTCGCAAACAGAGAAACTCCACCTGGAGTCGCGCCTGCGGAATCAGGGGCAAGGGTAACCCCCAGCGCAGCGGTCACGCCGCCACAGGGAAGTGTGTTGTTTACACCAATATCTGCGGTTAACGCGGCTACTAGAGTAACAGAATTGGAGGCTACCAGGATCGGGCTATATGATGAGGTCCAGAGAATTGCAGATGAGAGAGCCAGGCTGGCGCGTGAGGAACAACGCCTCCAACAGGAACAACTGCGACTCATCGAGGAAACCAATTCTCTGCAAGGAATACAGGCCACCTTGCCGCATAGACGTCACGCGAGTCGCCTGCAGCCAGGAACAGTGAACCCTATGGAGCTGTTCCAATCACCCACCATTGAACCAGCAATTGCGGTACCATCAGTCGCCACCAACATGACGCACCCGGTAGCATGGTCAGGGGTCGCACAACCTCCAGTCGTGATACCCGCGCGCACGGCACCATCTGCCATGGTTATGCGATCAGTGGCCCCGTTAGCCGTGCCCGCGGTTCAAGCAATCACGGTACCATCAATCGTGCCAGCGGTTCCACCTTTCGCAGCACCAAGAGTAGCAGAGATACCTGGATCAAGGGCCATAGTACCGGCTAATAACAGGGCCATGATGCCCCGCCACTGACGCATCCAACCTTTGTGCAGCAGTCGCCACAGCAGCCTCAAAGGTTCCACACGCCGCAAGGACATTATGTTAGCCCGGTGGAGATTCTCTTTGCAGCCACAAACATCTTGGCCAGATTAGCGCCAGCAGGAAACACGCCAATGGACAGAGAGGCACGGCGCGCCATTGAGATGTTGAGCACAACAGTGATACAGCAGGCGAATATGTCCGAACACGCAGGACAGCTGCACTCCACCCCTTACAATAGCAGAGCAACGGCGGAGAGAAGCATCCAGGCGGAGTCGCCTCACGTTGCGACCTCAAGCTCGGCTAGGCGACAAAGGGAAGATCAGCTTGCGGCTCAAGATCAACCTCAGCAAGTTCAACCTATAGAGATTGTGCAGCCGCGCCCGGCGGCCAACCCAATAGGAAGGCCAGCTTCGTCCAACCTATCGTCGCGACTCAAAGGCCCAGTCTGTTTCAACGAAAGAATCAGGTCTGAACCGTTTCCTTCAGATTTTAAAGGACCTCGCAAGGTCGCCAACTACAAGGCCAGCATGGACCCTGTTACTTGGCTCAACAATTACGAGATGGGCATGAGCATCCTAAATGCATCCGAAGAGATCTGCGCATGTTACCTAAACATGATGTTAGAGGGCGCAGCCCACATATGGCTACAAAATTTGCCACCAAATTCAATAAACTCTTGGGATGAGATGAAGGAAGCTTTTATCAAGAATTTCCAAGGGACATGCAAGCGACTCTGCAGCATAGAGGACCTAGAGCATTGTGTACAGAAGGAAGGCGAGTCAAGTCGCCACTAGATGAGAAGGGTCGCAGAGATCATACATTCCTCAGACAATATACCACCCAGTTCAGCAGTCCTTTTCATGGAGAAAAATTGCAAATTTGAGCCGCTAGTCCACAAACTAGGTCGCATGAAGGATAAAGTCAAGAGCCTAAGTGAGGTAATGGCGGCGGCCAACAAGTATGCTAGCTCGGATAAAACCAGGGACGCATCTGATGGGGAGGAAGAGGAAAGCACTGGCAAAGGAAAAAAGGCCAGTAGCAAGCCTCAACAACAGCAAGCTAGCAATGCCAATACGAGTTATAACAAGCGCAAAAACGAAGAAGGAAACTCAGGGTTAGTCGCAAATACGAATACTCGTTACAAACAAAGCAGTAGCAGAGGAAGAAATTTTCACCCAGTCAATTTGGAAGAGGTTTTCAACCGCCCCTGCGACATCCATATAGGAAAAGATGGGAAACCACCCAACCACACGAAGGCACAGTGTTATCATTACAAAAAGTGGAAGGATGGACAGCCACTCAACACAAACTTCAATCATCAAAACAACGAGGAAGGTAAAAATGGCGGAGGCAACAACGCCATCCCAAATCCGCAGCCAGATCAGCCACAGTTCCCAAAACAGTTGGGTCAGTATCATACCATTGTGGTGAATACTTCAAGGAGGGAACAAAAACTGCGACGACGCAATCAGGCTGTTAATGCCATAGTACCAGCCGTCCCACAATGGCTAAAGTGGTCCGAACAACCAGTAATTTGGAGCCGCGAGGATCACCCAGGAGAAATAAATGAAGAGGGAAAACTCGCGCTGGTGGTTGCCCCTCAAGTCGCAGGATACAAGTTGAGCAAAGTACTCATGGATGGAGGCAGCAGTATCAACATATTATATTATGAAACCTTCAAAAGAATGAACCTTCAAGAAAAGCAGCTACACCCATCAAGAACAACATTTCATGGTGTCGTGCCAGGCATATCAGCCCAGCCATTGGGGCGAGTTAACTTGGAGGTCGCCTTTGGGACACAAAGCAACTTCAGGAGCGAGTACATTTGGTTCGAGGTTGTAGATTTCCAGAGCCCATATCATGCGCTGTTTGGCAGAGAAGCATTCGCGAAGTTTATGGCTAGGCCGTGCTATGTGTACTTAAAGCTCAAAATACCAGGCCCTAGAGGTGTCATCACCATCAATGGCGACAAAAGAATAGCTCAAGAATGTGAAGAAGGCGACAAGGCCATAGCCAGAGCAGCTTGCATTGCAGAGAGCGCGACCATGCGCGAGTCGCAGGAGAATTTTGATGACATCGTGAAGGCCAAGAGGCACCTGCCTGACTTGCGACTTCAGATTACAGCCGCAAGGGAGGCAAGGAAGTCAAAGGCTACGAGCCATTGCCAATAAGGACACATCCCAGGCATCGCGAGTTGCCATCAGCAGTCGCAGCAAAATTATTAAGAGTTTACATCATCAAGCAAGCCACTCAGGGCTAAAAAAGCTTCAATTCTGATCGCCACCTAGGCGCGATCGACCCCATTCTGGTCGCCACTTAGGCGTGACCGACCCAATGCAACAATTCTGATCGCCACCTAGGCGCGATCGACCCAATTCTGTGGCCGTCAGTTCGGTGCCATCCACCTTCTTCGAGAGCCTACCTTTTGCAACCTTGGCAGCATCAAAAGAAGGATAGTACGTCTTGGCCAAAGCAAGAACATGAGCCGCGCCGGTGCGAGCTGAGGACTCTTTCCAATCCAAAAGAACTGAGGTGCCCTAAGCAGTCTTTTCAGCAGCCCTTCAGAATCACCAGGGACTGGCTTGGTCGGCAGCAGACACTTAGACAGTGATTTCAAGGCGTCACACGTTCTTCGCGAAAAATCACGGATATACTCCAGCTGCTCCTGAGTACTGCCGCGCTGATCCTTGGCATCTTCACCTACATCAAGGCATGTCTCCGTCAGCTCTACAACACACAGGCAAAGATAATAGAGAAAAAAAAGATGCAGTTACAAGTCGCAATACATACCAGTTAATTCTTGAGTCATGATGCACACTTTGGCGTGGACGAGGTTATGGGCATCAGAAACTTTCTTCAATTTTTTCTCAAGTTCGCCAATGGAAACGGCCTTCAGCCTTGCGTCCTCATTGACATCAGCAATGGCGTCTTTCTGAGCGCTGACTTGGAGCTCCAGCTGCTGGACCCTCTCATGGAATTTCTCTTCAACAGCTTCAAGTCGCAGCTCGGTATTTTTGGCTTGCTCAGAAAACTTGAAGCTTTCATCAGATAGCTCGCCCATCCTGGTTTCCCTCTTCTTTAGCTCAGTGTCACGCTGGCCAAGGAGCTCGCGTAGCCTCTCCAGCTCAGAGGGAGTATCCCCCAGCTGCTTTTCCAAGGCAATTTTGGCAGCTGTTATGGAGCTTAGTTCCTCCTATGAAGGGAACGTCAGTCAGTAAGTATATGTCAAACAGCTAAAAGAGAAGCATCAAGTCTCCCTTTACAGTCAAAGAAGAAACTTGATCCTTGGGGGCTAGAGACAGATAACTGGAGATAGAAGTTTACCTTATAAGCCGCAGACAGGTCAGATAGTGCCTTGCGGAGCTCCATGGCTTGCTTGTCATTTGAGGCAATGATAGCCTCTAACAGTTTCTCAGCGCGGCTTGTGGAGACAGGTAGCTTTGAAAGCACGCCTGGCAACAAAGGAGATCGTGCCCGTAACAGGTTTGGGACGCTTCGTGGCCTCGGGGTTTTCCAGAGCGTCAACCTCTGGTTCTTCACGAGATAGCCTCTTGGAGGCTCTACGGGGAGTTGGTTCAGCCACGACAACAGAACTCGCGGCTGGCGCTGGGCTCACGTCCTCGTCCAGTTCGGTCTCTTCATCATCTGAGGCATTGATGAAGGACATGGACGAGTCGCGGGGTTTTGATTTCAGTGCCTCGGTAGGCACGAAGAGGGTGTTAGACCAGGAGGGAAGGCGAGTTTCGCCCTCCGGTGAAGTATCTTGGCAATAAAAGAAAGATTTTTGCCAAGCCCTAGGTCGATTCGCTAGGGCTAGCTTGGGAAGGCAAGAATTCCTATGGCGCTGAAGAGAGATGGCGCCGACCTGAACGTAGGCGCCACCCTTGGAGACAAGTTGGCTGTTGCAGGTGAACGAGGCCAGCCACAGATCGATGTTGGGGGCTATGCCAAGATAATCCTCGCACAACACGTGAAAATTGCTCACCTGGAGCATTGAGTTGGGCCCGATGTCGTGAAGACGGAGGCCTAGGCGTTGCAGCAAATTGCGGAAGAAGGGAGAACCTGGCGGCGTGAATCCACGCTCCACGTGCTCCACGAACATCACCAGCTCGTTGGGCTTGGGGCGCGGCTCGATTTCATCACCTGGTGCCCACCAGACGCCGTCCCCCTTCGGCGGCAAGAAGCCAGCCTCGGCCAGATCCGCAAGAGTTTCCTCTGTTACCCAGGATCCTTCCCAGTTGCAGGAGATGTGGCGCCTATTGTCAGATGGCTTCGCCTTGGGCGCCATTGCGAGGGAGAGATTGAATTGGGGAACTAGGCTTGGGTCGAGGAAGAAGACGGCGCGGCTAGGGATGAGAAGATTGCAGGGACAAATGGATAATGACCTAGGTGGCCGCAGCTTATAACTGAAGGGGCCCGCAACTAACGGCATTATCTGTGCTCGCAACCAACGGCACAATTTGCGCCCGCAAAAAGAGTAACGGTCCGCAATTAAAGGAAACAGAATATTTCCAGAAGAAGAGATGAGTCGCACAGATGAGTCGCAGCTCTGAATCGCATGAGTCAGGAGATTGGTCAGAACGTTTACAGTGCGGCTCAGAGACCATTTCAAGAGGCCAGAAGATTCTCACCGTAAAGTCCTAACCAATCTTGGGGGCTAATGTCGGGGGAATACTTTCTGGATTAACCCGCGGCCCAGTGCGACTTAACTTACTCGCACGGATGAAGGCCCACTTGGGAACAAGCCCAATATTGAACCGCCATAAGGAGAAAGATCTAGAAGACAACTCCCGGAGGACGTGAAGACCAAGTAGTCTCCGAGTAGGCCTCTGTGGATGTATTCCTTATGGGGAAGATTCCTTTTGTAACCTAGCAAGCCTCTGTGTATATAAAGAGGATTCGCAGGACTTAGAGCGGGTTAAGCTATCAAGCCCCAAACCTAGCTTATACGGCGAGTACCAGATCGGATCGCCTCCATTGTAACACCTCGATTATCATATCAATACCAATCTAGGGTAGGCAGGAAGTAGGTCTTTTACCTCACATTGAGGGGGCCAAACCTGGGTAAATCTGTGTTGATCTTTGTTCCCGCGATCCCAAGCTCGGAGATGCTTGACTCGCATAATCCCACACCTACGAAGTCATCTATGACACCTGACGTGACAAACCCACGACACACTAGGTACCGCAGGGAAGCAGGCAGCGGTAGTACCGCTGTCCCAGCGGTACTACCGCTGAGCTGTTTTTCTGCACATAACGGTTCGATTTTCAGGACCTCTATATAAAGACTGCTTCTTCTCCAAGAAGCCTAGCTCAACCAGGAATAGAAGTCCAACATTATTACAAGCTGAAGAATCACTAGATCTCCCAATCCCTCCACTCAAACTCGTTGATCTTTGGAGGATTGAAGGAGAAGGCCCCGATCTACATTTTCACCAAGCCGTTTCTCATTTCCCTCTCATTCACTTGAGGGACCATTAGCTAGGGTTTCCACTAGGAAAACCTAGCCCCCTATTGTACTCACTTGATTGTCTTTGTGACAAATTGTAGCTGTTTGGGAGCCCCCAATCCTTTGTGGGTTGTGCCCCAAATCGTTGTTGTAAAGGCTCCGGACTCCGCCTCGAAGGTTTCCGATAGTTGAAGTGAACCAAACCTTTGTGGTGCGGTTCACCGGAGAAGAGGGTGAGGCCTTTGTGGCCGTTGAACCATTGTGTTGGTTCACACCTCTCCAACGAGACGTACTACCCTAAAAAGGAGGAACTCGGGATTACATCCGTGTCTCCGCGTGCTTTGACTTCGGTTACCTCTATCCTTGTTTACCGCCTTATATTATCGTGCTTAGTTGCTAGCTTGTCATATAGGTAAATTCACCGTAGTTGCATATCTAGAGAATTTACCTTTTGTGTCAAGCTTAAATTGAAAAAGACTAAAATTGGAGTAGCACCTATTCACCCCCCCCTTTAGGTGTCATACCGATCCTTTCAACAAGGTGTAAGAATGATATCAAGATAATTATGCAATGCAAACAAGAAATAAATATGCAATGGTGGTGAATAAATGTGCAAGGATGATGATAACAATGATGAATGATATTTTTGGGTTTTTTATGATGGATGCAAGATGAAAAAGTGTTTTTGTATTTTCGGATTTAATAATTGCAGAAAATGGAAAAGTGGTAAAAGTTGTTGGAAAGGTGTTTCTTATGATTAAAAATGGACCGGGGTTCATGGTTTCACAAATGCACTCTCTTTTTAATAAAGTGGTAGACAATGGAACATAAGAGTTGACATATGAGATTGCAACACAAAGTTTGATAACAAGTTACTAATTATATGGGCATCACGTCCTAACATAGAGATCTTTTGGTTATTAATCTCACTTATACTCCACCAAGATGCGAACTAAATCATAACACCTTAGTAATTAAGATAACTCAGAGTATAGCTTTAAGTATCATGACATGAAGTTAAAATAAGAACATGCTAGATCTAGTCACGGAGAAGTGGCAAATCACCCACAACCCTTGTAGCATGGTATTTTTGTTTATCCCTAGTGAGGCAACAAAGTAAGGTAAACACCCAAGTGGATCGCGATTTTACAGTTGTCAACTTACCGCACTCACCACCCCCGTTACTCCAACTAATGCACACGTCACCCCACACACGCCCTCATAAACATGCTTGATCATAACAAGTGAATAATAACGGGGTACATAATATGCATCTATATTCATAACTGAAACAAACATTGCAATCTCAAACATATATTAACTCATAAAAAGATCCACCACATAGGTATTACAAATATGACCGTAATCATGTTCAACAGCTCATACGGTACTAATTAGTGAAGCTCAATGAGAGGAGAGATACATAAGTTACTTCCACAAACCCATAGTCCAGAGTGGACTACTCCCTCTTCATCATGGAGACGGTGGAGATGTCGATGGAGAAGATGAGACCACGCCGGCAACGCCCCGCCGGAGTTTTCCCCCTCCAATCTGCAGCTCCAAATCTCTCTTTTGGTGTTTCTGTGTTTCGGCGGCGCTCCTCCCAGAGAACGACGGGGGACTTCTTTTATAGCCGTTTTTAGGTCAAGACGATGTCGGTGGAGGAAACATCGACGGCAGCGGAGCCACGAGGGCCAAAATGGTGGGCCCCACGCGGCCAGGTATAGTGGCCGCGTAGGCCACCCTCTTTTGGGCTTCCGGCCTCCGTTTGCTTGCTTCCTTCGCTCCCAAGTCTTCCTCCTTCTAAATATTGACGCTCGTAATTTCCAGGTCATTTGGACGTCGTTTGGGTCCCTGAAACTTAAAAGGAAAGAAATAGGGTTTTCTGCCTACGCAGGATTAATTCCATAAAAATAGGAAATAAATATTTTATTGCCTAAAATCATTATATAACAGTGGTATAACCCTTACATGATGCAAATATGATTGAAATATAAGTGATATAGTACAAAGTTCATGTATGTATTTTACATGCATCAGCGTCCCTCAAGCCAAGGTGTCGTGGGTTTGTCACGTCAGGTGTCATAGATGACTTCGTAGGTGTGGGATTACGCGAGTCAAGCATCTCCGAGCTTGGGATCGCAGGAACAAAGATCAACACAGATTTACCCAGGTTCGGCCCCCTCAATGTGAGGTAAAAGACCTACTTCCTGCCTACCCTAGATTGGTATTGATATGATAATCGAGGTGTTACAATGGAGGCGATCCGATCTGGTACTCGCCGTATAGCTAGGGTTTGGGGCTTGATAGCTTGACCCGCTCTAAGTCCTGCGAGTCCTCTTTATATACACAGAGGCTCGCTAGGTTACAAAAGGAATCTTCCCCATAAGGAATACATCCACAGAGGCCTACTCGGAGACTACTTGGTCTTCACGTCCTCCGGGAGTTGTCTTCTAGATCTTTCTCCTTATGGCGGTTCAATATTGGGCTTGTTCCCAAGTGGGCCTTCATCCGTGCGAGTAAGTTAAATCGCACTGGGCCGCGGGTTAATCCAGAAAGTATTCCCCCGACATTAGCCCCCAAGATTGGTTAGGACTTTACGGTGAGAATCTTCTGGCCTCTTGAAATGGTCTCTGAGCCGCACTGTAAACGTTCTGACCAATCTCCTGACTCATGCGATTCAGAGCTGTGACTCATCTGTGCGACTCATCTCTTCTTCTGGAAATATTCTGTTTCCTTTAATTGCGGACCGTTACTCTTTTTGCGGGCGCAAATTGTGCCGTTGGTTGCGAGCACAGATAATGCCGTTAGTTGCGGGCCCCTTCAGTTATAAGCTGCGGCCACCTAGGTCATTATCCATTTGTCCCTGCAATCTTCTCATCCCTAGCCGCGCCGTCTTCTTCCTCGACCCAAGCCTAGTTCCCCAATTCAATCTCTCCCTCGCAATGGCGCCCAAGGCGAAGCCATCTGACAATAGGCGCCAGATCTCCTGCAACTGGGAAGGATCCTGGGTAACAGAGGAAACTCTTGCGGATCTGGCCGAGGCTGGCTTCTTGCCGCCGAAGGGGGACGGCGTCTGGCGGGCACCAGGCGATGAAATCGAGCCGCGCCCCAAGCCCAACGAGCTGGTGATGTTCGTGGAGCACGTGGAGCGTGGATTCACGCCGCCAGGTTCTCCCTTCTTCCGCAATTTGCTGCAACGCCTAGGCCTCCGTCTTCACGACATCGGGCCCAACTCAATGCTCCAGGTGAGCAATTTTCACGTGCTGTGCGAGGATTATCTTGGCATAGCCCCCAACATCGATCTGTGGCTGGCCTCGTTCACCTGCAACAGCCAACTTGTCTCCAAGGGTGGCGCCTACGTTCAGGTCGGCGCCATCTCTCTTCAGCGCCATAGGAATTCTTGCCTTCCCAAGCTAGCCCTAGCGAATCGACCCAGGGCTTGGCAAAAATCTTTCTTTTATTGCCAAGATACTTCACCGGAGGGCGAAACTCGCCTTCCCTCCTGGTCTAACACCCTCTTCGTGCCTACCGAGGCACTGAAATCAAAACCCCGCGACTCGTCCATGTCCTTCATCAATGAGTCGCTGATCAAAGTCCGCGCCTTAATAGGTCACGGTCTTACTGGCCTTGATCTTCTCTCTTGCTGGACCAAATGGCGCATTCAGCCTGTGAGTTCACGACAGCGATCTTTCCTTGAGTGCACAGGCACCTCTGCTGATGTTGATCGTATCAAAGCTTCGGACTGGAGGCCTGAGGATTGGGTGGAATTTGTCACCCGCGTGACTGAGGAGAAGGACATCTCCTTCGATAAGGTGGGGCTTGCCCCTTTCAGTGTTAACAACAAGCCTTTTGAGGTAACTCCTCTTCTCTGTCTTTTCACCTTCATAGTTGAGTCGCATTCCTTTTCTTTACACTGCAACTTATATTTCTCTCATCCAGGCTGACGAGAACTACTGGTCGCTGCCTGCGACTGTCGCCGGCACTGCTGCTCCCAAGCGTGCCGCACGAAAGAAGTTGCTGCCCACTCTAGAGGGCAGCGAGACTGCTGATATCCCTTCTGTTGCCTCTGCGGCCTCAGATGATGAAGAGACCGAACTGGACGAGGACGTGAGCCCAGCGCCAGCCGCGAGTTCTGTTGCCGCGGCTGAACCAACTCCCCGTAGAGCCTCCAAGAGGCTATCTCGTGAAGAACCAGAGGTTGATGCTCTGGAAAACCCCGAGGCCACGAAGCGTCGCAAACCTGTTACGGGCGCGATCTCCTTTGTTGCCAGGCGTGCTTTCAAAGCTACCGCCTCTGCTGAAGAAGACATGGGTCCCCACTCTGGTAATTTCTGCTGTCTTGTCATCTTGAATGCTTATTCTTTTTCCTCTACTGACACGTAAAACTTTTACTCGCAGATTCTGGGACCCAAGGCCTGTCCTCACCATCAAGTGGTGAACTTATGGCCTTTGTGAAGATGGCTCCAGAGTTAGTAACTTTTCCCTGTGCTTTCAATACTTTTATTCTGGCTTATGTTCTTCTTCTTCTCATAATGCCCTTGCTTTTTACAGAAGTGCGGCTGAACCCGCGACTGAGCCTGGAACCGCGGTTGAGCCGCATTTATCACCTGTGGCTCATACCGCCATGGTAGAGGGCGTGGCCACCACTGATGACCTGGCCACGGTTCCTGTTGTTGACACAGCCACCCAAGAGGTGGCTCTGGAGGATAGAACGGATCCCCTTATGATCCAGGACGTGGAGAGGGTCAACCCCTCCTCCATAGATGTAATGGCCAAGGATGCTGATACGCCAGTGGTTGAGTCGCCAGCGGCGGACAATCTGCGGCCGCCCATTCCACATGCTGAGGTTGCTTCTTCCTCCTCCACAAGCCGCGCTGAGAAACTGTCAGAGGCTATCATTGCCTCAAATGACAAGCAAGCCATGGAGCTCCGCAAGGCACTATCTGACCTGTCTGCGGCTTATAAGGTAAACTTCTATCTCCAGTTATCTGTCTCTAGCCCCCAAGGATCAAGTTTCTTCTTTGACTGTAAAGGGAGACTTGATGCTTCTCTTTTAGCTGTTGACATATACTTACTGACTGACGTTCCCTTCATAGGAGGAACTAAGCTCCATAACAGCTGCCAAAATTGCCTTGGAAAAGCAGCTGGGGGATACTCCCTCTGAGCTGGAGAGGCTACGCGAGCTCCTTGGCCAGCGTGACGCTGAGCTAAAGAAGAGGGAAACCAGGATGGGCGAGCTATCTGATGAAAGCTTCAAGTTTTCTGAGCAAGCCAAAAATACCGAGCTGCGACTTAAAGCTGTTGAAGAGAAATTCCATGAGAGGGTCCAGCAGCTGGAGCTCCAAGTCAGCGCTCAGAAAGACGCCATTGCTGATGTCAATGAGGACGCAAGGCTGAAGGCCGTTTCCATTGGCGAACTTGAGAAAAAATTGAAGAAAGTTTCTGATGCCCATAACCTCGTCCACGCCAAAGTGTGCATCATGACTCAAGAATTAACTGGTATGTATTGCGACTTGTAACTGCATCTTTTTTCTCTATTATCTTTGCCTGTGTGTTGTAGAGCTGACGGAGACATGCCTTGATGTAGGTGAAGATGCCAAGGATCAGCGCGGCAGTACTCAGGAGCAGCTGGAGTATATCCGCGATTTTTCGCGAAGAACTTGTGACGCCTTGAAATCACTGTCTAAGTGCCTGCTGCCGACCAAGCCAGTCCCTGGTGATTCTGAAGGGCTGCTGAAAAGACTGCTTAGGGCGCCTCAGTTCTTTTTGGACTGGAAAGAGTCCTCAGCTCGCACCGGCGCGGCTCATGTTCTTGCTTTGGCCAAGACGTACTATCCTTCTTTTGATGCTGCCAAGGTTGCAAAAGGTAGGCCCTCGAAGAAGGTGGATGGCACCGAACTGACGGCCTCAGAATATGCGACAACTTGGAAGGATATGCGCGGCCATGCGACTGAACTGGTGGAGGGGATTGATCTTGCGACCTATATGGGCAAGTATAACGCAGATGGAAGCAGATGGGAGAAGTTACCCGCTCCGTCGTCCAGCGCGGTGATTCCGCAGGACAAGAACCCCTCTCCAGGCGTATCCAGCTCTGCAGCCCCCAAGCCCGCGACTGAAGAGCCCTCCAGCGAGCCTGCGACTGCTCCTTCTGGCAAGCTTGGTAAGCCGCCTGTTCCTCCTTCCCACCGGCCAAAAGCTGCGCACAAGTGAAGAAGAGAAAACAATGGTTTGATGGCCTTGGCCCTTAGCGGTCTGTAATAATTGTTAGAGTTTATGTGTCATAAGACAATTTTATGGTTTGCTTAAGTACTCTTGGCAGTACATGTTTCGACCAATAGGCTGGTCCTTATGATTTGTCTCGGTTTTTCCTCACTTAGGCCCTTGCGCGGCTCAGTATTTCCCAGGTAAAAAGTGCGTGTTCAGGGTCGAGAGCGGCCATGATAGGCAATCAAACTCGATTGACGCCACACCCCCAGTACTTTGGCCGCATTGTGCAAGTCGCATCCAAGAGAGGTTGAGTATAATCACGATAAATGCCACTTGTTTGGCGATCCCAAGGAATAGGCCGCGCTAAAAAGCTGCCGCACCCCCAAGGGACCAATGATTAAAAAATAAAAGACTCACAACTCAATTGGTAGTTTGAGATGCTTTATTTCAGAATCATTATATGATACATAGGGTCGGTCGCGCCTAGGTGGCGACCAGAAGTGATGCTTGGGTCGGTTGCGCCTAGGTGGCAACCAGAATTGGGTCGATCGCGCCTAGGTGGCGATCAGAGATGTTACATGGGTCGGTCGCGCCTGAGTGGCGACCAGAATTGGGTCGGTTGCGCCTAGGTGGCAACCAGAGATGTTACATGGGTCGGTCGCGCCTGAGTGGCGACCAGAATTGGGTCGGTTGCGCCTAGGTGGCAACCAGAGATGATACATGGGTCGGTCGCGCCTGAGTGGCGACCAGAATTGGGTCGATCGCGCCTAGGTGGCGATCAGAATTGTTGCATTGGGTCGGTCGCGCCTAAGTGGCGACCAGAATGGGGTCGATCGCGCCTAGGTGGCGATCAGAATTGAAGCTTTTTTAGCCCTGAGTGGCTTGCTTGATGATGTAAACTCTTAATAATTTTGCTGCGACTGCTGATGGCAACTCGCGATGCCTGGGATGTGTCCTTATTGGCAATGGCTCGTAGCCTTTGACTTCCTTGCCTCCCTTGCGGCTGTAATCTGAAGTCGCAAGTCAGGCAGGTGCCTCTTGGCCTTCACGATGTCATCAAAATTCTCCTGCGACTCGCGCATGGTCGCGCTCTCTGCAATGCAAGCTGCTCTGGCTATGGCCTTGTCGCCTTCTTCACATTCTTGAGCTATTCTTTTGTCGCCATTGATGGTGATGACACCTCTAGGGCCTGGTATTTTGAGCTTTAGGTACACATAGCACGGCCTAGCCATAAACTTTGCGAATGCTTCTCTGCCAAACAGCGCATGATATGGGCTCTGGAAATCTACAACCTCGAACCAAATGTACTCGCTCCTGAAGTTGCTTTGTGTCCCAAAGGCGACCTCCAAGTTAACTCGCCCCAATGGCTGGGCTGATATGCCTGGCACGACACCATGAAATGTTGTTCTTGATGGGTGTAGCTGCTTTTCTTGAAGGTTCATTCTTTTGAAGGTTTCATAATATAATATGTTGATACTGCTGCCTCCATCCATGAGTACTTTGCTCAACTTGTATCCTGCGACTTGAGGGGCAACCACCAGCGCGAGTTTTCCCTCTTCATTTATTTCTCCTGGGTGATCCTCGCGGCTCCAAATTACTGGTTGTTCGGACCACTTTAGCCATTGTGGGACGGCTGGTACTATGGCATTAACAGCCTGATTGCGTCGTCGCAGTTTTTGTTCCCTCCTTGAAGTATTCACCACAATGGTATGATACTGACCCAACTGTTTTGGGAACTGTGGCTGATCTGGCTGCGGATTTGGGACGGCGTTGTTGCCTCCGCCATTTTTACCTTCCTCGTTGTTTTGATGATTGAAGTTTGTGTTGAGTGGCTGTCCATCCTTCCACTTTTTGTAATGATAACACTGTGCCTTCGTGTGGTTGGGTGGTTTCCCATCTTTTCCTATATGGATGTCGCAGGGGCGGTTGAAAACCTCTTCCAAATTGACTGGGTGAAAATTCCTTCCTCTGCTGCTGCTTTGTTTGTAACGAGTATTCGTATTTGCGACTAACCCTGAGTTTCCTTCTTCGTTTTTGCGCTTGTTATAACTCGTATTGGCATTGCTAGCTTGCTGTTGTTGAGGCTTGCTACTGGCCTTTTTTCCTTTGCCAGTGCTTTCCTCTTCCTCCCCATCAGATGCGTCCCTGGTTTTATCCGAGCTAGCATACTTGTTGGCCGCCGCCATTACCTCACTTAGGCTCTTGACTTTATCCTTCATGCGACCTAGTTTGTGGACTAGCGGCTCAAATTTGCAATTTTTCTCCATGACAAGGACTGCTGAACTGGGTGGTATATTGTCTGAGGAATGTATGATCTCTGCGACCCTTCTCATCCAGTGGCGACTTGACTCGCCTTCCTTCTGTACACAACGCTCTAGGTCCTCTATGCTGCAGAGTCGCTTGCATGTCCCTTGGAAATTCTTGATAAAAGCTTCCTTCATCTCATCCCAAGAGTTTATTGAATTTGGTGGCAAATTTTGTAGCCATATGTGGGCTGCGCCCTCTAACATCATGTTTAGGTAACGTGCGCAGATCTCTTCGGATGCGTTTAGGATGCTCATGCCCATCTCGTAATTGTTGAGCCAAGTAACAGGGTCCATGCTGGCGTTGTAGTTGGCGACCTTGCGAGGTCCTTTAAAATCTGCAGGAAACGGTTCAGACCTGATTCTTTCGTTGAAACAGACTGGGCCTTTGAGTCGCGACGATAGGTTGGACGAAGCTGGCCTTCCTATTGGGTTGGCCGCCGGGCGCGGCTGCACAATCTCTATAGGTTGAACTTGCTGAGGTTGATCTTGAGCCGCAGGCTGATCTTCCCTTTGTCGCCTAGCCGAGCTTGAGGTCGCAACGTGTGGCGACTCCGCGTGGATGCTTCTCTCCGCCGTTGCTCTGCTATTGTAAGGGGTGGAGTGCAGCCGTCCTGCGTGTTCGGACATATTCGCCTGCTGTATCACCCAGGTTCGGCCCCCTCAATCTGAGGTAAAAGACCTACTTCCTGCCTACCCTAGATTGGTATTGATATGATAATCGAGGTGTTACAATGGAGGCGATCCGATCTGGTACTCGCCGTATAAGCTAGGGTTTGGGGCTTGATAGCTTGACCCGCTCTAAGTCCTGCGAGTCCTCTTTATATACACAGAGGCTCACTAGGTTACAAAAGGAATCTTCCCCATAAGGAATACATCCACAGAGGCCTACTCGGAGACTACTTGGTCTTCACGTCCTCCGGGAGTTGTCTTCTAGATCTTTCTCCTTATGGCAGTTCAATATTGGGCTTGTTCCTAAGTGGGCCTTCATCCGTGCGAGTAAGTTAAATCGCACCGGGCCGCGGGTTAATCCAGAAAGTATTCCCCCGACACAAGGTGCGTGCCAAAAGGGAGTTTTTAGCCCATTGCCGACGGTGATGGTAGTGGCGGCATAAAAGAGGTCCAAGTCTGCTTGAGAGCAAGGGTTGCCGGAGCCTACCCAAATCTTAGTGGGATCTTTCCATTCCAACCATGGACACCTCAAATGCAACACCGTAGCTAACTTCTCAAGGTGTAGGATGCCAAGGCCACCAAGATCCTTGGGCCGGCATACAAGCTCCCAATTCACCTTGCATTTGGCGCCCGTTGTTGTAGCGTGCGCCTTGAGTAGCGTGCGAGTAAGTTTTATTGACTTATCACAAAAACATGGGGAATTTGGCATCTCGTTAGAAGCTGTGTGATAACACAAGAATGGGCAAGCTCAAAAGAAATTCTGTAATTGATAATAGTCCAGGGCCTCGTCTATTCTTGATGCAGTTCACACATGACAGAGGTCTCAGAAGGCGACGAAGAGATGAGGCTCGATATGGTGCAAAGGTAACATGCATCATTACAAGCAATGAAGCAATATATGTGGAAAATATTAAGAAACTGAATCAAAAGGAACCGAAACTGTAAGACAGAGGTGGATGTAGAGCTTGTCATATTAGCAGCTGGTACGAAAAGATTTATTTTAGAATAGACCTGCAATCGAAGCTAGTGATGCATAGTTTGTTTTGAAATAGACAATAAGAAATATCTTGATGAGGGAATTAGTAGGGAGCTTAATTACCTCCCCACATCATCACAGGTTCTTCTAAATGAAAGCATGGCTTTAATTTTAGTGGTTATAAGTGCATTTAATGAATGGATTAACTGCTTAAGATTCAGATTAAAATAATTCGATAGAGTATTAATCTGGGATGCAAAACTGATCAAGCAAAAAAATGTTTTTGCAGGAGATTCTTCATACTTTATAAGTGCACAAAATGAGCAAGCTGCATTAGCCCTAAATAAGGTGCCTATTCCAAGGCTAAAAATTGGAGTGGTACTTGAAAGGACACGGATGTCGCCTAGAGGGGGGGTGAGTAGGCGATTAAAATTCTTTATGGTTTAGGCTTGAATAAATGCGGAATAAAACTAGCGTTTAATTTATCAAGCACGAAACCTAAACAAGCTTGGTTTACCTATGTGCACTAGCAACTTATGCTAAACAATATAAGCAACTATGTGATAGCAAGATATATTACTTCAAGCTCGATGGCTATCACAAAATAAATATCATAAGTAAGAAGCTCGAGTATAGAAATACCGAGGCACTTGGAGACGATGATTTATCCCGAAGTTCACTTCCCAATGGAAGCTACGTCTCCGTTGGAGCGGTGCGGAGTCACAAAGTGATCCCCGAATAGCCGTCAAATGGCACACCATAATCTCCTTCGTGCCTCCACCAATGCGGAGTGCCACGAACCACTATGGGATACTTGAGGGTGGTCACCGAACCCGTACAAGGATGAGGCACACTCAACAACTTAACTGGAGGCTCTCACCGAATTCCCGCGGCTCCCAAAGCCACAAGAATCACAAGGTTGGGGCGCGTCTCCACAACTTAATTGGAGGCTCCCAACTATCCCGCGAGCCACCAAAACTCCGAGATCAACTAGGACCGTCTAGGGCACTCCAAGTACCCAAGAGGACAAGCTCTAGGACACCCCAAGTACCCAAGAGTAACAAGCTTCTCAACTTCGATTTCCACGTATCACCGTGGAGAAGTCAAACCGATGCAACCGATGCAATGGGCAAGAACACAAGAAGTGCTCAAAATCCTTCACTCTCAAATCCCACCAAAGCAACTAATGCTATTGGGGGGGGGGGGGAGAATAGAGGAAGAACAAAGAGGAACACCAAATCCCTCCAAGATCTAGATCCAACAAGCTTCCCCTCACTTAGATGAGAGATTGATTGGTGAAATAGTATATCTAAATCCCCTCTCTCTTTTCCCTCTAATTAGAAGCAAGAATCATGGAGGAATAGAGAGATAGCCAGTGGCGGACCCAACCGTCCCTATGCCCGGGCGAGCGCCCGGGCTTCCGGCCGGCCAGCAAGCCTAGTTACACTGTTCATTAAAGGTAAAATTAGCTTAATTAGTCTCTAAACTAAGAGTTTGCCCGGGCTTTGAAAATTTCTTGGGTCCGCTTATGGAGATAGCAAAGCTCAAGAAGGCCAACAATGGGGAAAACACGAGCTGCAAGAGTTAGGGAACCTTTGGGGAAGAAGATCCCATTTATAGGTCCCAAAAATCCGACCGTTTGGTACAGATTCGTTCGGAATGAATCCGGATTTGGCTCGGAAAAATCCGGATTAAAAACAACTTGATTCCGGAAGGAATACAGAACCGAAATAGCCAGTTCGGATCCAGTTCGGAATCAGTTCAAAAAATTCTGACCTGTTCGGAATAAGGTCGGAATGCGTTCGGAATCACCCGGAATTCCTGAAACACACGTATGGAAAACGTGATATCTTTTACATTCGAACTCCGTTTTCGATGATCTTGGGCTCGTTGGAATCACCACAACGAGTATTACAAGATCATGTGGAGAAACATCATAGTCCAACATGGGAGGATAAAACCAAATGTAGAAAGGTAAAACCTCTCTAAAAATAACGAACGGGTAAACCTCAAATATCAAAAACCCAACAAGTTTTTCATACTAAATCCGTTTTTTGATGAACTTGAGCTTGTTTGAAGATCACACCAAGCTCCAAAACCCCACAAGATAAAGTACAAAGAATAACCAAGAAAGATGATGAAGACAAGTTGCAAATGTTTGAGCTCTCGACGAACGATACGCTAAAGCTCAATCGAGAGCCCCTCTTGATAGTACGGTATCTATCCTATAACCCGGTCTCCCAACTAGCACCATATGACACCGGTAAAATAGAAACCCTATCAAGATCATACCTTTGCCTTGCGCATTCCACTTGAGCTAGATGATGTCAACCTCGATCTCTTCAAGTGGACCACCTTTCTTGATTGCGCTTTGCTTGGTGAAGTCTCACATATTGCTCCCCCATACTCCATTATGGGAGGGCCTCTCATAGGCACATTTTCACTTGACCATTATCTCCAAGAGGGTGACAAGCATCAAGCATATGGTATCTTCGAGATACTTCTCTTGAACTTGCACTTCTTCTCAAGCTTGATGACGATCACTACTTGACGTCATCCTTCATGGGCTACATGAAATCTTCATTTGATGCAAGCCCATAGAAAGATAACTAACCACACATAGAAATGACACACACATCATGGGTTAGTTCACAAAGCAATATGGACAATTGCTTACCATACCAAGATATACGTGATCCCACTTGGTACATCTTTTGGCTTTGTGTGTTGATCAATATCTTGATCAACCTTGTATCTTTTATTCTCTTTTCAATAGATGATGTCTTGAAGGTAACCATGAATGATCACTAATCTTTTTCTTCAAGACATACTTACAATATGCTCAACTCATAAATGACCAATCATCGGATAACTCCTCGAACAATAACTTGGTCATCACATACTCTTCTTCTTGATCATATCAAGTATATATATCCATACACCTCGATGATCTTGATGCCAAATACTTCATTATATCAATATATTTATGGCATCAACCTTGAATCCAACAAATGGAGTTCAAACATGGTCTATGGACAAACACTACAAGTACAACTCAATGCAACCATTAGTCTATAGGGATTGTCATTAATTATCAAAACAACACATGGGGTCGCCATGCCCTTTCAGTACTTCTAGCCTTCTGGGTGTTAAAAAGACAACGATTTCTTTTCTAGAACCAAAAATTTGTGTAGGCCAGCAGAACTATACTTATTTTCACGTAAACCATTTTAATGTACCTCTCATCAGTGAGGAGAACTCCTGCTAAAGAGAACTACCATTCAAAGGGGTCAATAGTGCATCCAGTATTACTTTTACAATTATGGAGAACAAAATAGGGCAACAAAGACACATACGACATCCTAATACGCCATCCAAAATATATCATTTTTTGGCATGTATATTGTACCTAAACGTCCTTGATATCCAGTGCAAGACAACGTATCCAGTTTACTCTCCATGGAGAAGAAAACAGGACAACAATGATACACATTGCATCCTAATACTCTATCCAATTTATGTCGATTTTGGCATTTTTCTTGTACCTAAAGATTCTTAAAATCCAATGTAAGATGATATATTCAGTGTAGAATAAATCCTATATATTTGTCAGGTTCCCTGCACGCATGGCCTGCAGTATACCCTGCTCATCTTGAATGAACACTAAAATTTCTAGTTATATTGTTCACAGAAAAAATGATTCGTGTATCTCAACAATCTGTCATATACCAACATTTTTTTTTGAAAGTATCAAATCCTTCCAGGTGTCTTAACGGTGAAGTATCAGAACTGCAAGTTAAACTTGGGCTAGCTAAATCTGGCTAGCTATGAAGTAGCCATAAGCCATCACCGCTCAGGCAAATGGGCATGGATGCATGCTACTAAAACTGAAGAACGCTATGACTATGTTATGAAATGCAATAGTCTGTTTGTTTCCAGTCGTTCGAAGGAAAATTTAGTTTTCAGTCATTGGAGACCAAAAGTGCTCAACCATACTCTATGCCAACTCCAATAGGCAAAGACTTCAGTAAAAATTCTAATTAATAGGCAAAAGTCAAGTGTGTCACCAAACCAAGACTAAGAACTGAACTCAGTCTAGCAGTTTTATCCGAGCATCCCACACTATTCAAGTCTAAAATCAATAAAACCAATCAATCACACATGCAGGTAAGAAGCCTAGAGGAAAATCTTCGATAGAGTAGCAGCCCAAACAGTTTACTCATCTCATTTTCAGGATCTGATCAACCCTAACACCATCAAGATCCCACCACTAACTCAGAGGCGTACCAGCCATTCACTGTGCTGCTGCCTACATAGTTAATGCGCAAGCTAGATTCGAGATAAACCTAGCCATGTTGTCAACAAAGAAGAGAAGAAGCAAGGGGTCATGTAGCTAGCAACAAACATGTTGCTGAAGCCGGAGAGGGCTAGGGTCTTGAGCAGCTAGCAGCAAATCTGGCAAAATAAAATCAGAATGCATCGATTTAGCAGGAGCAGAAGGTGGAAGTCGAGGGCGCACTTGTGGGGCAGCAAGAGGGCAGGGATGCGTCTATGCCGGAGCAGCGCGTCGGCGTCCTCGGCGGTGGCGGCCGGGAAGATTGTCCAATCGTTTAGCACGAGCAGGAGGTGGAAGATTCCGTGGTGCCCGTCGGCATACGCCTCCACGATGCCATAGGTGTAGCAGTACGAAGGTTCTTGTACGTTGGGGACGGGAGTGCTAGCGGAGCCGCGGCACGTTCGACGCGCCTCGACGCGGGGAGGCCGGGAGCGGCGGTGCCGCTGCTTTAAGGATGCCGGAGCGTCGCCGGCGATGACCGAAGCGGCGGAGGACCCGAGCGCCGCGGCAACGAATCCGGCGAGCCACGGCCGTCCTTGGACGCGATCCGCGGTGAGCAGGTGGAGGACGTGGCGGCGGAGCGTCCCGTGGCCTGTGATTTGAGCGGGGAGGAGCGGAGAGGCGGCGCGGCGCGACGGCAGCGGCGGTGAGCTCCGGCCGTCGCGGGAGAGAGGGGGGATTTATGCAAGTTTTTTGCAGCAAAGTCCTCCCGTTTTCCTCCAATTGCAACTTAGTCCTTCCACTCGTAAAACTGTGGGATGAGGAGCTATTTCCCGGTTTGCGAGGGAGATTTTTGTAAATCCGGCACGAAGATGGCGCTGGGACCATCGGATCGGGAACGGACGGCCCGGATCATGCGGGGTACTGTAGATAACTGTTCATTGAACAGTAACAGTAGCCGACAAATCCGGATCGTCGAATCTCGATCCAACGGTCCAATTTGCGAGCGCGGAGAGGGCTTCAAAATCTTCCCCCATAATATATAGGGGTAATGTAATGTTGCTGGATTATGCTTCACCCTCGTTTAAATTTGGGCAGTGTTGAGCGTCCCCTAGAGGATTTGGGGCAAATATCCTCCGCCTCCCCGGTCGACACGTGTACCCCCAACCTTCCGCTCCGGGCCAGCTCCGTACGCGCTACGCGCATCTTCTCGCAAAGTCTCAGAAACGTAGAAAAAATCCCCAACTCCGCACCACCGCCCGTCGCTCGAAGCAGGCCTCATCGTCCGGGGGCAGGACGTCGACGGAGCCACGGCCGTCGCCGGAGAACCCCCACGTGGCATCACCGATGCATCCCTCCTCACCGGCCGGCCCCTACCCGGACAACCAGCGCACTCGCGTGGTGCAAACGCCTGCCTCGTCGCTCGCATCAACGTCACCGCTCGTCGTAGCGTCGCCTCCGACCACACCCGGCAACGGAATCATTAGGGCCACCCAACGTTGGTAGCAACGCCGATTGCCGCCGGTAGCAGAACCGTTGGTCGGTTGCAGCAACGCCGCTAGGCGTTGGTAGCACAGGCGTTGGTAGCAACGTCGCATGTCGCAAGTAGCACCCACCATTGCCGTCGGTAGCACCACCGCTGGCCCTTGGAGCAGTACCTCCGATGGTTTGGTAGCAACGTCGTCGGCCGCTGGTAGCACAACGGCATGCCTCCGGTAGCACTACCGTTGGTCGCTGGGAGCAGTGCCTCCCACAGGTAGGTAGCAACGCCGTCGGCCTGGTAGCACAACGGCTTGCCGTCGGTAGCCCTACCGCTGGCCGCTGGGAGCACCGTAGCCTGCCGCTTGCAGCACCCCCGCCGCCGTACCCGCAGCTCCCTGTTTTAGCACGCTGGAGTGCCGGCGGCCACCGTCGGAACTTCGGTGGCCGTGGTTGTAGCAGTACGGAGGCTGCAGGGTGGAAGAAGCACCTCCTTCACGAATTAATTTGTTGCAGGAGCTAAGGAGGGAGAAGGAGTAGCACGCGGCAGCGTGCGGCACTCACGGAGTGATGGAGGTAGAGGAAGGAGACTAGGAGAGGAAGGACAAGGAGCAGCAAGGAAGCTCCTAGGCGGGACCCCGCTGGAGGTAGACGAAGGGAGAAGGCAGATGGGGAAATAAATCTTCGAAAGGCGATGCGAAAGGATAAGAACAGGGGCGGGGTTGTGCCTGGGTCCACAAGCGCACACGCGTCGTTCGGTCGAGGCGGATGTCGCGTCCTCGACTGTTCTGTAGCGTTTCCCTTTAAATTTTTCTTCGTTGCAATCCTGTGTCAAAGATCCGGCTGGTCTGGAGAGAACTTGCCTGTGGCAAGATGGTTAGGAGGGTGGTTGTACCCCCAACCCACCGAGTTCAAACCCCAGGTTTGACACTGGTGTTTCTCATTTAGGCGGAATATTCTTCAGTGGGAGGCGACGTTCCCGTCGACAGCGAGGCGCCCGTGGTGACTTCGTCAATCTCAAGACCCAACCGCCGGCTCAGTCTTTCGGAGGTGCTCATAGGGATAGAGAGTGTGTGTGTGCGTTCATACGGTGAGTGTATACGCGTTTGTGAGCGTCTGCGTTGTACTTTGTTTCTCAAAAAAAAATCCGGCTGGTCTGGACTTCCTAATTTCCGACCCTTCAAATCAAAGGAGGTCTAATCAGGACCGTCAAGCGGGCCATCAACCCTTCTGTGGGCTGACCCAAAGCTAGTGCTCGGTCGGCGTAGCCCAAGTCTCGGCCCAATAGGCCGCTTCGCCGCCGCCATCCCCTCCGCGCCGCACGCGACGCGCGCTGGCCCGTGGCTCGCGACCGTGACCGGCGTCAACACACCTCTCGGCGCTGCCGTCCCCCGCCGTCAACACCGTGTCCACATCGCCGCCGAAGAAGAAAAAAACGTCGGAGATTCCCTCGATTGCTCCGCCGCAGCGTCCGCACGGAAGCTCCGGCCGCTGCTCCCACGGCGGCCTGAGCGTCGCTGCCCCGCGAAACCCTAGATCGCCGGAGCCGCGTGCAGCTCGTGGTTCCCGAGCCCGCTGCTTGCTGCCGTCCGTCCGTCCATGGCCTCCCCGCCGCCGGAGGCTGGAGGGGACGCCGGAGCCCTTCATCCAGCGGTACCGCTCATCAGCTCCCCTCCTCTTGCTTGACTCGTGGTGCTGTGTACTTAGCTTAGCTGCCAAAGGCCAGGTTTTTGGCATGTTTGCATGATTATGGTGTCTGGATTTGCTCTGCGTTGCTTGTTGAGCTTGCTATCTGTGTGTGCCGTGCATTTTATGTCATGTTCTGGGAACCTGCTTACTTGCTGAGCTAGTAATTCACTCGCAGCTGCATGCCGGCATGCAAGTTTGCCCCTTTTTTCCTTTTTGGCTTGGAGGCATGCGAGAATCAGTGGTTGGCTCTCAGTGCGGTCTGTAGCTAACTGGCTTATTTAGCACAATGGTGGAAATTGGTGTCTTCGGTAATGGGCGCCTGACTCCTCTGCAATTTGTGAAGTTAGTCATGCAGCGCATTTGTAACTCTGTCTGACACTGATGCTGGGAGTTGGCTAGATTGTTGAGGAAGGTCAACAATTGGAAATAAATTTCTTGGTACTATATTTATGAATGAACAATAGTTTGCTAATAGTTGCCATGTTATATTTGGAAGTAGACTAAATGATATTATTTCAAATTTGTATGCTGGGGAATACATAAGATACATAAAAAAGGAAGTCTTCGAAAAACCCGACTTTTTTTATGGAGCTAGTGCTGTTTTGATAAAGTTGGAGCCTTTGAAGTGGTGCAGGAAGCAAAGCATGTTAAAACATGAAAATGCAATTGAATTGCACGCAATTTGAAGGATTTTGGTAGCATTCAAGTTCACCAATTTCGGTCACTAGTATAATTCTGCCGCCTGTATGGCTAGAAATAATAACTGTTCTCCTTGGCACACTTATCGGACCATGCAAAGCATTTCATCGAGTCATGCCGGAGAATTCATTTCGTGGTACTTATGCCTAGTGAGTCGTTGTCTGGTTTAGATAAAATGTTTCTTATCTAGCTCTGAGGATTTGCATTTTCAACCATGTGAGATTATGTGTGTGCTAGCCTTTCAATTATGTGATGGTCACCATCTTTTGTTTCAGGGAGTTCCCGAAACATGAACAATCTCTATTTCTGCATTGCAGGTACTTTGCCCCAGGATATAAGTGACGTTTCCAAGTCTTTAGTCGATCATATGCAAGCAGCAGAGCATGAAGGAAGTGCTCAGACAAGCCAACAACTAGGCCAACCACATATGAATCCATTAGATCAGTTATCTCAACCAACATTGGTAGCTGGAGATTCAGAAAATGCAAACTTCATCAAACAGGAGCAACACCATTACCAGCCAGAAGAGCAGCAACGTTCTGAGAATCAACTGCAACAGGAAGAAACAAATAGCTTTCAGTTGGCTGAAAAAGGAACAGGCTATGTTCGTCAACAGAGTTTGGCAGGCTCCATGGAAGATGGTACTCAGCCTTCGCTAGATCAGCAGCATGTAAATCCAGTGGCTGGCCAGCAAGCACCACCTGGTGCCCAGGAAACACGGAAGAGGGGATTTCAGCCATCTATACCATTTAATATGCTGATTCCAATCCTACGGGCGCATCTTGACAGAGATAAAGATATGCAGCTTCAATCTGTATGGGAAAAACTTAGGGTGCGTTTGTTCGTAATTCTGTTATAAGCTGATGTGTTTTGTCAATAAATTGATTGCCTGGAAAAATTACAGATACAAGGAGTGCTGGTTGGGGGAAGGGGGGTTTATGTATTATATCTATTAGTTAAACTTACATAATTTTTGCTATTGCTATGTTGCTATAGACTTCTGACTGTATTTATCCTCAAGCTACTAGAGCAAAAGGGCATAATGAACGCTAATGGGAACTTACCATCTGTACTGCTAATGAAAAAGATGAATTGAGTTACTCTCCTCTGAAGCCATTTGACCAATGACATTGGTTTGGAATTGTGGTCACGTTTTGGGCGAGAGAGTGGCGGCTCGGACAGATTATGCTACCACTTTATTATGCTCTCGATAAGCACATGTTTTATCAAAGGGGTGCTAAGGGGAGTAATGCAAGCTCTGCACTTTTGTTGGTGCATCTTTCCTCGCCTGGTGATAGCAGAAATCATGATATTTTGAGAAGAACTGGTTGTCATTCTCGTTACAAATTGTTGCTCATGTGGAGGGATGGGAATAAGATGCAACAACAGTAACAAATGCACATCGACATAGAAAATATAGTTTGCACTAGTGTTGCTAATTTAAATCGACTAAGCTGGGATATTCTATGTTTGCAGCGTAATGAAGTCCATAAAGATGATTTTTTAAGAGTCATAAGGAATATCGTCGGTGATCAGATGCTCAAGCAGGCAGCCCATAAAGTTTTTGCACAGGTGAACTTATGGTGTTAGCAAGTAGCAACATCGCTGCCTTTTTTCTCTTGATACCTAACTATTCATCAAACTTGACAAGCATGGAGCCCGTTTGAGTTTCCGTGTTCATTGAGTAATTCAGTTCTTTGAGTAATATCGCATACTGTCATGCCTATATTTGCTTTATCTTGTCTTGTTTCCAGATGCAAGCTCAGGCACAACGAAATAACCAGGGAAATGCAAATCAGAATTCTTTATCATCTCAAGCGTCTACACAACAGAGTCCTGCCAGTGGCTCGGCAAAATTGCCTGATCAGCAAGTTCGCACGCCTGCCCCACCTAATCAGGGCCAGAAAAGCCAGGCATCAGCTTCAGCTCAGACCTTTGTGCCACTTTCAGGCACACAAATGCACTACTTTGCTCATGATAATTCCATCCAAACGCCAGATGCAAAGGGGGTGCATACTATACCGAATCGACCACCTAGTATGAACCCTCCAATTCCATTGCAGACAAGTAATAAACAGCTGCAACCCACAAAAAGCCAGCAAGTCTCGCAGCAATTATATGGACCCACTAATGCTCCTCAGGCGTACCCTCGTCCAACCAGTGGTTCGATGCCTCTTAGACCACAGACATCAGCATCTGAAACACGACCTCCCTTGCATTCTCATGGAATGGTTGCTGCAAAAATTGAGACTGTTCCTACTCATCCTACAATGCAACAGCATCCACCTGCACGCCAAATGCAACAAAACAAGGTTGGCACAGAAGGTCATTCGGCGAAAAAGCAGGTAATTTATCCTCCAGCATTATCTCACTTCTCTGTTACACAGCCCATTGTTGCTTTCCAGATATCACCGCAATTTAATTCATTTTAGTTTCCTATAAATAGTCTGAACCACCAAATTTGGAGTTCCACATAATACAAGGAATAATTATAGGAAAATAACCCCCTAGAAGTATATGCTTCCCCTCATGTGCAGTGCTGTATGAATACCAGAATAAACAAAAAGGAAGCCCCACAATCTTCGTGATATCACATTCGTAGTTGTTCAGATATAACATTCCCTTATCTAAGATATATGCCACTTATATTGTTATACCATCTTGCCAGAATTAAAACTTCACTTAGTAACGCGCTCTGATCTATACCCCCTATTATGTGTGGCCGTGTGGGTAGCAGTATAAGCGGCGGGGCCGCCCTTAGGTGCGTTCCAGACAAGCTGGTGGTGAAACAAGGGGTTTGTTTCCTTTTACATCCCAGAACTATAGTCATTACTAAATATAGGTTTGTATCCCTCAAGGATTAGATTGGTTTGGGGTGTCTCCATCAATAACAGGAGACGCCGGCTGTTGAATAAAGCAGGCAAGAAGTTATCAATAATTTCCCCTCCTCTCCCTCTGCCGTAGCCGCCACCGCACCACCTCAGCAAAGGCCAAACCACCATATCTTTCATCATTTCATTGACCCCAAACAGTTTGACAATGTGGATTGATTGGGTATATGTGTCACCAATTATGGTTGTTAGTTGTTACATGAATAGTTTTACGACAATTGCTATCAAGGTATCAGCTAGATTATGCCTTGGCATCTAATTGGTTGGGACTAGGTGGGGTGGAGTCTCACGTTGCATGGAAATGATTTGGTAGGTAGCTGCAAAAAGACCTGTCCAGGTGTCGTCCAATGTCGCTAGGGATGGACATGGCAGACACATGGGTCAGTTTTTGTAGTGCTAGGGATGTTGGCTTTGGCAATAGTCTGCGACATCTTAGATGCTTTATAGTAGCACATTGTTTGTTTTTGTAGCGCGTACATATAAAGTTCCACTCTTTAAGTTGCACACCGGATAGTTCATCCAGGCTGTTAGTTATACTTGGATCAGCTGCAGTGCAATGTTTGTTTGGTATGTGTTTTCTAAATTAGTAGCAGCCATGTTTTTTTGTTGGAAAAGGAGAGAAACAAAATGTAAGAGACTGGTTTCCTGTTGCCTGGGTATGTGTCTATATCCGTTGCATTTTCTTCATACCTCAGAACTATGCACTTTTAAATGCTTCTTTTTTTTACCACGTAAAATGCTTCTTCACATGTAAATTATGCATTTACTCTTCTGGCTGCACTGTTAGGCTGCCCCTAAAACATCTACACCACCTGCGGCAAGGACTAACAAGAAATCAGGTGGCCAAAAGAAATCATTGGAAATGGCTGGCTCTGCACCAGCTCCATCCAGGTTTTAATAATTCACATCATCCTACGTCTTCTGTTATATTATCTGATTGTTTAGTGTATTATAGTTTATGGAGTGGTTGCATTTTATGGATAATCACAATCTAATTTCCTTTGTGTTACTAGCAAAAGACCAAAGACAGCTGGAACCTTCCAGGAACAAAGCATTGATCAACTTAATGACGTCACAGCTGTTAGTGGTGTTAATCTTAGGGTAAGAATATCTGGTTGATGTTTGATTTCTATTCCTATTAGTGTGTCTTGTTTATATATTCCGTTGGTACTCTTGTACTTCAATAGGAAGAAGAAGAACAACTGCTCTCTGCCCCCAAGGAAGAGACCGCAGCCTCAGAAGCGGCACGGAGAATTGTACAGGAAGAAGAAGAAAATCTCTTTCTGCAGAAGGGCCCTCTTTTGAGAAAACTAGCAGAAATCAGTTAATCCCTTTGAACTTGATATTGACACCATAAACCTGTATTTACATCATAAATGTTTGAAGCAACACGGACTGATGACATGTTTTTGTCAGTTCTTAAATGTGACTTGAAGAACGCTAGTGCTGATGTTGAGCGGTGTTTATCACTGGTAAGTTGTTCATATGCCCATCCTTCAGAATTATGTGGCAGTAGTATGCCTAAGGTTAACTTTTCCTTAGTGTGTGGAGGAGCGACTGCGAAGATTCATAAGTGCTCTCATAAGAGTTTCAAAGCAGGTTATTTTTTTCACATCATTCAGTTATTGATTTTTCCAGTTTGTGGTATCGTTTGCTATTGTGAGATACTGACCATTGTTGTTCTTAGAGAATCGACACGGAAAAGACTGGTCATCGACTAGTTATTACTTCAGATGTCGGCCGTCAAATTTTGCAGATGAACCAGAAAGCTAAAGAAGAATGGGACAAAAAACAAGCAGAAACTGACAAGAACAAGAAGCAAACAGAGGTGTTCCATAACCTCCATTTTACTATGTTCAACTTGGATGGCATGCTATTGAACTACCATGCTATCGTTTAATTACTGGCATGGTACCCGAAGTTACTTAGAATAAAGTTGTCTTAAACACATGCCTTTTGTTTATCCACGCACACATATTTGGAATTTGTATATATGCTGGTTAGCTATAAATCTTATAGAGATCGTCAGTTCCATTTGTGTTTTGGTAAATTTCCCAGAAGATAAAATAAACTCGAACTGGATTAAAGGTGTTCTAATGCCTTACAGTTGGGTATCTTTATCTTACTGATGCTCTAAACTGAACAAGGCTGTTGGGTAGTAAGTGTGTCCTGGATTTCGCACTAGAAGATCTATTCACTCACTTATATTTGCAATATCTCATGGAAGTTTGTATAAGTGACTTCAGTTAATCTTATCCTTGAGTGCAGGATGAAGGCAGTGGTGCTGCAGATTTGGAAAAAGAAAAAGAGGAAAGTCGTCCAAAGAATGCGAAGGTATCTATCTGATGCTATCTCTCAGATTGACAGCCTTTGTTTCCCTGATACCCTTAACCTCTTTCAGCCCAACAAGGAAGAAGATGATAAAATGAGAACAACAGCTGCAAATGTTGCTGCCCGGCAGGCGGTTGGAGGAAGTGACATGCTGTCAAAGTGGCAGCTGATGGCTGAACAAGCTAAGCAGAAGCGAGCACCAGTTCCAAGGTCATCAACCGTATCTGGAAAAGGTTCTTCGGAACAAAATGAAGCTTCAAAGAGGAGCCATTTCGCAGCCTTTGGAACAGGTAAAGAAGCCATTCTAGCATCAAAATTACTTTCACATTCTCATGCTGCGGGCATCAGAGTGTCTCGAACTCAGGAAACACACACATCATCATACTGTTTATTTCAGGAGGCATGAAAAGGCAAGGCAAGGGCTCATTCGCTACACGTCACTTGCATGGGCCACAACGAACTGTTTCCGTGAAGGATGTAATCTGTGTCCTGGAGAGGGAGCCTCAGATGACAAAATCGCGGCTGATTTATCGGCTGTACGAGCGACTGCCTGGAGATTCTACCACAGATTAGGCTGAATTATTCTAGTGTAACTTTAGTGTTGATGCACATCCTATTGGTCTTACCTGACGTGTCCATTCGGCGTGGGGGTTTGCAGTGATTAGATAAATCGTTGACAGCACCAGCTAGTTGACATTACACATGTTATTATAACACATAAAAAGGTGAATAGCCATCAAAATGGTTATGCAACAACTCCAGTGTAAAGTGTGTCTTATGATGGCAATAAGATTGTTCAGTGCTTGTTGATGCACCTGTATGTGTTCTTGTGTTCTGGTGTAACGTGCTCATTGCAGTCGTGCAGAGAATAATCTGAAATATATCTCCCGGCCTGGTTCCGAAGGCGCTGCATACTTGCAAGTTGCAAGCTAAAATATAGCTTAAACACTGGCCGAAAAATCCAACTGGCAATTATAAAGTGTAAGGGATGAAAGAACAATACAACGGTGGCGGCCGTCTAAAAGGAATTCAAAGTAAAATTTGCTGCCGGCCTTCACCTCTTGCCGGTAGGCTTCGTCACCTTGGGAGGCGTGCTGCACCGGATGAGCGCCCATTTGAAGTCCACAAAGAAGGGGCGCTGCTTGATCTCTGCGGCGCCACGCTTCACGCCCTGACCATGAGGATGATGACTCCAACTAGACGACTCAAACGGATGCACATTTGGTCTGTATTTGGTCCGTTTGTGTCGTCAAAAGGACGCGTGTTTGGCCCATGTCCGCCCCTTTCTGGTCACTGCACACAACGGGCCGACGCATTGAGTCTGCCCGGCAGGGTTTTTGATTATTTTGATCGTTTTTCATCCATGGTGATCACATTGCAAGAAAACAAGTACATAGAAAGCACAATAAACCTAAATAAAACAAATCTCGGCATCACACGGGTCATGTCTGGATACATACCCAAAATATTACAAATACCGGCCATCGGCCATGTTTTTCCGGCCATATCGGCCATAGTTCAACACCGGCATGCAACATAAATAAATATAAGTACCGAGAGTTTGATCAAACTTGATCCATGTAGTACCTTTTCTTCTTGAGGTAGTAGGCTTTCTTTCTAGGGGTGAAGGTCGATATATCCATGTCCATGATTCTGGCCTCCTCGGGGCGTAAGGCGAGATCAAGGTCCTCGGCCTTCAGCTCGACCTCCCTGACCTTCACGTCGGACTCGTTTGCTCTTATCTCGACCTCCTTGGCCCTATCCTCGACCTCCTTGCCCCTTGACACAGCTTTATGTGATCTAGTCCGAGCGTTCTCCTCTTCGATATTGAGCCTCTTCTTCTGCAATTCAAAGAAGAGGTTGGAAGACGCCTCTCTCTCTAGGCGTTCCTTTTCTCTCTTCTCCTCTTTGCCACATGATTTATCCTTTTGGGACAGGAACCCCTTCAAAGTCTTTTGCGTTTGGTTGTTGCATCGCGTTTCAACTCGGCCTTCGAGTTGTTCTTCCCCCTTGGCCTCCCATCATTCTTCGTTGTGTCCTCTTCCTTATCAGCTGGCCGTCCCCTTTTCTTGAGGGAGGCGTAGAGGTCCTTCCACTTCTGCTGGTCCTTGAGTGTCCTGTAGCAATGGGTCAAGTTGAAGGTCTTCTTGTATTGAGCCTTGAAGATATCCAAATCTTGCAACACTTGTTACTTCATTCCAAAGCCACTTTGCGGCCGGGCTGCAAGGTTTTCAATGGAGCCGCAAAACTTGCTCATCTCCGCTTGTATGTGGAGCCACCTCTTGGAGATAGATGTCTCGGTCCGCAGCGTTTGAATGTTATTGGGTGGAAGGATTCGACATTCATTGTAGCGCTTGGTGAACCGGCCCAAATGCTGCCTCTCTTTGCTCGGCCCCAAGAATTTAGTTGGTTCCAACCTCGATCCATGACTCACAAATGAGCACGTCTTCCTTAATGGTGAATGAGGCGCCTCTTTGGCTGATCTTCCTCTTCATGGCCGCGGCTTGGGCATCGAGCTCGTCGAAAACCGGCTCATTGTCGATGTTGATCACATCGAGGCTGGTCGGCAGAGTTTCATCATTCATATCCGGCATTGTAATTTTCGTCGGCGTACTGGCCGTTGTTCATGACCATGTCCTGGAGGACGTCCTCCTGGAAGTAGAGGTCCTCCTCCTCGTAGTACCTGGGGTCACCCGGCGACGGCACGGGTAATTCGCCGAACAGGTTGCGCACAGGGGCGACCACTGCCGGGGCAGCTGCACGCGCGGCCGCAGTCTGTGGCGCGGGCGAGTGTGCGACCAGAGGTGTCACCGGCGCGTTGAGATCGAGGGAAGATACCTCGACCGCGGATTCGCTTGAGGTAGGGAAACCAGCGACGGCATGGTTCCCGGGAGGAACCCGTACGCAGGCAATGGTGCCGTCGCGGAAGATCTCGACCTTGGAGGCCGGGCTGCCGCCGAGGCATTGGAGCTGGCCGCCGCAGTCGTGACCCCGACCGGAGGAGGGCAGCGGTCGCGGTCCTGGACACGAGGTCAGAGGTATCCTCCAGGCCTTTCTGCTCGTCGGCGGCCTTCTTGGCAGCGTCGAGCTGGTCTTGCTTCGACCTCTTCCTCCGGGCGCCCCGCTTCTGGATCTCTGGGACCCTCTGCTCTGCCGTGAGCTCCTTCTTTACTTTTCTTTTTAGCTTGGGGCGCAGGTCCAGCGGCGCTGCCGACGGCGGCAGCAGTTCCAAGCTCTTCAGCCGCGGCGGAGGCGGCGTCGGCCATGGCTAGGTCTGGACGGTGAACAAGGGTTTTGGAGAGGAGAGGCCGGAGTGTGATTTTTTCATCTCAGAGTGGACCGGAGGAGGACACAAAAGCGGTCCGCGAGCGTCCGTTGCCGACGCATCGGTGGCCCAAATTTAAGCCAGGAATGCGTCGCGACGGATAGAAAAACGGATCTCGATCCGTTTGCATCGCCCCGTTAGGCCGTGATTTTGCCTCCATCGGAAAGGGACGGACCAACGCGAACTTGATGAGCCAGCCCGTTGGAAGTCATCCTGAGCCCCTTGACGAGGTACCTGCTAGCCTAGGCGTAGCTCTTTGACGGCGATTCCGGGAACCGCAGCTGTTGGCCGACGGCGTTTAGCAGCCCTTGAAGCGTTGAACTGTCCTGCCACAAAGGTGCTCGTGCAAGAAGATGCCGAAGGTTCCACCAGTCGACGGTGCTGCCGAGCTTTCACCGTGCCTGGTACTCGTGGCCTCATGGGTCCCGACGAACGACATCGACCTATTGAGCCGCCGTCGGCTCAGCCAAGAGCTCTGGCAGGGTGGAGAGGCCCTATTCCAGCTCAGACCTCTGCCTCTTACTCTTCTGGCCGAACAGCTTGGGCATACGCTGCTGGCGGCTCTTCCAGGATCGGGTCGGACGCCGGTGCTCTGACGAGCGTAGAAGACACCGCGCACCTCAGCGACAGGTCAAAATCGGTTGTGGCATTTTAGTGACGCCGCCACGTTTTATCTATGCTGTGGGTATGTTCCATCGGTCCAGCCCATGCATAGGCCCATTCGTGGGGCTGTGGGTGTGACCGGCTGGCGGCGAAGGTCAACCGGAGCCAGAGTATTCTAAGCATCCGCCTCTCCTCTTGGCCGTCAGCAGTAAGAAGTAGATTGCGCACCTGCTCGCAGTCGCAGGCTTGTCCGTCATCCATCCATCCGAGCTCTGTCCGTCCGACAAGCTCTCACTGTCTCCTAGTCTCACTCCTGGTAAATTTCGCCTTTCCTACCACTATCCCAATTCAGTCTCACCAGGTTCTTGAGCATTTCACGGATGCAAAGAGATATATAGAGTGGTTCTGGTTCTATGATGACAAATGAAAATCCATGCATGGTTGAGTAGTATCTAGATTCTTTTGTTCTTAGAGTAGCTTATGCACATATTGGTGTCAGAAATGTATTTTGTGGACAAGATCAATCTAATTATATAAATTTCTGAAATTACTACAAATTTAAGCTTATCATTGTCGTTGTTCCAAATAAATATGCATGTTATTAAGCAGCTTCGCCCCTCCAAAGATTTTGTTGAAGCTCCGCCACTGATCTCATGCACAAACATCTGCTTGAAAATTCGCAAGATAATAAGTGGTCTGCGTAAGTTCTCCTCCGAACTTGGAAAGCTATTTTTTTTAATAATACTTTTTTTAGAAGAAATTGGACAAATATTATGCGTTTGGCAAAATTTTCAAAAATATTGCAGCCTCGGCTTAGGCTAAGCCGATATGTGCTTGTCGGCCTAGCTGTGGCCGATAGGCCTGTCGGCTGTCGGCAGAGCACTTGCTCGGCTGCGGCCAGGGCCTGTCGGCCACGGCCAGGCCGACTGGTGCATGGGCGGCACGCGCGCGCACAGGCACGGGCGAGCACGAGCGCGGGCGCGCACAGGCGGGGGCGGCCACGGGCGCGGACGCACGAGGCCGGCAGGAGCATATGCGGCCTGCCGGCGAGCACGGGCGGGGGCGGCCACGACGCGGACGCGGGAGGCCAGCACGAGCACGGGCGGGTGTGGCCATCACGAGCACGGCCAGCACGTCCACGAGCACGGCCAGCCGCACGCACGGCATGCACGCACGGCACGGCAAGGCCCGGCCAGCCGCACGCACGGCCAGCACGCGAGGGCCTCGGCGGCGTGTGTGAGGGCGGGCGCAGGTGCAGAGGGCGCGAGGGCCTCGGCGCGGCGTTCACGAGGGCGAGGGCGAGCGAGGAGAACTTGTCGGCTAGGGTTAAGCCGACTGGGCTGTCGGCCGCGCGCCAGCAGGCCCACAGAGGCCTTTCGGCCACGGCTGGGCCGATAGGAGCATATCGGCCTCGGCTGGGCCGACAGGCTCTAATCGGCCTAGGCTGGGCCGAGGCCGCATTATTTTTGCAATTTCATCAAAATGCGTATTATTTGTCAAATTTAGTTTAAAAAATGTATTATTAAAAAAAAATTAGCAACTTGGAAGACCTTCTGAATTATTAGTAAGGTAAAGAGTCAATATAAAATGGTAGAAAAGGAACAAGGAGACCAAAAAACGCTCTTGAAGTTTCAGTCGGATGTGTAATCCTTAAGCTTGGTGATGTGTATATTATACAGTGAAACAAGTGGACAATTTTTCGTTAAATCTATCTCACATGTCTCTGTCAACCAAAAAATAAAATCCAGCTGCTCTATACTATGAAATAATTCATCTCTTACTATGAAATAATTCATGTCAACTTTGTACATCTAACAACATTTTAGTCTTGTAGCTCATTCCAGTGCTGCTAACAAGGCCATCAGGGCATGTGTTTTAGTTAAACAGAAATATAGGCAAGCCTGGGTTATCCAAGAAAAATGCGATGTTGATTTAACACTCAAGCCTAGAGGCGGCAACAAAGTAGGAGCACACATCTGTGTTATACTGTCTTCAAAGTGCTCAACTGCTCATACTGCCACTATGGACACCTCTATGGACTATGCTAGTACTAACTTGTAAACGGGTGAGGTAAGATTTTAGTTATAGGCAAATCCTGACGCTCAACAGGTGTAGCACATTCCCTTGCAAATAGTAGCATGCCATATGCATCTTATTATCTGCAATTTACAATGCAATACATGAATCTGCTGGTCTGGTACATCTTACAATCTTTCTCAAGGTGAGGGCGACTTGAATATGAGCTTACTTTCCTGTGTAAGCAGGTTTTCTTTTCTCAGCAAATGCACTTAGACCTTCAAGGCGATCCTGAGTGTTCAGAACTTGCTCATAGCATTCTTCTTCAACAGCCAATGCCGAGGAAAGGTCTAGCTCCATCCCTTGATTGATGGCCTTCTTGGCCATCCTTATCGCTACCGGACCCTGAAATGAAGAACTATTATCATCTAGAATGATCAAAGATGGACTGCTATCCTAGATGAATTGCATTCAAGTAAGCTCATTATAGCGGATAGAGATGGGAACTATATTTTCGAGGAATGCGGATGACCGCAAATTTGCAAATTTTTGCTTGTGCCACACAAATGCTCAACCAGATAAAATGAAGCACATAATATGTTAAGAGAAAAATAATCTTACTTTCTGATTTATCTCCCGGGCAAGTTCAAGAGCCTTTTGATAAGCCTCACCACCAGGAACGCAGTAGTTTACCACTCCTGCATGCAAAAATATATTTCATGCAGATTCTTCTAAAAAAGTGATAAAGGCTTCTCTGAAGTAATAAGAAGTCATAACATGAAGAAAACATGACGAGTTCAGCCTTACCCATGGTTACAGCTTCTGTCGCATCAAACCTACGGCCAGTGAATATCAATTCGTTTGCTCTGGACCTTCCAACAATCCTAGGAAGACGCTGTGTTCCCCCGGCTCTGTATATTGAAGGAGGTGGATGGTAAGAGCTGAAGCACATCATTTAATTCTGGACATTCCAGAAATTCTCAAACCTAACTATGATAAGTTATTGGAGGACAATAAGGTACATAACAGATTGCACCATTTTGGTACAAAACTTAAATTCACGGATGTAATTTCCCACTTTACTTTGAAGCATGGACTAATGCTCCAGAGTGAGAAGTGTATAAAGTCAAAGGTTTGGCAAATACTGCAAGACAAATTCATAAGGAGAGAAATACTTAATTATCATTCAAGAAGCCAACAACGCATACAGAATTTACTTACAAAAGTAAAGCGCCATCCTGGACACATACCCAGGAATAATAGCAAGCCCGGTTTCAGGCAAGCTGAATGTTGCACTCTCCCCTGTAAAGCATGTTGAAGAAATGCTATTGATTGTATTTAAGGGGAGTAAATGGTTTCTATAAGATGCTTAAAATTCGAGCACTGCAGAATAAAGCAATACCACATATACGAAGATCACATGCAAGAGCCAATTCTAGTCCACCGCCAAAAGCTGCTCCTTCAACAACAGCAATTGTAGGAATGAGGAGTGCCTGTTCATACAAGAAACACTTTGCAAGTGTTACAAACATACTAGATAAAATAACATGTACAATGAGGCTTTGAGGAATAATAATAAGAAATATGAGCATGCATATATAACTTAAACAGTGATATGCATGGCCTTTTCTCATCATCAAATGGAATGTTAGTTAAATAAATACAGTGGATGTAACATAATATATCAAAATGTTGTATCCAGGAACAGACCTCAAAGTATGAGAATGTACTTCTCAAGGAATTAACAAATTCCCGTACTTCGGAAGGGCCCATTAACTTCCTTTCCTGTCAACATACCATATACTATGATTAGGATGGATTATGATCAGCACACCACAGAGGATAGAGAAGTAGAACCGGCGCATTCACCATTTTCTATGCAGCAATTCCGATAATTTCAAATATAATTGATATGAAGGTCATGCCACACAAAGTAGCATTTTTCTTCGAAATTCAAATAAACTGCTTTAGAAAGAATATAGCACCAACACGGCAGAGCAACTTTATTAGTTGGTATTGTACTTAATAGAGTTTGCAGTGTTCCAGTTATCCAACTGATTAAACATATGTCCATTTCTCTTGATAAGTTGGAGCCTGATCTTGGCCGCATAATTTATCAGTGATTCCTTAGAAAATGCAAACCTGATGCATGTTTTGGTATTATCTCGACTGATATTCCCTGAGAAACCAGCTCATCCGTATGGTTTCTGAACCTAACCAGAACATGTGCCTTATTTCTTTAATCATTTAGCTCCTGATTAACTTTGAGGATTAACCGACAATTCTAGAGCGTTATTTTTCTACCATTCTACTAATCTTACAGTCTCGAGTCTATTTTTATAGACAACCTCATCAGGCACCTATAATTCAAATTTTGAAGAAACACATCTTCATTATAAATCAACCTAAACGAAATAGTGGACCAAGCCCTCTGCCAAGGAATTCCGCATTACAAAACGCGATCAAACATTAATCTAGAACCAAATAGAAATATAAAAATGTGACACTAGAGCTTGCTGTTCCTCGATGTGAGATAAAACGAAGGCGATGTTGCTTGAGCATTTCTTGTCACCGTCTCACTGAACTCATTCTTGTAACTAGCTATAGCACAACTTACCAAGCTGCTGCTGCACATAATCGGTCGAGATGGTACCTTGAGGTCAGCGCCCGCGCAGAAAACCTTGGGGACGGAGCTCGCCACCAGCAAGACGTTGGCCGTCGGGTCGGCCTGCACCTGCTCCATCGCGCTCCGCAGCCCCCTGAGCATCTCCTTCCCGATTGCGTTCCTGGCCTCCGGCCGCTCCAGCCTCAGCTCCACGATACCTGTATCCATACCCAGCTTGAAACCGCGGTTTCCCGATAATGAATTTTCAATGTAGCGATATGGGATGAGTCCAATCACGGACCGGAGTCGGGGGCGGAGAGCCTCCGGAGGCGGACGGGCTCCGGCTGGGAGAGGATCTGGAGGGCACGGACGAATAGGGCTCTGTGGGGGGAGGCGGCGGCGCTGCTCGACGGCGCGTGGCGGCTGGCGAGGTGGCCGGAGACGGCGAGGAGGGCCCGGAGGCTGCGCATCCTGGAGACTGGAGAGGCGGGTGAGAGTGGGAGAGCTGCGAGGAGAAAAGAGCAGCGTCCGAGTCAGCAATGACGCGCTTGGATAGACATGTAACACGTGTCGGGTTGCAGCACACGCATACATGCGAGAAGGCCTTTTTTACAACGCGAACCGGCGCTGGAAGCGGTACGTACGAGAAAGACAGGAGATGAGGCGATCGTGGCGATGGTGGCGGCGGCCTAGGGTTTCAACCCTAGCCGCCGCCGTCGGTGATATTTGTAGTTTCATCGTCGCTACCGGTAAAGATTTGACGGGTCCTCGCCTTCTCTAGGTGCCGTTCTGGCACTAGAAGGGGTGGGGACCTCGGACCTGCGCACGGCGCTTTTCGAAGGTCCTTAATGGTAGAGTCTGGGTTTGGTCATCATCTTCTTCGTTAATGGAGATGGTATCGTCTGCAATAAGTGATCTTCCACGCTTCGTTCGACGGCGAGATATCCTTCCCGACGTCAATGGTGGATTTGGAAGATTAAGTCTGTCTATGTATGGTTCTTCAGATCTTACTTCGCCAGATCAATCTTGAATTGTTTCTCATGGTTGCCGCGCGGAGGTTTATCCTCGCAATATCTATCCCAGCTACTACGTCTTCGGCAATGGTGATTCGTTCTCTCGGCTCCCAACGATGTCGACAAAGTGGTTCGGTTATTTGTCCCTGAAATATCAGTGGTGGTGCTCTTGCCGATGTTGCTTGATTAATTTAATGGCTGCGTGCGTGCACAAAGTCTTGGCATTGCGGCTCAAAATTAAAAAGGGAGAACCTTCGGTGGTATTCACAGGTCTGTGGTTTGGTGGTGTTGGCGTTGTTCTACGGCTGCCTCCGGAAATTACAAGATTGTGTCATGGATGAAGAAAGAGCTTGAAGATCTCATAAATTTGCTAGTCTCTTTTAGTTTTGTTTTTGTAATCGATATAATTGTGTACTCCTTGCTGGTTTAATATACGTGGAAAATTCAAAAAAAAAAGGGTACAAACTCTACGTATATTACTCTCTATTTTTTTGGAAACGTATATTACTCTCTTTCAAAAAAAAGAGAAGGCCTTCTTTTGCTAAAATCTCTTAACTTTTTTTTGTGAGAGAGACCAAAAATGTCTAGCTTAATTTATACTCCCACCGCTTTCAAAATATAAGAAGTTATAGTCTTTTGAAAGTTAGAAAGTCTTATATTTAGAGCAACACAAGGAGTAATTTACAAAATTGCGAGTAAATTGCCAATTATTCTGATATGTAAGTATTTTTTGGCAAATCTGGCCCTTTTGATCAACTAAACACATATATGGCCTCTTATAAAAAACTATTTTCAAATCTGGCCTCCTGAGGTCGGCGCCAATGAATATGAAGCCGAACTTAGCGCCATACAGAAAATCACATGATTTTCCTAAGGATTTAGAATTTTTAAAACAGGGGTCGGCGCCAGTCGGCTCCATCCTCGTTGGAGCCGACCTCAGGGGCCAGATTTGGTAATAGTTTTGGAGAGAGGCCAGATTTGAAATTAGTGTTGCAAAAAGGCCATATTTGGCAAAAAAATACGATATGTAATAGTACTCCAATTTTTACTTCGTCCATAAGCTCTGATTTTATTTAGATTTTTTTTGTCTTGAATCATATATGTAAGGGATGTTTCACACTAACTCACTAAATTGGGGACAGTTGCTGTGTTCCAACTCTGCTACCACTAAATTTTCTTCAAGTCCCACTAGACGAACTTGTCATCTGTCTCCTACATGTTGACACTATTTCGGTCACTTCACCAACTGATATCTGCCTCCCCAACCCTCCAATATCGACCACACTTTGTTTCCTTGTCATCCCGCCGTATGATGCCTAAGCCGCCAACATGAGCTTGGCCATCCCTCCCTATTGTTTTGTCACTGCAAGAGGCTGCCCGGTTCCTCCTCGCGGGCTCCAAGGACCCTTGCATATCTCGAGCTCAGCCGTCGAGAGCTCTCACGCGGCAGGATGTGGTGACAATGTAACCCAGAATTGGTTAGCCTCGATGCTATGTAGCTCTAGGAGTCCGTAGTGGTACGTGGAAACGAGGATTGGATGGGGGTGGGGGCTAAACAGGCGTCGTGATGTGGTGTGAAGCACAATAATGAAAATAAAAAATTACCCAATGACACTCCATGTGGACGTTTACTTTCGAGTTAAGGGCTTCTTTGCATTGTAGGAAATTCAAAAGATTTTCATAGGATTCTAATAATTTTCCTATTGATTGCCTTTGGTTTAAAAGAATGGTGCTACCAAAATCTTATGGACTGGATTTTGATCCACTCCAACCTCTTTTTTAAACTCAAGTGTGTAGCATCAATGAACCTTTTTTTTGTGTGTTTTTCCTATCTTTATCCAAACTACAATTACTGCACTTTCCTCTGTTTACAATCCTATTACTATGTTTTGCACTCATAAATCTATGATTTTCCCTCGTTTTTCATATTCCTATGTTTTAACTCCTGTGATCCAAAGAGGTCCTAAGACTATTTTGCTCTGAACAAAGAGCCTCGCTATTCTCATAATTTATTTTGGGGAGCCTCACTAAAACTGCTTTTAGAAATTATTATTTTGTCATCCCCTAGGGTTGCACGAATTCACGAACCATAACCAGATTGGATTCATCAGCAGGAAAAAAAAAAGTAAATAAACATGTAAAGTATTTTATCAAATGGACGACGGGTGGCACATTCGAAAAAAATGCTATCAAAGTACTTAGGCCACTTGGGCAATTAGCGCAACAGAGTTATTTTATAAATATTCATGAGAAGAAAGTGAGGTATTCTAATGGATAAGCCGTGATCGTTGTCGCGTGAAACACATTTGCACGAGTGTGACCACCCGGATCACTTCTGCCGTTGGTAGAGTGAGCCCAAGAGCAATCACGAGATGTCGGCTAGTCGCCGTGGCCGCCGATTAAGCCACTTTTTTTTATATTAAATGGCTCTTTTTTAACCTTCAACTAATAGCGACTCTTTGAAGAACTTTCAACCATATCTAGCCTTCTCCCAACACGTTATGGGATTAGGCGTTCTGAAAATCTTAGAAAATACCTTATACTATGGCTTACCCTAGTCCAGAAAAGGGAAAAAATTCTAAGTCATTTAGAATAATCCAGTTGATACGACGAGCTTATGAGACTATCAAATGCGATATCAAATGGTTTATTTCAAATGACTCAGCGGTGTCTTTTCTCAGGCTTGGAATAAGGCAAAGCGTATGGCGTTTTCTAAAAATCTCATAGTTTCTGAGGCTTCCAGAACGCCTAAAGCTATGGCGCTCTTTGAAAGACCATATGTGGCTAAAATTATTTAAAAGATTAATAATTAGCTGAAGGTTAAGAAAAGACTAAAAAATACGACGCGAGGACAAGAAATGTTCATCCACGAAACGCCTCTCTCGTCTTATGATGGTGTGGCAGGACCGCAGGATTCAACGGGCACGAAAACTATCATGGCACATCAGACACTGTTATCTCCTGTCCTGTGCACACATCGACACTATTCTCCAGTGTACACAGGCTTCCTCTTCTCAGCGAACGCAGCTAGGCCCCTCGAGGCGATCTTGCGTGTGCAGCAGCTGCTCGTAGCATTCCCCTTCGACAGCCAGCGCGGAGACCATGTCTGCTACCTCCATCCCTCGATCGATGGCCTTCTTGGCCATTCTTATGCCCAAAGGGCCCTGCGAGAAACAACCGAGCTCTTCAGATCAACAGCTACAGGGCTGGTACTTAGTTTTACAGCAGCTACAAGTATGGTATGTGTAGAAGGATAGAGAGGGATTGGTGGAATCATTGTTTATTGCTTGAGCCACATGGACATATATATAGGAGTACAATGATCTACTTGGAGTACAAGACAAGGTAGAATATAATCCTACTCTATCTCATATTTCCTAAATAACCATGATACTCAACATCCCCCCGCAGTCACAACGTAGCGACGCAGACGGTGAGACTGGAGAAGAATCCGAAGACGGAGCCGACGGATATCCCCACCACAGTCGTAGCGGTCGACGCATCGCGGAAGTTGTGGCGGACGGCCCGAGCGGCCGATGCAACGCCGTGCATGAGGCGATTATGGTGGCGGCGAGGAGCGGAGGAGTCCCGATCGGAGCAGGGGCGGCGACAGCCGGCGAGGGCGACGAGCGAGCTGAATCGTGGAAGGCGGCCATTAGGGTCGCCGCATCGCGCGAAAACCGCCGAGGCGGCGCGCGAAGCCGCCGTGTCGGGGAAGAGACCGGTAGTCGCGCCGGTGTCGGAGTAGAGGCGCGTGAAAACGACGGCGGCGGTGGGCGACGCAAACCGATCTTAGATCGGAAAACCAAAAAAGAACGCCGAACAAAGGCGACCGGCGCGAGAGAAAAACCGCGATCAAGCGATCAGGAGAAAAGACTCTAGGGCAGCCGGTCCACAGGACCGGCGGACGAACCCTAGATACGGGCGGCGCAGCCCCCGGCGGAGATCATGGAGATCGCCCTCGCCGGGGCGCGCGGTGCGGAAGCGGCGGCGGCTAGGGTTTAGGATCAAAGTAAGGCTGATACCATGTAGAAGGATACAGAGTGATTGGTGGAATCGTTGTTTATTGCTTGAGTCCCATGGGCATATATATAGGAGTACAATGATCTACTTGGAGTACAAGGCAAGGTAGAATAGAATCCTACTCTATCTCATATTTCCTAAATAACCATGATACTCAACAATATGGATCTTGCGCATGGTGATGCGTGCCATGGCATACGAAATGATTGATCACAACTCTGAACTTATGAAGAGTCAAAACTGTCACTCAAAAATTATTTACTCAAAACAAACCTGGACTCCTCATCATCTGATTCGGGCTCTTCGTCAAGGGCTAGCGCTCCTAGGAAAGGAGCACTACCCGAAGGAGGAGGAGGACGCGAAGCTAGAGGAGAAGCAGCCAGAGGAATACTTTTCGAAGGCGAGTGAGTACCCGAGTTGCGGGTGCCCGCTTGGCCATGTTCATCAGATGCTTCGCTTGGCGAATCACTCGCCAATCGAAGTCGCTTCGCCTTGCGGGTGTTCAAGATTTCCTCCGAGTCAGCTGCAACTTCAGTCGCGCGCTGATTAACTTCATCTCCAGCTTCAACCTCCAAGTTTTCGACTGGAGTAGTATGCTCCAAAGAGAGATCACCACCTTTAACTATACAAGCAACTGGCGATTGCGACAAAGGCCATACAGCCAACGCAAACCACACCCGCACGAGAAACATATCGGGATCGTCGCAGTCGAAGCCCTAGGGGAAGAAGCGACGGAAGAAGCTCGCGCCATCGGAGGAGCCGATCTAGAAGGTCATATAGCAGTAGCTCTGACTCAGGGGCAGACATAGGGCCATGCGGAGCATTGTGCTTCACTCGACGAATTCGGGAAGCTCGCATGCCCAAGAAGTTCTCACTCGCAGCAACGCCAAAATTCAATTGCAAACAGGAGCCCTCAGGCTGGTTAGAAGATTACAGATTAGCCGTCGGCTGTCAGCGTGGCACAACAACTACAGCACGACGAAGAATTTCGCAAAGCAGTGGCCAAAAACTTTGGAGGAAGCGAAGTCGAATCTGTGTTCCGTCCAAACAACTCGGCTGAGTCACTCGAAGGCAACTTCGACTGCACAAACCTCCCGCAAAGCAAGGAAAACCTCGATGACAGCATTTACCTAGCCGACTTTAATGGCCCTGAGGTGCAGGCCAACCACGAGATCTTCACGTGCAATACCAGAAGCTTGGACAAGACAATCGACGATCAACTCGACTACGGCAAAACCAACAGCAAACCGACTAACTCCGACATGAGTTTGGATGAAGACGCCGAGTCCATGGTACGTGTCAGCAGCGTGGAGATCGCCAACCAAGTAATACCTTACCAGGTGTATACCGCAAGCGCCGCAGAAACATCCGCGGCAGCAGCATGTCGTCGACCCACACAATTTCCATGCACAGTTACCATGCCTGACGGAAGGACCACCCTAACCATCACGGCTGAAACAGCGGAGAAAGTGGATCAAATCATAAAAAATTGCGCGATGATGCCAATCGACGCAACTCCAGAAGAACAGATGACTTACGCATACTTCAACTGGCAAGAAAATATTCGACTGAACAATTATAGAGCTACACTCGAGGAACGCAGAAAACAGGCGAGCATATCAAGCGCCAGGCGAAAGGCACTATCCATGAGTTCTACTGGGAGACACGATCCCGCAAATAGGCCAAGGCTCAACCTGGGTGAAGCGGATCGAGCTGCAATCACTCGAAACCTTGACCCAGCTTTTATGGAAGTGGATAGGGAAGGACTGATCATACCAACTGAGCCAGTTGGAGCACTGATGACATTGGGCAACTACCTCAAAACAATCGAACCTCCATAAATGGAGAGGGTGCTTACCTGATCCTCATCACCCTCCTCCCACTGCTGCTCCTCCTCCGGCTGCTCCTCTTGCACATGCTTCATAAATAACAAAAAGAAAAACGAGTTACTTTATATCCACATCAACCTCTGCAAATGCGAACTAAAGCATGAAAATTATTGCCAACTAAAGCTGCACAGCCCTGTATATCTTCGATTGCACACGCCGAACAATTACATCAACATAGATTGAGTACAAGAAAGTGCATGGAGAGGGAGCTCACCTGAGGTTCCTCCTCCTCCTGCTGCTGCTGCAGCTGCAGCATCTCTTCCTGCTCATGCTTCTCAGAGAGGGCTTCCTGTAGTACGTGGTAACAAACGTATTAAAAAAAGAACGAAACATCAACTCTGTCAGATCAAGTAACCATTCTGTAACTTAAATATCCACTTAGATGTCCATATACCATATTATCATGTTGTTCTAGCACCACAAAAGGTGCTTCATATATCGAAGATTTCATTTAGCTCATGGAGGATGACATCAAGAGGTGATTGTCATCAATTTTAAGATGTGCAAGTTCAAGAGAAGCATCTTGAAGATGTGCCTAAAAGTGGCTCTCCCATATTGTGTATGGGAGAGCAATTCACAAGTCTTCACCAAGCGGAGCGCAATCAAGGAAGGTGATCCAACTTGAGGTGATCAAGATCTTCATCATCTAGCTCAAGTGAATGTGCAAGGCAAAGGTATGAACTTGATATGGTTTCTATTTTACCGGTCTCATGGTGCTAGTAAGAGACCGGATTATAGGATAGATGCCACACTTTTAAGAGGGGCTCTCAAATGAGTAACTTGATCGTATCGTTCAGAGAGAGCTCAAACCTTTGCATACTTGGCATCATCTTTCTTGGTTCTTATTTGGCTTTCCTCCATGTGTGGTTTTAGAGCTTGTCATGATCTTCAAGACAAGCTCAAGTTTATCAAAAACGGTTTTCGTATGTAAAACTTATTGCGTCTTTGGTATTGAAGGTTTTACCGATTCGACTTTTTAAAAGATATTTAACCTTTCCACATATGGTTTTATGATTCATTTTTGGACAATGGTGTTTCTATGTATAATCTTGAAGAGCTCGTTGTCTTGATTCCAACGAGCCAAAGATCATCGAAAACGGAGTCTGGATGCTCAAGATATTGTCGTTTTGGTGTTAGGTTTTTCCTGCTGTTTTCCAGGGGGCGGTACTACCGCCCGGTACCGCCTGAGGTACCGCCGGAGCTAACAGAAGCCTGTTTTCAGCGGTACCAAAAGCGGTAGTACCGCCGGGGCGGTGGTACCGCTACCTGGAGCCTGTTTTCAGCCTGTTTTCTTGTCCTAACTTCCTAGGGGGACGGTAGTACCGCTGGGTCTAGCGGTAGTACCGCCACGACGCGAATCTGCACCTAACGGTTGGATATTTGGTTGACCTATTTAAGATGCCTTCTTCCCCAATGGTTCCCTAACCTTTCTTGCAAGTTTTGACCTCCATTGTTGACCTCCACAAGCTTGCTATCTCTCAATCCCTCCAATGATTCTTGCTCCTTCTTGAGGGAAAAGAGAGAGGATATCTAGATCTACACTTTCACCAATCAACCTCTCCTCTAAGTGAGTGGAGCATATTGGATCTAGATCTTGGGATTTATTTGTTATTTTCCTTGTTCTTCCTCTCATCCTCCTCCATAACATTAGGTGCTTTGGTGGGATTTGAGAGTGAATAACTTTGAGCACTTTGTGTGTTCTTGCCATTGCATTAAGTGCATCGGTTTGAGTTCTCCACGGTGATACGTGGAGGTGAAGTTTGAGAAGCTTATTATTCTTTGTGAATCTTGTTGCCTCTTGGGTTAGTTGTAACCCTAGGAGGCCTTTGTGAGTTTCGGAGCTTTATCTTGTTGCTAAGCTCCGGGACATTGTCAAGAGGCTCCAACTTATTGTGGAGTTCTCTGACCTTTGTGTATTGGTTTGGTCAACGCCCTCAAGTCGACCTCATAGTGGAACGAGCCAATCCCTCGATGGAGAAGCTCACGGAGAATAGAGTGAGCACATCCGTGCTATTGGAGCACCTAGGTGGCTCCACACTCCTCCAACGTAGACGTATTTCCATTGGGAAGGAACTACGGGAAACATCTCCTCGTGTCCACTTTGCGGTTAGTTCTTTACCCAAACCATTTACTTATACATTTACCTTTGTGATAGCCATCGTGCTTAAAGTTATCTATCTTGCTATCACTTACTCCCTCCGTTCTCTTTTAATCTACGTTCTAGGAAAATTCAGACAATTTAGTCCAGCATTTATTAGTGCTATGTGGCCACACATTCACATGCATTACAATTATGGTATCACAAGAAACAAAACACATACACGATTAACAAAGAATAATTAATGTCATGCATGCAATTTCTACTCAGATTCTACTCACGGATAGGTTAGTGGGGATGGAGTTTGATGTCAATTAATACCTATTTTAATTACCGAGGTGCATGCCCTTAGTTACCGAGGTGGGACCCACCTAGGATGTAGATTATTTCTGAACAAATAATGGAGCTAGGATGTAGATTATTTCAGAACGGAGGGAGTAGTTGTTATCTTGCTTAGCATAAGTTGTTGGTGCACATAGGTGAACCTAGCTTGTTTAGGTTTTGTGCTTGATAAATTAAACGCTAGTTTTATTCCGCATTTATTCGAGCCTAAACCGTAATTATTTTAAAACGCCTATTCACCCCCCTCTAGGCGACATCCTTGATCTTTCACCTAATCATTTTTTACTCGGTGTTCTGACTCAGTGTTTAACCGACAGACCAACCTGTTCGCTGAATAGCGCGAGAAGGACATGATGCAACACGGAGCCCATCAATGTCTCTTGGTGTTGTGTTGATGGTGAGTATGTTCCATTTTTCATTGATTCGTTGACCAGTTGAGGCTTTGTTCCATCGTGTCTACTCCCATAGTTCTAATATATAAAACGTTTTGGCTAGCTAAAACATCTTGCCTATATGGCAAATAATGAATAAAATATAGTCGCTGAATTAAATTCTATAGCATCAATATAGAAGAGTTAGTGGAGATATTAATGCCGAAACTAAAACATATTGTTTTAGTTTTATGAAGGCTGCAATATAATCCCTCGGTTCTCTTTTAAATTCAGACAATTTAGTCCAGCATTTATTAGTACTGTTTGGCTACACATTCACATGCAGTACAATTATAATATCACAAGAAACAAAAGCACCTACACGATTAACAAAGAATAAGTAATGCCATGTAAGCAATTTCAATTCAAATACTACTCACGGTTAGGTTAGTGGGCATGGTGTTTGACGTCAATTAATATCCCTCTTAATTACCGAGGTGCATGTCCTTAGTTACAAAGTGGGACCTATCTAGGATGTAGATTATCTTTGAACAAATAATGGAGCCAGGATGTAGATTATTTCATAACGGAGAGAATATAAAATGCTATTAGCGCATAATGTGTTTGTTGTCTCAGATCGAAGGCTAGCATTAGGTTGCCTAAAACTTGTGCTTCTCGGTACCTGCAAATATCCATCGGGCTGTTAGCCATTATTAGCTTAAGACACAACATATATGGCTTACAAAGAATGCTAAAATGTCTTATATGTCGAGCGACAAAGAGACTAGTTTCGCTTGATTTTTCAGTTAACTGACAATTGACTTTTCCAATAAATAGAAAAGCACCCCATTCAAGTTTCATGCAAAATGCGTGGACACTCACACCTTTTCAACGAAAACAATAATTCCGGCTTGCAGAGCATATATTTGGTGAAAATGCTGCTTCAACTGCGAGGACCTTTGTAAGCAGGAAGCGTGATTTTTTTTCTGCGAGAACTAGTGTTATAAGCTTAAAGGGATGATAACCATTCATAAGACATTATCAAATATTTTGATTGTGTTGATGAGTGATGCTGATAGTAAAACTGGATGTGAACGTTACATACATGGGTTGAAAATTTCCACCCTCTTTCTAAGGGAATATCTCTTTCTCTCTGTCACACAACGCAGCAGTTGTCAAATCTTGTCAAATCTCGGTCTTGAATCTAAGCACAAACTATCTCACCATCTCGATGTTGAAATCTAGTGCGAACGAGTTAAACTGAATATCCAATACAAGTTTCCGGTATTTGTCCAGTGAGTTGGGGGACTTGGTTGCGTGAGATTAACCGGATTTGTTAGAGATGCTCTATGCTTACATGACGATGACCATTCATACGATATTATATTTGATTGCGTTAATGAGTGATGCTGATAGTAAAAAGTCGATGTTAATGTTACATGGGTTAAAAAATTCCACCTTATGTCGGGGAAATCTCTCTCTCACTCAGACACGCGCACTTGTCAAAATACAGGGACCCAGTCTCCCTCGAATGAAAATGGACGATGAGAGGCGAAGTGGTCGCAAGTGGTGAACAAAACATCGTGTTCAAAACACTCAAGCATTCGCTTGATCAAATTACGTCATGATTTCCCTGTACATGCATCGAAAACTCTAGGAAAAAGGGGATATTTTCCTGGCACCGACACCCGCGACGAACAACGAAAGAATTCTACTCCTAGTTTCTATGGAGCACAAAATTGTTGATTTGGTCATGACGGGCTCGCGACGGCACAGTTGCCATACGCCATGCTCCGGCCGACATCCGCCGGCGCGGCGGGGTCGACGCCGAGCTCCCTGGCGCGTTTGACGTACTCCTTCTTGACGTTCCCCTTCTGCAGCTGCAGCAGCCGAATCACGCTGCGGCGCGCGTCGTACCGGAACGGGTGGCCCGTGGCAGTGAAGCCGTCGATGAGGTGGAGGTACGCCTCCAGGTCGTGCCGGCTGGCCGGCCCGACGTCCGGGCGCAGGCACGGCGAGTTCTTGCTGTCGATGCGCAGCTCCGCGCCGACGTGCTGGTACTGCTCCTTGGTGAGCGGCAGCCTCGGCGCCACCCCGGGCACCTTGGTCACCATGTCGCCGGCGTTGACGATGCGCAGGACGTTGACCTTGCCGCTCTGCTTGAGCTTCTCGGCGAACGCGGCGTTGCCCACCTTGGGGCCGCCGAAGGAGACGACGGCGACGGGTGGCGCGTCGGGGACGGTGGTGGCGATCTCGTCGGCCACGAGCAGCGCCAGCGCGCCGCCGAGGCTGTGGCCGACCACCGTGATGCTGAGCTGCTCCCCCTGGTACTTCTCCATGAGGCGCCGCACCTCGTCCATGACGTCCTTGGAGAGGCTGTTGAAGTTCTCCCCGCCCGTCTTGTAGAGGCTCTGGAACCCCCGTGCTACCTTTGCGTCTCCGGCGTCGTTGCTGTCGAGGGGGTCGAGCGTAGCGCGGAGGTTCTCGGCCCACTCGAGGCAGGTGGCGGTGCCGCGCAGCACGATGGCGATGTCGCGGCGTCCCATGCGCGCGACCTCCCGCTCGGACTCGCACACGGCGACGTAGCCGATCCAGTTGCTCTGCTGCGTGAGCCACTCGGGCGTGTTGGGGCGCTTGGCCCAGGGCGGCATGGACAGGGCCGAGGTGGCGAAGAGGCTGCGGGTGGGGCGGTAGGAGCGGTCCGGGAGCATGAGCCCCCGGTGGCGCGCCGACGCGGTGGGCAGCGAGTGGAAGGCCTGGTACGCCGCCTGCACGAAGTCGCCGTACCGGAGCAGCTCGCGGCGCAGGTCGGAGTCGAGCGGGTCCAGCAGCCCCGCCCAGCCGCCCTCGCCGTGGAGCGCGCGCCAGCGCGGCGCGATGGTGCTCCGCGGGGAGGCGCGGGGCGAGTCGGCCGAGAGCAGCTGCTGCATGTGCATGAGGCTGCGGGGGGACATGTGCTCGTCGGCGGCGGTCCGGGCGCGCATGCCCGGCATGGGCACGAAGAAGGACAGGTTCAGCGCGTTGAGCAGGCCGTGCCTGACGTTGAGCGGCTCCTGCTGCGCATCGGTGCTCGTCGTCGTCGTCGCGTGGGTGGTCGTAGGACGCGGCACCGTGGGCGGCTTGCCGAGGACGCGGTCAAGGTTGGCGATATGGGCCCTGACGGTGTCCTTGACGGCTGGCGACCCCCCGGCGTGGTGGCCAGGGCTCGAGCCCGCCGCCGCGCGGAGCGCCTGCGAGCTCGGGTTGAGCGGAGACTGCTCGCGCCTTGGCGCCGTGGTGCGCGCCGGAGACGTGAGGCGCTGCGCTACGTGCACCGGCGATGCTGCCGTCCCGGCAACGGCCGCGGCTGTTGACATGAGCTTGTTCGTTCGTTCGTTCGTCTGTAGGTTTAGCTAGTAAATCACAGGAACGAAGATGCTCGCGCGGAGCCTCCGATCCGATCCGAGCTAGTTGGCGAGAAGTATGAGAAGACGACGGGCATGCCGCTGGCTTATATAACGGGGACGGGGACACGAGGAGGTGTCAATTATTAATTAATGAACGCAGTGGTTAGTTGCCAATGTGGTTTGACGTCTTGATTGTACGTCGAGACACGGTCGCGGCTGCTGCGGTGCAGAGAGCCATCCCACCGCGTGCCGGATTACGTCTGCGTATGCGTGGCCTCTGGCTTGCTTGACAGCCTCACCGCACCGGGATGCACTGCACTACAGAGTACTCTATCGATTGTGTTATTCTAATGGCGATTATTAAGCGTGCGTAGCAACGCGGTACCCTGGACCCGGGTTGGACTTTGGTGTCTTGACCGCGCCAGCTGTCTTAGTACGGACTATAGATTTGTCGAGCTGATCTTTTTTTCCGGTCTTGGTCGAGCGCGCGAGGTTTTGGATTCACATTGTTCGTCGGGAGACCCGACCTCCGGGCAACGACACATGTTTGACCGGGGACGCAGCTCAACTGCTCAAGCTAGCTGGAGTATAGAGTACTACTACAAGGATTGGGCGCGCCAGTGTACTCTCTATGCCGTGCCAAATAATTACCTAGGACACTATTAAATCGAGTTGATCTCATAAATATGCTATGCATGTAATCAACATACAAAGATGTTTAGTGAGGGCATATATATATATTACAGAAGCTGATGTACGCCTGCAGTTTATGGTTCCATATTGCATATCGACTGTCACTGTTTGGATCTATTATGAGTATTTGCCAGCAAAGATTCTCATAATATTACATTAGGGATATTATAACTAAGACAAGAGGGAGCCTTCTCAGGCCATTACCGTTTTGGATCGTTTGATCAACGTCTGTCTCAATCACGTCCGTTTATTGAAATCCCTAGGGGACGCTACTCCGTCCATCAAATTGCTGCATCGTGGTTAATTGGGCATGTGAACCGAGCGGCCAGCCCAATGCGAGTCGTCCCTTCGTCTCACCGCGTGCGCCCACATCCCCGTGATCCGACCTCTGCTCCCGCAAACCTACGGGTGAATCGAGGTGCTGTCGCCGTTGCTCCGCCCCGCGGCTCCTCCCAACACTCATGGACATCCCTGGTATCCCGCATCCCTCCACGAGCTCGCCTCCTTCTCATGTCCTGATTCCGTGAGCCGCCAGTACGCTCATCTCCTACGGCAGCGTAGGCGATTGGACCTCTCTCTCTCTCTCTCTCGATCGGGAGAGCCCTATATGCTCCGCCACCGCCGCCATTCCCGCCGGCTGGAAGCTTCGATCCTAGGATGCGCAGAAGAAGACTACGTGTTTCTGTCCGAGGTAAAAGGTAAATGTATATCATGTCTGTTAGTCTTTTTTATGATGTTAGTCTGAACAGATCCATGATCTATGTCCATGGTCATGTTCTTCAACCATGATTCCATGAACAGTCAAACAGTCAACAGATCGAGATGCTGCTTACTGCTCGACGGGAGGGCTGCGTACTGCTCAGCGGGAGGGCCGACTGCTGGTGTTCGAGTGCATCCTGAGGGGGTGCATGTACCTGAAGAGCCAAGGGAGGAAGACCATGGACTGGGTGACCCGGTTTGAGGTTGCCCTGGTGTTCGGCGGGGCGAGGGGCCCAGTACTCCACGAGGCATCGGCACCGAGCAACCACCGCTGTGATACGTCCATCAACATTCTCCTCAACAACAAGTTCAGAGCAAGGTTTGGTTTGTTGTTCGATCATCACTATTTGTCACTGAAATTAGTATCACAAGATTCAGGGGATGGTCAGTACTTGTTATATTTTTGTGCGTGCAGAACACCGGTTTTGCCATGGCTGCCTGATGAACGATGTCTGGACGAGCTGCTCAAGCTCGCTTACCCATATGCTGAGCATGTTCGGGTGCTTTTCGCACAAGTATGCCGTCGTCAGAAAGGCTTGGCCTTGTGCCTCCACTCCCCGACCTCTTCCCTTGATGAACTCATGAACAACAGCACTCGGCTGACTTGCCAATATCAAAGGAATGAAGTTCGGATCCTAATGGACACGAGGGGCAAGAAACTCAGTGTCTAGATTCTCACTACATGAGTTTCTGTACCTATTTTTTGAGAACTCTGCCGCACAAAATTTTCTTGTGAACTTAGGTTCAAATTAAGTTTTCTTATTGAGCTGGTGTGATAAGCAGTGGCGGACCCAGAAAAAAACTGTAGGGTGGGCACACGTTAAAAAATGTCGCACCGCGATAATTTTTTTAAACCAAATTTACAATATATATAGCCAATCAATGCACCGCATTGTAGTTCAATACATATTTTTTCAAATGTGCGTGTTTCCAATACAAATAATTTAAAACATGAAAGTACTACTTGATGAAAATAAAGCATAAATAGTCGCAATGTTGCTATTTCTCTTCATAATGAATTCTACAATTACTAGGGAAATATATAATATCATGTATAAGCAAGCTAATGATTTCTGCTATAGAATCTAGACACTGTCCAGTAGACCTATACCAATACATGGACACTAATAAAAAAATGGGGACAGCTTGTTGTTCGGTAGTGGGGGCAGCCTTGAGGATAGATGAAGAGAAAAGCAACAAATCGATAGGGAAGCAAATGAGGCGGCCTGACGTTCACGGCTTCACACAGCCACACAGTAAACGGTAGAAAAAAAGGCCCAAATAGACAAACTGGGCCACGATTTTGAGTTCAGATTAGGGGTACTCAAAAAATTTCACAGAATTCTGGGTGGGCCGTGGCCCACCCGGCCCACCCTCTGGATCCGCCACTGGTGATAAGAGTTCTATTTGATAGCATAAATAATGTAACTCTTCTAATGGTATATGATGATCTCACATTGCACGAGAGATCTTACAGATGGTGATTTGTTCATGTGCAGGCGTTTCATGATCATTAGTCGCCCAACATATATATAAGCTCATTCGTCATGGTAGCACTACACGGTAAGGTATGTTCTAAAATTTTCTCTGTATTCTTCGTCCAACTTATTCCACCATGCAGCCACACTACTTTGCTACGCCTACAGATAGTTCAGAGTTTGTTAGTGCCATAAGAATATTAAGTAATAATCAATGCATTCGATATCTCTTCTATCTTATGAAATGCTTAAATGAGTTTTTATTGGTAACTCATGTTCTAAATAAAAAGGATGTTGCATGTTGAATGGGGTGAATGAAATCATCATGCAGTTGTAGTATGTAATATATATAAGCCCAATCATGGTAACTAATGTGACACAACTTCATTCTTGGTGCAGGGGATTACACATGATAAAAGTATCTGTCTAAAGCAGCAGAAGGTACCGATTAGGGAAACAAGAGACATTCACTTTACACGATCAAATGATTGTCCATTTGCCCTTATAGAATGTGTATTCATGAACAAGAAACCCAACTAATTATCTGGTCATGTCCAAGCTGAAAAGCAACACGTTGATGGTGAGCTGTCAAGTAAGAGTAACTCCTAACAGAGATCAACATATTACATATATGTCTCTAAGAGAGCAGTTTGTGAGATCCATAGTTCCTGGTAGAATAATTGAAGACAAATTTGCTGAAAATGTTACTAATTTATTATCTTCAAAAGTTATATTTAGTCATTGTTCTGTAATGTCATAGATAGTTGACAGTGTTCAAGTTTTTCGTTCAGATGTTCCTTATTATGTATCAGATAGATGACATTGTTAGCCATTGCCAATATCATAACATTATTTAGGAATAGTCAATCCTTGTGCAAAGTTATCTGTTGAATGGAGCATACAATTTCTCGACGAGGTCTTTGTAGTTATTACACATTGATATCTCATTTATCTAAGGTTAACATATTAGGGTCATGTTAAAACATGAAGCCTTCAGATCGTGGATGCTTACAGAAAACCAAACTGTTCCAAAAACAAGTGTTGTCCCTTAACAATCTACTAAATTCATGTAAATTCATATACATAGAAGATGTATGGTTCCAAATGATCTATTTATCTAATGGACGGGCGCGGCAACGCGCGCCTAAATGTTCTAGTAAAATATAACACTGAAGCCGATTTGCCTGAACCGGTAGATAGATGAACATATACATCCCCAATTATTTACTAAGACATGTTTGCGACATCATATAGCTCAGATATTGCCGCTAAAAGTGACCAATTGTTCATTTATAACCAAACACAAGGTAGCGTTCAATGGATTCATTTGCTTTTGGATAAATAACGTGCTAATAAATTCAAATTGTGTTGCTCTCTATTTAGAATATAACCACTAAATTTGTATATAAACACTTGGCTGCTTATATAGTGGGATCTGGTTTCCTAGCTAGCTTGCATCCCTGTGTTGGAGGACTTGGCAGCCCGACCATCAACATGATCCTAGTTTTGTTATTTGATCCCAGAAGGCTGTCAATGACAGATGGACACTCGGCTCAGTTACAAAAACATGGAGACTAACCTGAGCATTTACATTTACGGATGGAGTACGACTGACACACAAATGTACGTATTACCCTTTCATGAATCCTCCAACGACTTGCAGTTCAATGAAGCAGCAAGAGGCCCACACACCTTCTTGTGTTTGGTACTTACCTCACAGTCTTGCGTGTCAAGACAACAGGATTGTTAATCAAATAGTACCTGCCAATCCAACATGTATCATTGACTGACTAATACATTTGCCAGAACAGTATGATGTACTATTAATTAAACCAAATCAATGGAGCAAATAATAGTGTAAATGCAATCACTTTTTTGATTGGATTTTGGTGAAGTCCGATTGTAGTTCTTCATGCAGAAAGAATGCAAGATTATTTCTTGTAGACCAAAATCTATGGCACAACTTAAACCTTCTGTTATGTACTAAATGTGCATTGGCATTATACAAATATGCAATATAGAAAACAAAATGTGAATATGCATTTTTGTTAACAATTGCATTGCCTGGAAAATGATAAGTTTTTAACAAGATACAAGTTGTGTGAGTCACATATAAGAGAACCAAAAATGGTTTGAGTTGGTGGTGGAACTAAGAATTCACACAGTAACCAATGGCCATGAAGAAATAAAATTCCCACCAACTCTAAGCCCTGACAAATAGTTATCCCTGGGTCGACTAAAATATGCAGGTTATTTTGCTTCTAGCACAGCAGTAAGATCCCACTTCCAAACAGGCTAAATCTCATGCACATAAATGTGTCATTTAAAGTACGGTTATGATTTATAAACCCATGCATATGGCGGCAAGCATGTAAGCAAATGCCAGCACCTTATTGATCTGCCAAATAGTCATGTAGCTTAAAAAGGTAATCTCTCAGCTAGCCAATTCTAGTGTCATGTCAACAATACAACTTGAATTAAGTGATACAGATATAAAAAGAAAAGCATATGCCTTTAGCAAATTTCAGATTTTAATGTTTCTTTGTATAAGGGTAAACAAAGGTAATTACAGAAACGGAGTCACACTAACATGAAGGAAAAGTCTACATGTGCATAAGATATTTCCCATGTCAAACATAGATTTTTTAGTAGGTAATAATAAAATTATTTAGTTAAACATTGGTGAACAATTAATGAATCTGCATCAAACAATGATATATGCAGTTGACATCTTATTAGGAGTGTGGCATAAGGGACTTGGCTGGACAGAGCCTTTAAATCTAATAACTGAACGTATCTTAATCTCCCTAAAAGTCAATGCCCAGCTAGTAGATCTCCGATGACACTTAACAATCATCAGTACAATAAAGTAGATAACCAAAGAGTGTGAAATCGTTGTTACCATAATCCTGATAAGGCATCGGGTTAACTGAACACGATTGTCATGGGGTCAATCGTGAAAATCAGAGCCTTTTACCAAGTTATCCGACGATGACTGAATTACAAATGAATGACGGTGCCATTGGTAGGGGCAACTATGTGTTAACCAAAATAAAGATGGCAAGAAAACTATTTTTTTATAACAACCTGTGCTCAAACCAATGAGCAGGAGCTTGTATAATGCTTAAGAACATTACTAACTGATGACACCAATATCCAATACAGTGGAACAATTTGATTGAAGATTTTTCATACTAAATGAATGTACTACAGTGATTTAATTTTTTGTTACATTAGTGATTTAAGTATTGGTGCTTAAAGCTTATCTGTATAGATGACCAAGCAGTAAGACATATCAATAACAGTCATTACTCCAAGGGCCTTTAGGCCTTTAGCACATACGATTTCTTTCTTGTGTATTTCTCTTTACACTTCCAAGATCACAACATAGCCTAAATTCCAACACCCTTAGTAGATATAATTTATCTCCAGTTCATATGGTTTTCCTATTAATTCAGGTGTATATGTCTTTCATCTTTCAAAGACTTGACAAGAGGTCCGTAGGATTGAAAACTTAAAGAGGATTCAAAGAGCAACTTTCATGAATATTGTAATGACATTATATCCTACACTACAATAACCCTACAACAATAAAATAATGTCTTGGCATGAATTCTGATCTTGTCGAGCTAGTGCCTGTTCTTTGATGTGGTATTCAAATGGCAGAACCGCACATCACCCAAACCACTCGCAGATGGCAATGAAGGTATAAATGAGGCACCGGTGGATATCCATACCTAGGTGGTCGCGGAGAGTGCGGTTCTGGTTCTCGCGCAGCAGGGGAGGGTGGCGGTCTGATTGCCACCGAGGGCGTGCATGGCCGAGCTTGGCGGGACGCTTTCATGAGATGCGGTGTCGTTGTACTGTTTCCTGTGTGGATGGATATACTTTTGCAATGAAATCTAAGCCTTTGTACTGCAATTTCCTGAATCAGAATTAGATGAGAGAAATCCTTTCAGAAAAAAGAAATAAATAAAGGAAGAGGATTCAGAGGAGGTGGGGATCAGAGAGGCTACCGGCGCTGGAGAGGGCACCACCGCAAGTACAGATCCGGGCGACCGGCGCTGGGAGGAGCTGAAGCCGCCGGCGTAGAACGGGACGGCACCACATCTGGTATGCTTCTGGGGGAGCCAGCACCTCCCTGTCCGTCATCCCCTTGTGCCTTCCCATGGTGCAGCAAGACGACATGATATGGGAGACTGGCGAAGGCGGAGATATGAAGAGGCTAGGAGCAACATCAGAGCATGTGGAGAGGGAGCCATGGATGCGCAATAGAGGTGGAGGAGATTGAGGACGTGAGGCAATGGCGGCGCGTAAAGACGGCCGTCAGCTCCGTAGCCCAGCATGACGCCGCCGCCGGGGCTGCAAACCCTAGCATGCTAGGTGCTACAAGCGTGAGTGAGAAGGAGAGAGATCGATAGTGAGGAGTTGACCGATGGGCCAGGCGGCGACCGGCTGGGCGAAGGAGATGCGGAGGCGCGGTATTGCTGCTGGCGGCGAGTGAGGATTCACCGGAAAAGGAGCAGAGAGAACGCGGGAGGCAGAGGACAAGCGGCGTGCCACCGTTCCAGCGCGACGACCGGCTGCTGCGCGCCATCGGGGAGCAAGGCTGCCACCGCTCCTCGCCGGACAGGTCCGGCAGTTCCAGCTACGGCGCCCATCCGGGAGAAAGGCGACCGTTCCTCGAGATGTGCCGCCGCCGCATCAAAGAGGCAGACCTGCTGCTGCCACTGCACGGCGACGACCGGCTACTGTGTGCCGTTGGGGCGAGGAGCTGGATGGGAGGAGGAGAGGGCGGAGCACGCCCGTGGCGGCGCTTGTGCGGGGCGAGGAGGGAGGCGTGGGGCGAGGAGTGGGGATTGGGCGAGGAGAGAGGACGCGGTCAAAGGCAGAGCTCGGAACGTCGATGGGATGCCCATATTCTGTGAAAGCAAACCGACATATTTCTAGTCGCTGACATGTAGGGAATGAGATAAATCTGAACCATCAAACTACCGATCGACGGTAAAAAATCAACGATCAACCAGGCCACGAATCCCAGCGGGATTCATATATGTAGAGATTTTAACGGTACAACATAGACTGTACCAATGTCAACCAAATCAGCTCAAAGATTGAAAGTCCATACAGCTAAATTAACCAAACCAAAATTGTAAATAAATAAAGTCACTCCAAGTTGTATTTTCCATACGGGCTGGCTAGCTGGGGCTCGAATCCAGAACTTGTTGAAGGGAGTAGATGACTCTTTACTTTACTTTACAATAGAGAAAACCCTTCCCCTGACCGTGCTTGCATTTTTCACTGCGCGGGACTTTCTTTGTATGGAAATAGCCTATGTCTATTCGAAAGAGGAAGTCAAACCATCGTGTGCATGTGCTCGTGTCAGACTTAAAACTCTCTGAGACTGATCCGAACTGTTCTATCGGCAATGGATCCACGACCATGGAAGGTTGTTTTATTTAACAATATGAAGAATAAGTGTCTAGATTGCGATAGATGAAGTGACTTTTGGAGTCTTTCGTTAAAAAAACATATCTTTCAAGTGTAACAAGTTTTGGAACGCGAGTTGTTCATCAGGACCGGGATCTCTAATACCTTGAAAAGTACCATGTGTCAAATTACTACTTTGACATGGCTTCATATTTTCTCTTCATTTTTCGTACTGACAATGCCATTTTCTAATGCAATTGAAGCCACTTTTTATTGCGTAAGTCATACTCCTTCCCTTCACAGTTAGATTGCCTTTTTCGGTTTAGTTAAATTTAAACTTATTAAGTTTGACCGATATTTAGAAATATGTATCTATAAAATCTGTAATTTACTCTATTTATCAAGTTTACAATGTAAAATCTATAATTTTAGAATCATCATAAAGTATATTTATTCACATTATATATATTTGGTATTACGGATTTTGGTATTTTTTGTATTGTTGGTCCACATGACAAAGTTTGATTTTAATTAAACCTGGAACATGAAGTAAATAAAAACGGATGGAGAAGCCTAGTGGTGCTTCTCACACACCTGAGTTTAAGTGTTTATACTCATAATTTTGGTGATGTTGCACCATGCCACGAAAGTCATTTTTTTGTTTGCCTTTTTAAAAGCGTATTTATTTTATTTTGATCAAAATATGATGCATATATTCCAGTCCTTTATTTTTCAACTTAGGAACCATTTCATTGTACAAACTGGATACGCGAAGCCTTCATTTGATCTGCTAGGATCAGCACACATGGTTTAACATAATCTCAAATGGATCGATCACCACCTATTTAAAGCAGATAAAAAGGTATAGAGACAACAGAGATGCGTGAGCTGAGTGGCTCCAAATTGCGAGTGGGCATGGTGGACGGAGTAGAGCAGTTAATTATTAGCCAATAAAACAAGGATTACGCGTATTCACTCCGTGAACAATGCTGATGTGACCGTATGATTTCGATATGCTGGAGTTATCTGAAGTTAAAGCTCAGTTGGGTTGGCCGTATAGGCTAACCACCCACGCAGGGTACTACAGAGTAATGAATGACTAATCCACCGGACCAAGTGGCTTAATTGTCTCTCTGCACGGGCTTTGCCACTAACTTTTTTTTTGAAACGGAGGCAAAAACTTTGCCTCACCGATTTATTAAGAAGAGAGTTGTCCAGTTAATTCACGGAAAACCGGGCGAAAACCGGTACAAACGACCACGAGAAGACTACTCTCTAAGAAAGACACTCCACGACTCCACGCCTCCACGGTCAACCTGAGAAACACATATAATGACGACGACCACGATCCCTCTCACTCGGTACCTCGCAAAGAAACCACCAACAAGAACCAAGGTTGAAGATAACGAACACCACTAAAACCACGGAGACGAGCCAACTAAGATGGTTATCATCCATTAATCAGCGGCGGGCGCCTTACCAATGGCGCCACTCTTCTTGCGTATGCTCCTAAGAGCATTCTTCACCTTCTTGATTTTGCCAATAGAAGCCTCCTCTACTAGGAGGCAAGCAATCGCCTTGCTAGATCCAGGGCTAGCCGCCTCCAAGCAGGCGAGCAAGCCACCAAGTTTTTTTGCGAAGACCGCCTCATCAATACGCGCCAAAAAACTTTCATGGTAAAAAATGGGCGGTCGAACGGACTTCACCGCCTCAGAATTAGGCGCCAGAACACCTACTTCATCAACCTCATCACCCACAACGCCACCTTGCCAACAACCACATGTGAGGGAGCAATAGCAACATCATGACCTCCATGGTCATGACTGGGCTCCAACGACGGCAGCAAGGGCACAACCGGTATCACCAAGGCCCCTCCCACCGACCCCATCTCATGCATCATTGACAGTGGAGGAGACGAATCTCCAAACAATTTCTGCAGCTCAGGCATGAGCAACATCACCGGAGACATGACCTCACTCTCAGAGGCAATCGACCCTTGTGGCTGCTCCAATGGGCAAGGCGCGACACGGGGAGAGAAAGCACCATTGGGGTCTTCTTCCACAATATCAGCAGAACCAGCATTGAGCATGGCCGAGGAGCGGCTTCAGTCGCAACAATGGACGTGCCAAGAGCAACCCCAGCTGACACCAAGAAACCCTCAACCCTCACGAGGCACTTGTGAAGTTCAGAACGAAGCAATATGGCCTGCTCTGCCAGGTAAGCTGCACATTTGCCATGGCAGGGGGAGGCCAAGGCTTGTCGACAACCTGGCTCTCGAGGACAGGCTGAAACTGCACACTTGACGCCTGGCAAGGTGGCTCTTGTTGCTGTGAACGGGGAGGGGAACGCTGGCAGGTACGAGGGCAATCAACAGCGGGCTTCTGCGCAACAAGGCGAACTTGGATCGGCGGCGGCCGAGGAGCAGTTCTCCCCGTGCAGCATTTCGCTTTGTGGCCGAATTGGCGACAATTGTTGCACCTCAGCGGCTCATAACAGCTTGAAGCCCAATGCTGGCTTCGTGGCAACGGTGACACCTCCCGTTGAGCCAAGCAGGAGGTGGAGGACGAGTCTTCAATGCCGGAGGGACCAAGGCCATGGAACGCAGGCTGCGCCTAGGTTGGACGAGCACCCAAGGAGACTCCTGCTGCACGCTGCTCGTCGTCAGGTCGGAGGAGGTGGCCGTGAGGGGCCCAGGGGCGGCGGCGGACTCAACCGGCAGGTCCAGGGAGCTCGAGCCAGCATGGAGCTCTAGGGGAAACATCATCAGGTCGGAGTAGGTGGCCGTGGCATGGTGGCGTCGGCGGACGAGGCCGGAGCTGCTGCTGCCACGGGACAGGGGTGGGAGCTCGAATCTGCGGGAGGAGCTGGGGCGGCGAGCGACGGAGCCGGAATGCCCGCCTTCGTGACCTTGGGCGAGCGCTTGACAAACATCCGTCCACGGATGGCAGGATCAGCCTTGCGAGGCGACGACGGCCGCGGCGAGCGCGACGGCGCGAGCAGAGGAGTTGGGCGAGGACGAGACCAGGGCGACCTCCGTCGCGAGCATGGGGACGAGGCAGGAAACTCGTAGAGCACCGCAGCGTCAACAACACATGCCCCTACATGCAAGCACAGGGGTGGAGAGAGGGCGCCGTGGGGGTGTCGGATCTGCTCCCGGCGGCCGGAAAGGATGCTGTATGGAGGAGATCAGGGCGCCGGCGGCTGCAGCACGCCCGTGGACGCCATGGTCGCAAGTACAGCTCGGTGGCCTCGTCTCTGACTTTTTTGCCACTAACTGATGGCAGTTGTTTTAGATTCAGTGTTCGATATCTTTGTTAGTATCTTTTGTTAACTTATCAATATCGCAGTTTTCTAACTTGTCGATATAACTTTTCACATGGTTAGGGTTTCCCGGGCGGAGCCTCAAACCTCCCTGTTGTCCGTCGGGGGTGAGGTCGGTGTAGAGGGTTTGAACAAAATCCATTCCGCAAGGGCAACTCAAAACATATAAAGTTTTATCCGAACATTTACAAACATCTTCCAAGTTTGAGGGAGACATGAGTCCGACACACCTTTGGCGCCTAGGATTATTGGTGGCCTGTACGCGTCGTCACCCGACGAATGCATCATCATTGCATATCTCGAATCCCCGCTCAAGCTATTCCGAGGAAACCCTATATCCGGGTGTACCAGATCGAACGATGGAGACGATTGATGATGTTTCTCCCTCCAGCACATTGTTTTGGAGCTGGCGCCAGAGGGATCAGGAGGTGGAGTCATCCAGATTTATATGATGTGCGTATATGTGTAAGATCATACACATGGTTCTGATTATATCCACCCTCTTTATCAATCAAGCTTACGAGTATAGCGAAATATGCCGTCAAGAAGGTGGCTTCCTGTTTACTGATGATGAAATATTTCTAAGACTTTGTTGCTTATATTATGATAATAAAAGAAAATGTGTGCAAAGCCCAGGGATTGAATCCATTTCAAAAAGTATAATTGCACGTGCTTTATGCCTATGCTTCTTTTTTCACAGGATCTCGATATGCAATGGGAAAAGATGCGGCGCTTCAGAGGGACCTACCACGGTTGGATTTGTTTGTGGCGATGAGCTCTCTTTATTTCGTTTCAAACACTTGGCAAAATACACCCGTGAGCTGCGTGCATTCTACGAGTGCAACTCCTGAAGAGAGAATCTCCATGAACTATTACACCAGAATAAAAGCAGAATTAATTCAGGACCAACAATGTTGGATATGCCGAAAGTTTCCGCCTTTGGTGATGGCGCCCCTTCACCGTCGATGATCAAGAGAGCGACCGAAACGTCGTACTCCTGCCGTTCTGTTGCCGCGTCGATCGATCGATCGGGTTGGTCCATCCACGACGGACGGCCGCGATTCTCGGATCGTGATTACGAATCATCGATCAAAAGCTGAAACAACACAATAGCGTCGAGTTCCTCGTGCTGAATTCAGCGGAGCGGAGCCACTCGTGATCAAGGAAGTGCTGACGCTTGCTTTTTCGGCCGAATCTAGCGGAACTGATAGCAAAGCATGGTGCTCCAAAAAGGATTCCATTTGCCGTGTTACGTCTCACGGACGCACGTGTTTGATATGTGCACGTGCTCGATTGGATGATCCACGTGCATGAGAAAAGGTTGGCAATTCGGCAGAGGACAGTACTCCCTCCCTCCGTTCCAATTTAAATGACTTTTACTTGTCAACATGTGGATGTACCTACACATGTTACAAGTATAAATACATCCACATTTTGACAAAATGAAGTCATTTAATTTGGAACGGAGAGAGTAGATGAGATGAGATGAGGAGACAGACAGATCATGACTCACTGACGTGTCAGTGGTTCGGCGTTTGATGCGCACGTAACACTAACATAATAACCCGGCTCAACCACCACGTGAAATACGTTGAGAAGATCAGACTGATGAGTGAGGACTGATGTTAGCGCACTAATCGAGACGAGATCGACATAGCTTAGCTAGACAGACAGACAGAGCATGGTTCGCGCCCTGGATTATAGAGATGGGACGCATCACTTATCACGTGTAAAACTTTGTCCCACTGGATGGAAGGGTCGCTGGATTGCGATGGTTGTCTGGTTAGATGAAGTAAGGTTTGTACTCCAAAATCTTTTGGTGGTCTGGACATACCTAATTTATCAATGCAGAGTATGGCTTTGAAAACTAGATAGCTGTGGCAAAATGCAATAAACTCTGACAAACCTTGGCTGGGACTCCCTCTTCATTTCTCTGCTGAGGTAATCAACCTGTTCAAGACAAGCGGTACTATTAGTATTGGTGATGTAGCTTCTTTCTCTTTTCGGAATGACCATTGGTTGCAAGGTGCTACTCCGAGATTGCTCTACCCTACCCTGTACAAGCACAGCAAGAGGCGCAAGATCACTGTCACAGAAGGAATTCAAGAACAGCTCTGGATTCATCTCATCAAGCCGAATCCTACTGCCCATGTTCTCCATGATTACATTGATTTGTGGCAGCGGCTTCAGAACACCCCTCTTACTCCAAATGCTGATACAATTCGGTGGAAGTGGACTGCAAATGGCATATTTACAGCCAAATCAGCATACCATTGTCAGTTTACCGGAAGGGATGATACACCTTTCAAACAGCTCATCTGGCAGATCAAAATCCCACCGAAGCTACAGCTGTTTGCCTGGCTTGCTATTCAGGAAAGATGTCTGATAAGGGTTACAAAATTTTCTGTTTTGTAAACACTACAGCCTACAAGTACTGGACCTGATGTTCACAGATCATTCATTGTTGTCAGGTTGTGGCTGAACTTGGTGTTCAAAGTTGTGATTGACAGAACATCATGTGGAACCAGATTCATTGTAGCAGGAATTTTTAAGCCACGCCACAACCTGTTTCTGAGTCTGAATACAGAATCACACGCACATATATGCATTAGAGATGTACAATCAAATACCAAACATGCCTAAACTTTACTTCAAAAGGAAAAGCACAACAAATCATATCACTCAAAACTGCAGTATAAGAAGTGTAGGTCATTATAAAAAGCAAATGAATCGCTTCAAAATATAAAAACAATTCTTTGTGCCATATTAATTAACACTAGAGTTCAAAATAGCATATACACAGTGCAAAATAAACACATATGAAATTACACTTAAATACAGAGCTAGCTAGAGACGGGAACTGCACTAATTTTAATCTGAGAAATGGGAAACATTTTGCAGATTCTAAATAGTCCAAGCAGGTGCGGAGATTTGAATGATAATTCCTCTTACAAACTGATCTCATGTGGTTTAATCCTCTAATGCGCCTCTCTGAGACAAGTATTTATTTGGCATATGCAGCAACAAGGTGCTATAGATGATAAGCAGGAGCATGCGAAGAATGCAGATTATATGGAGTGTGCACTTGTAAAGCCATTCTAGAAAACAATTCACCAATGGACATATTATTAGGCGGCATGTGGCGGTGAAGAACTGAAGAACATCTGGACTTCAGCAGACTACCGCTGCAACTAGGGGTGCTCAGTTCTGGACTGCTACAGCACTATGAGATTAAATGGCACTGTACTGATTTGCTGAGTGTTTACTGAACTGAAAAGTAAATATAGTAGAGATAGCCAAATGAAGAACCGAATGTGGAAGAGGACCATGCAGTGACGGCTCCATATTATACAGGCAGCATCACAAGTCGTGCTATTTATTCGTAAGCTTTCTTCTACATCTGCAGATGCGTCACAATTGGTGTGGACCCAAGGATTCATTTGGCCGGTCAATATGTTGCAAGTTACAGGAAAAAGATGCAAGTACGGTTTAAAACAGTGGACGGCAGCGGCGCTGCGGCGGCACAACCTAACGCATGGACGGCGGCGCAACCTGACAGGGGTTGGCGGCGGCGCCAGCAGTGACAGGCGGCGGCTTTGAGACTCGAGAGGGAGAAGGTTTCGAGCCAAACAGGGGCCGTGGAGTGCGGAGGGTTTGGCGGCAGCGGCGTCCACAGTGGATACAAGTAGGAGACGGCGGCGTCTTACCGGATCGGCCATGAATTTGTTAGCGGACCGGAGGGAGGCAACTCGATCGATGTTGACTTTCCGTTTTCGCTGCTTGATGTTGAGCGGACCGGAGGGAGGCAGCTCCATGGGCCTCAGGCTCGTTCTGTTTTTTCCCAGCGGATAGCACTAATGGGCCATCTGGGCCAAAAGTTCCTCAGCCGTACGATCAAATATACTGGTCGAATTTCCTGACCAGTAAAAGGTACGATAAAACCGCCCTGCTGATAATCTTGCTAAGCGCCATTGGCCACACAATCCAATCTGCTCTCTATGTGGACTTGGTGATGAAACCGCAACACACTTACTTGCAACATGCCCCTACTCAACTGGCATTTAGGCATTCTGCAGGACCAAATTTAATTTCTCTATGCAGTTTGTGCCAAGCCAAAGCAACACAAACCTTCAGGACTGGTGGACAACATGCCTTGCTGCCATCCCTGCACAAACACGACCACATTTCTCTTCGCTGGTGATGATGGTGTGGTTGCAAATTTGAAAAGAACGCAATGACTGCATTTTCAACCACAAGGTTGTTTCTTTCTTCAGAGTGTGCGACATAATCTTAGAGGAATTTAGAGTCTGGAGGTTGGCTAAAGTCCTGGGAGCAGCTTGGACCAACACTGCTTGAGTTGTTCGTTTGTTATTTTTTCTTCCTACCTTCCTCTATGTAATTACTACCCTCTCTCTTCATAGCTCACACAGACACACATTAGGAACTAAGACAAGAGGGAGCTCTCTCACGCACTCAGACTCTGTGGCCGTCAGATCAAATGCCGTGGAAGTTTCTCGCCGTTAGATGCAGTGTCCCTAGGGGACGCCATTCTTTTTTTTTGAGATTTTTTTTTGATTTTTTTTTTTTTTTTTTGAGATTCTAGGGGACGCCATTCTGGGCGTCGAAATCGCCCACTCTGGTTGATTGGGCCCGAAAAAGCCCATCTACTGAGACGCCACACCTGCGCGGCTGCAATCTGCTCCCGACTTTTCGTTCCAGTCTCTTCCTTGTCGACAATCTGAGGTTTGCCGTTTGGGTACCTTGAGCAGGCTCGCCATACGTAGCGATGGCGGTCGGCGTTCCTGGGAGAGGCTCCTTTGTACCTCAAGCGGCAGCCGACCAGCTGGCCAGGGACTGCCGTCTCAGCCCTAGCCATCTTCATCGTGCACGGCAGCAAAAGGAGGGTGGAGATGGCGGTGTACCAATCTCGAATGCCTACATCCTTGGAGCATTTCTCATCTGCGGCGCTCACCAGGAGGAGTATGGGCTGCTGCTGCATCGCGATCTTGAGCCTAGGTTAGCCGCCTCGAACGCACCACGGCCCACGGGTCCCTCTTGCTTTTCATGGCTTAATCGTATCTGGTTCTTCATTCTCTCCTCAGTTCCCCATGCTTTCTGCTCCACGCCTCCACCCTCCTACAACTCTGTGGATTTTGTCTACTCAGTGGTTTATTCTGTTGTCTGAAGGTAAGAACCAATATCTTCCCCTCTTCATATTAGATTTCCTTTCTTTTCGGTTCTACAGCATAAATAAATCCCTCCTGATCCGTTGGTTTGTAGACTAGACGGAGATGGGTATGGTGTCCGGGTCGAGCTCCCCTGAGAGACAGACGGAGATGGGGGTATGGCTTCGCCTGGTGTGCCTCGGCCCCAATTCGATTTAGCGACATTGGCTGCCGTAAATCCCAAGTCAGTAGTTGATGACTGCGTTCCTCAATTTCTGCCATGTATATTTCTCGACCTATGTCCCTAATTCAACGCCCCTGACCATAAATTTTGTGCCCAGATCCGTTGAGTTTTTGTTTTGTTTTGGTTGGGCATTTGTTAAGATGCAAGATTCTGTTCAGATTTGTTTAACTTCAAAGAAGCCGCTTCTGCTGCTATTACTAACACAACTGGTATTTAGGAGAAACCTCAGCAGATGGGTCGCTTGGTTTCTTGTGAAAAGAACACGCATATCCACAACTTTACATGCTGATGCTGGTGAACCACCTACGAGCTCTCACTAGGACCTTGTGATAGTGTGAAATCTATCAAAAAAATTGATGTATCACTATTTGGACTCCCTCTTGTTCTTGTTTTCAAATTTTTCTTTAAATCCAGCAATTCCGTGCCTTGTTTTGTAGAGGAGATAATTATTATCAATCTTCCATACGTGAAGAACAGCCACTACGGTTTTCAAGTGGTCTGTCTTTTCACGCATTGACCAGTTTGTTTGTTGTCACTTTACGATGTGCCATGATTAAGCGACTTATTTGCATTCCAGTTGAGTTATATTTCAAGATGATGATAGACTCGTCCCCTCGCGTCGCCTACCTCCAGGCGACCGAGGGGAAACCCTAGCCGCCGCGCGCCGCCACCCCACCCCCTCTCGCCTCCCTCCCTCACCGTCCCCGGAGGCGGCTGCCGGACTAAGGCCGCGCGCCGCCGGTGAAGGGGACGGCGGGGATCTGCTGTCCGTGGCCCTGCGCTGCAGTCTGGAGGGCTGCTACGGCGCCGGACTCCCCTGTCCTCGAGCGGCGACGGCGGCGGCGTCCCCTGTGCCCCGTGGCCTCCGGGGTGGTGGCGGCGAGGCCTCTCGTCGCGCCGCCTCGCGCTCCGGGCTGGACGCCGGGGTGGCTCCTTTCTCGGCCGTTCTGACCCCAGCCGTCCGGACGGCAAGGTCACGACGGGTGGCGCAGCGCAGGGAGCTCTCCCGACGGCTTCTGTCGGCTCTTTAGTCAAGCACCGCAGGCTGCAGCCCGCTTCGGGCCCGATCTACACCTTCGTCGTCCTCACTCGAGCTCGAATCACCCTCCGGCAGCCGATGCGGAGGTGCGCGTGGGGCGCATCGGCGCGTGCTGCAGAGCTTCGGCCTGGATCCATGGTGGATCTCAGCCTTGGGCAGAGCTCCTCTGCCTCTTCCGGCATGGTGCTTGGTGAGGTTAGGTGGTTGGCGCTGCGTCCGGCGGCTCTGGAGGTTCTTGCGACTGTGTTGGTGCTTGGCCGTGGGTAGTCTCCGCTTGGTGTGGCTGGCTACGGCGGTTGGTGGTGATCGTCAGCCGTCTTCTGTAGATGTGCTCTAGCTATGGGTGAAAACCTTGCATCGACTCTGTCGATGCCGGCGGCAGCGATGGCTTTTGGTCGTCGTTTTCCTCGTTGGAGGTGTCGTCGTAGAGCTCTTGCACCTACTGGTGCAGATGGATGTTGTTCATGCGGGTGGTTGATGGTGCTGCGTCTGGTGGTGTTGGTGCGGCCACCCTAGGGCCGACTGTGGTGTTTTTCTCTCCTTGGCCGGCCTTCGCGGGCTTGCCCAAGACCCCGAATGGTTACTGTTGAGGTGTGGGAGCCTCGTGCTCGTGGTGACGTCTCGGCTCACCTTTGCTCTTTGACGACACAATGTATGTCTCCCCCACCTGCTATTCGTCTCGATCTTCGTGGCGGAGTTCCCTATCTAGGTTTGTGCCAGGTGCTAGGCCTGACGCCCATGATGATGGTGGTGCTCCTCAGTTGTGCCTGGGGTTCGAGGCACACGCCGGTGCGGTGCGTGAGGCTGATTGTCGAGTCTTGGCATTGTGATCCCTCGACTGCACCCATCACTTCTTGTGCCTCTTGGTGGCTCTTGCTGTTACCTCTTCTAGTTGTTTTTTTCATGTACTTTTATTGTTTTCTCTTCCCCTGTACCCCTGTAATTGCTATTCTGTTGTAAGAACATAGCCCGCCAGGCTCTTTCGATGAAATATAACAACCGGTGGGGAGCAACCCCCCCCCCCCCCCCCCCCGCGTCTTCCTCGAAAAATATTTCAAGATGATCAAGTGTGCATAATAAAGTTACTTTAGCAGTTCAAAGTTTGGTGTAGCCTATGTTTTTCAGTGGGATTATCATATACCTTTTATTACGCCTGAAACAAATAGGTGCACTGAAGAGGAATGTATGTTGTTGAAACATAAAGATATGGGATACCAGTTTAAAAAAAGATATGGGATACATCTTCAGCCCATCCGAACTGAAAAGAAGGTCTCCGATGGCTTTGAAATATTCAAAACAAATAATATTCCATTTATTCTAGCCAACTTCTATATTGTATTCTAATTGAATGACACTTTTTGTAGAAGTTTGAACGATTAAGATCAAAGCTTCAGGAACTGGATAACAAGCGCTCAAACAAGCATGTCTACTTCGCGGAAGACATGTATAATTGTTGTATTACTGCTTCTTACCATTTGGTCAACTGAATTCAATGCATATGACTCGTTTTAAAATTGTTGGCTACCTTTGCTTTTGTCAATATTGAGATGATTAGCTGTTTTATTTCATAGAAGAAGCCAAAGAAATACAATCTAGGATAGATCAAAGCAGCACCATACCTGATTTTGGCATCATCCCTTCTCGGATAAAGAGGTAGTGTGATGTTCCCTCAGCCTCTTGGAATTTGGAGACCGTCTTCTGTAATTATGTTACTAGAAAAATACCCGCGCGTTGCAGCGGTAATCTTAGAAAAGTATTATGTAAATGAAATGGAAGACATATGAAATATCCAATTGTTAAGATTCAGTTGATCACAAGAGTCGGGACATTAAATTTAATTTGTGCGAAATTTGTAAAAAATTGAGGACTGGACGTGAACAACTATATGGCTAAAAAGCATGACATGAATATATTGCATGAAATTTATAATTAATTATTGTTAGTGGAGATGACATGGACAATTGATTGGTCAAAATAGTGTGTGATGTGGATAACTTGCATGTTGAGATAGAAAAATAATTAATGCACTTAGTGGGATTTTGCTTTATAAGAAGTATAGATATCTGTGGGCACTATGTTAAAGTTAAACTTGACGAGGTAGAGTTTGGGTGCTTTGGTGATTTAGTTGGTGCTATTCACGGTTGATGTGGGTGTGCATGTAATTTTAATCGGGAAATTGCTCAATGGTAATGTCTTGTATGTGAGACTAAATTTATGCTCAAGTATTATATTGATTGTTGTTCATTTTATGAGTTGTGGTTGCCTGATAAAATTATTTTCCATAAAATATCTATAGGAAAATATCTTCCTACAAGGAGTTAGAGGGCATGAAACTGAGGGTTTAAAAGCTCGAGAAATTGTACGTGGACATGGCCTTGCAAAAGGAACTGAAAGTTTACTTTGTCTGATGAATAAGAATTTTTGTTTTGCTTGGGTGAAGTTTGTAAAGTTTATTTTTGCGAGATTGATGTACTTAAGTTGATACATTATAGATAAAACAATGTGCAGATTAATATACTATACGTATGTGTGTTACCCAAACAATATTGATTGCACATGTCTGCTCTTTCCAGGTACCCAACATGCATGTGCACGGGAATATATGGTGATGGCAAGTGAGCATGAGCCAAGGATAGACCTATTTGATTAGTGTTGAGCAAATTGAAGTGCCATTCTTTTAATTCTCTATGTTACTGTACCTTTTGATGTCTACCATGTTGTTTATCTATTGCTATGGTAGACTGGTAGAGCTTGAATTAGCCCTTATTCTATACTCTGAATAATTATCGCAGAACCTAGGAGTATGATGAGCAGATTAAATACCAATATGTTGTAACAGTAATATACAACGATATTGAACGGTATGACAAATCAACCTCAAATCAATATATTTATCTAATGGACTGACGCGGCAACGCGCGTCTAAATGATCTAGTACATAGATACATAGATACCGCTTCTCTTAATTCAAAGAAATCAGCGCTGGCTGTTTTTCGTCAAAAAAAACTTTGTCCGATGCCTGACTTACATATGGCTGTACAGCACTACGACAAGAGCGGTGCGGATCCAGCTCATGATGTCTGGGCCCGATCAGTTGGTCCAATACATGTTGGACCTCTATTCTTTCTGACCTCAACTTGTCAATATTGTTCTCTTAAAGCCCGCAACATTTTCGACGCTGTCCGTCGCGCGTGTGTGTTCTTTACCGCCACCTCGCCCGCAGCTCTCTACACATCACTCCGCGCGAGTGTTACCGCCAGCTCGCCCGCAGCGCTCACACTTTATGGGTCAGCCCATTACGTTTTACGTTTTGTTTTTGTTTTCCCCTATTTCTCATGTACGATTCGATTTGTTTTTGCGTTTTTCTTTCTTTTTTGTTCCTTGTGCTATTTTCCTTTTCCGTTCTTCCAGTATTTTGTTATCTACGTTTTATTTTAGATTTTCTATATTTCTTTATATGTTTGTTTTTTCTATAATATTTTATTTCTCTCATTTTTTTTCATTTTTCATTCTTTTGGTAGTACAAGATTACACTTTTTGGAACCGTGAAATTTTACTGCAAACCCCTTCAATTTTCATATGAAACCATGAACATTTTCTTCAATCCACCGATCTACTTTTCCGAATCACTATTACTTTGATATTTTCGCTCCACACGAATTTTATTTCTTTTTTGGTTTGTTATTATTTCGGTTCAACGACATTTTTGGTTCGCTCAAATTTTAGTTCATTTTAATCTTGTAAATTGGATTTTGGGTTAACCATTATTACGATTCACTCAATTAGTGCGACCAAATTTTTGTTCTTTACAAGTTTTGGTTCATATGTTTCTTTAGTTAATTCACCTTAATTTTATTGTTTCATTATTATTATGATTCCCCCTAATTTCAAACATTATTTTTTGGTTCATCTGGATGAAAAAATAAAACGTGTTACATAAAAAAAAGACAAAAGAAAAAAACAAATAGGGAAATTTGCTACGGGCCATCGCCTAATGAGAGTGTTAGCGCACTAATAGACCACCAAAGTCAGGCGAGCAGCACATTCGCTACGGGCCATCGCCCACTCGTATGTAGTAGGAGCGTTGCATAAGGATTGCTAAATCTGATATATTTGGGAAATTCACCGAGGCTTCTATTGGCCTCCTATACGGCCCAACTAACTTCTTTTAGGTGCACGCCATGCCATACCTGTAGTGCCACAACAATGGAACATGGGACCTACTCCAGCCAAAGCGGGTCCACCACCAGTGTGCCCAGCTCGAAGATGGACAAGACCAGGCCAAGTCAACCTGACAAGTGGACCAACCCACTTGCCCATGTGATCCACCGAGATCAGCATCAATACCAGAAACCGCTAAGGACTCTAACTCGGGGAGCCTTCCGGGGACACTACCTGGGAACTAAGGCCAAGACTCGCAAGGGTTTACGCCCGGAGGCTAGTTGGACTCATTCCTAGCCCAAGCATGGGATGTGTGCTTCCTCCGTACCTCTAGAAGATCAGCACGCCATAATCAACGAAGGGAATAAGATCAAGGGAAGACTTCGACACCAAGAAAGGAAAGAAGGAAGATCACGCTGAAGGAGGTGTCCTCGAGGGGCGAACTGTGGTGGGGGTGTCAGGTTCTTCCTGTCACGTGCCAGTCATGTTCCGCCCAAAAGCAGGCGCAATTTTTGGGATCCTACCAACCCAAGGCGGACGAAAGGTGCAGAATAAGCCACATGTTGTTGTCGTCCAGTTTCACCTTTTGGCCTTCCCGCCGAAACCAAGCATGCCTCTCGTGTGACCTCATGTGACAACCCATTGGCCTATAAAGGCAGGACCACAACCACCGTGAGAAAGACGGAACATTCTGGACCCCAAGCCAGATAGAGCTAGCCGTTGCTAAGGCAGATGAAGAGAGAGGTGATTTCTTCTAGGTCAGGATCTGCTCTTCTTCCTCCTCCAACCAATCAATGCCTGTGTAGTGACCTGGGAACCACCTTGTAGCCACACCATGATGAATTTTTCAATCCATACATGGAGGAGTAGAGCTTTTAACTTCCGTATGGTCCTAACCTGGGTAACACCTTGTGTCTCCGCCATTCTCGTCGGAGTTTTGCTCGACTAGGACAATATCATCCTCACCCGGAAGCCGACGTTCGGACGCCTCCTTCGCACCCCGTACTTAAGAAACTAAAAGAGGTATCAAGTACCCTGATGTCAGTGCATCACGACATGACGGGTAGCTGGAACGATAGAAAACTATATAGATGTGTTCGGTTCTGGGATGGAGGAGAACGGGACGGGACGGTTCCATGACATTCCATTCCACTTCATCCCAACAAATCCATCCTTGCGTTCGGTTGATCTGGAAAGGGGAGAATGGAACCACATGGAGTTAATCTAAAATTTAATTAATTAGAGCCTAATTAATCTAAATATTATTAATTAGAGCCTAATCAGATCGAAACAGGCAAGCGAGCTGGGGGAGCGCCGCCGCGCCGCCTGCTCCCACCGCCGCGCCGCCTGCTCCCGCCGCCGCGCCTGTTGCGAGCTGGGGGAGCGCCGCCGCGCCGCCTGCTCCCGCCGCCGCGCCTGCTGCGTGCTGCCCAACGCCTCCGCCGAGCACGAGCACGAGGAGGGCCGTCGCGCCTCCGAGCACGAGCACGAGGAGGGCGGCCGTCGCGCCTCCGGGCACGAGCACGAGCACGAGGAGGGCGGCCGTCGCGCCTCCGGGCCGCACGAGGAGGGCCGTCGCGCCTCCGAGCACGAGCACGAGGAGGGCGGCCGTCGCGCCTCCGGGCCGCACGAGGAGGGCGGCCGTCGCGCTGCTGGAGAGGGACGGAGGAGGGCGGCCGGCGAGCTTGAAGGAGAGGGACGGAGGAGAGCGGCCGGCGAGGGGGACGGAGCAGAGGGACGAAGGAGAGGTTAGCGCGGTGATTAGTTTTGCGTTAGCAGTCGTTCCGCGCGGTCCGGCCGATTCGGCCGGATGGATTCATGCGGCATCTCACGGGAATATTCCCTTTTGAGGAACTAGTTGGTTCCGTCCCATTCCTCCAGATTCTGAAACCGAACACGAGGACGGGCTCCAGGTGCGGGACGGTTCCGTTCCATTCCTCCAGATTCTGGAACCGAACGCATCCTATGTGTACCACTGGGTAAGGCCGACCTTAGGCCCATGAAGAGTGAGCATAGTTTATGCGCTCGATACATGTCATCTCAATATTGCTAGTTCTCAAAAAAAAAATCTCAAAATTGCTTTAAAAAAATAATATTTTTTAAAAAAAATAATAATTAAAATCTCAATATTGCTAGTCCAACGTACCAAGAAGACCACGCGCCTTCTCAAAAAAAAAAAAAAAAGAAGACCACGCGAAAGTAGGAGTAGACACTTGACGAACGAAACGAAGAGTGCGCCTGAAGGAAAAAAAATGACACGACGCGATGGGACTGTGCGACCAGACCTTCTCAAAGGTCGGATTTCCTCCCTGTTTAAGCGGTAGTGTAAAATAATATCGATCTTTGGATATATGAAATGAATAGCTATTGTTCATTTGTGGGTAGCAGTCACAAAAGACCTCTCCTGAACATTAGTCGTTTGATGCTACTTATCGCTACTTTTTTTGAGTTTTACTTATCGCTACTCCATCCGTATGCGGTTAGCTTGTGAGATTAATCTGATCAAGACCCTCACCTGTTTGCAGTTAGGAGTAACTACGATTTATATGGCTAACTCCTGAAATTGTGTCCATACCAGCATATGCACGTACCACCTCTGGTTTGTTGGCAATTTATTCTACGAGTATTTATTAAGACCCATATTGTTGGACGTCGTTAGCTCGGTAGTATGATACTGTAGCTGTAGGTGTAGGCATCATCCATCTCTGTCAGGCTCTTAATACTAGTTGTCACTGTCAGTACATTCTAGGGGACATCAGTAATTCTAATAAAAGGATCTTGTGCTAAATGAAAAAAGTAACTATCATGGTTATTGGCGTGGAAGTTCTGTTCAATATACTTGGACGGCTAATCAGGGCCGTCTCCAAGAATTTGGGGCCCCGGTGCGAAATGTAAATCGGGGCCCTAATTTTAAAAAAGTCGACTTAAATAAATCGTACTGACAGAAAATATTAGCACCAAAATAGAATTTTTAAGCTAAAAGATCGATCGACACATGAATATATTAATCTAACATAGATTTACCAAGATTATTCGATTGATTATCAATAAATGAACTCATCTGGAAGCCGTGATCAAGGCGTGTGATTCCAATCCCTGAATTCTCACGGTGTGATCGCTCAACAATGGTTTCAACGGTTCTGCCTTGCGGGGTCAGGGTATCGCTGCCTCGGCAGGGGCGGAGCTTAGTTGTGGCCAAAGTGGGCCATGGACCCCCTACTCACAATATATTTTCATACTATTACTCACATTTAGCATTTTTTTGACCGTACATATAAGATTCTTTTTGAGATTGGCCCTCTATTATTTGTGAAGCTCCGCCACAGCGCCTCGGGCCAACGGCGCAGGCAGGAAGGCGCAAGCGGGCATGGCTGAGGAACGATAATTCTAGATCAATTCATTCTTGGACTGTTGACCGATCAAGAGACTGTAGTTTTCGGACGCAAGTTTGGGCATGAGTTGGGCTTTTCCTTCTATTCTCTTTCCATTGGGCATGCGTGCATGTTGGACCCAGGAGCTACGCTCAAGGCCTTTTCTTTTCTATTTTTCATTTCCGGCTGATTAGTCAAAGCGTATTACTTACTCCTCAGTTAAGTAGAATTGGGGGCCTCTAATTTCTGGGGGCCCTGTGCGAGTGCACAGCTCGCACGTGCCCCTCGACGGGCCTGCGGCTAATATTGGGCGACGGCACAGTTCAGCATTATTCTCGATAAAATAGCAAGCGAGTACCACCACAAGTGCACCCAGAATATTTATCATAGATTAAATTGCGTCACAATCTTATTTAATTCTAAATTTTTACAGAGAGACACACATTCGTCACCTCAAGATCCACTACACTAGCACCCCACGATTGATAAGCTGCATTTGAATTGATCGACAATGCGATAAAAGTGATGTTTTTCTTGAGTGGATTTCAATTTTTAGTTGTGCAAATGTGATACTAATTACCATATCTAGTGAAAAATAGTCAGGGTGTGAGGTGATAATTGAAACTCGGGTATGTCAAGCCAATGGCAACTGATTGAACATATAGCCATATAGGGAAGAGGAGGCTACACATTATCATCGATGACATCCTGTGACTTTTACATATTTTGTGAAACCGCAGAATTCTAAGAGGCTGGTCTCTGCTAACAAAATATTCAAAATCAATTGTATTTTCAAGGTAAAATGGGGGAAAACCAAAGAGGGGGGGGGGGGGGGGGGGGGGGGACCATGCTCAAAAATTATATATGGTGCATTTCTGATTTCTTTCGCTAAACGGGATAATAAGTGTCACAAATGAACAACTGCACGGTAAAAAGTGGAATTCACTCTCTTTTTCGTGAACAAACAATGTGGTTCTAATGAAAGAGTAACTCCACTAATCGATTGTATTTTCAAGGTAAACTAGGGCACATGCCCCAATTCCCAAGCCGTGCAAAACTTTCGCTAGTTCCATCTATAGCTCATGTTTCTCAGACTTTCATCGAGATAAACTAGGGACATGTCATTTTCAAGGTAAACTAGGGCAGATGTCATTTTCCATCGAGGTTCGATGATGGGTCATGTTGTTCAAACAAATCTAGGGAAGTGCCTGATGATTTCATCTGAAGCCATGTTAGCAAGATCTTGATCAATCAGCCCTTGGATAACCTTATTCTCTTTAACACACATCCCTCTTTCTGAGGCGGGTGGCAAACAATTTGAAGCTTGGCACCGTCTTGGCTGAGCCGATAAGATCTTGATAGCTAATCTATATATGTTCTCTTGTAGTCATGAGTTGGATAATTAGGCAATTGCATGATTAATTATAGAATATAAATCATGATTGACTGATATTATTTGATACTCGAACAGACTAGATTAAGTAAACAACATGAGCAGTAGCAGCGCACAAGCAACATCAACCATAATTAGTGACGTTCCATGTACTGATCGTTTGTAGATGATATTGTTGACGACAACATTGAAGACCGGCCAAAAAAGATGGAGAATGCGCTTCGCAGCAGCGCTTGATTTGGACAATAGATTCCCCATGGAGAAGAACGCGAGTACTCTTGCAAATCGCTTCTAAATATCTAATTTGCCCTCTACCGTACTTGATCATAAGAGAAACAGGTTCAGGATACATGCTCTCCCATTTTCTCCGTCACCCTAGAATGAAATGGGTGATCTCATAGTTCTTGGTCTGTGAAGATGGCACGCCACGCCATCACTCGGAATGGAATGCACTATGATGTCAGCACAAGTATCGAGACGACACAAAAAAACATAGCTCGGTTTGATGTGTTTTTGGTGGTGCCGAATAGGTCATATAGCTAACAAGAGACCAGAGGGTCTCGTGTAGTGATCACGATCTAAAGTTCTCAACTGATTAGGTTTCCAATCTTAAACTTAATGGACACGAAACCAAAAAACCAAAACGGCAAAAGGAAGGTCACCGCTCCAAAGTCTTACGGATATCGGCGGATCATTCATGCGCATGTTGTGCTCGTTTTTTTTAATAATACACTAAATTAATTAAATTTCGGAAATAATACGCGATTTTTTTTTCAAAACTGGAATCCAGTCAGTCTTGGCGAAGCCGACAGGACCTAATCGTCCTTGCTAACGCCGACTAGTGCCTTGTCGTCCTTGCTAGCTTTGAGGAAGACTACTAGTGGCGTGCACTAACACATACACGCCACTGATAAGCCACAGTAATAACACATGCAGCTTACACGTGGACAGGTGGGGCCTCTCGTCCTCGGTAATGACGACTAGGTCTTGTCGGTTTCGCCAAGACCGACTGGATCCTAGTTTTTTTTTTTAAAAAAATCACATATTATTTTTGGATTTTTTTAATTTAGTGTATTATTTTAAAAAAAATAGCCGCATGTTGTATCACACCGCGACTCATGCTCCAAACTCGGCTAGGCGAGGGAGCACGCGTGTGGTGCTCTCTTCCTCTTCTCATTTCACCATTAAGTTGTATAGAAACCAAAAAAAAAACTCTCAACTTGGCTCCACCGGTCCTGCTGTTGCAGTTGCACCCACACCCACATAAATTCTGCTAACTACTCCCTCCGTTCCAAATTAGATAACTTTCATTGTCCACATATGGATTTATCTAGACATGTTACATATATAGATACATCAACATGTCCATAAATGGAAGTCATCTAATTTGGAACGGAGGAGTACATAATTGCCGAGGAGGCCGTTTTGGTGCCCGGGTGCACATGCACCCGTTTTGTTCAAACTTTTTTTGAAAATTCAAAACATGTCGAAAAATTCCGAAAAAAAATCATGCACGTACCTGAGCATGTCACGCACCACCGTGTTAAATTTGGCGATGAATCGACGTCGTATGCGCCCTGTGCAAAAATGACAAATCTCAGATCTGAAAATTCAAAATTTTGGATCTATTTTCTGTCAGAATTTTGTCATTTTTACACAGGGCGCATACGATGTCGATTCGTCGCCAAATTTGGTACGATGGTACGTGACATGCTCAGGTACGTGCATGATTTTTTCCGGAATTTTTCGACATGTTTTGAATTTTCAAAAAAAAATCCAAAAAAAACGGGTGCATGTGCACCCGGGCACATGTTTGAGTTTCTGATGCTACAACGCCATGCACTGGCCTCCACAGCGTTAGAAATGTTGATAAATTCTCTGTCATTCGTTCATGCTGCACGCCACCTTGGAGGCAAGATAAGCCTCTATAAATAGGGTTCCTCTGTGCTCCATCCTTCCAGAGCACTACAAGCAGCTACAAGTTGAAGCAGCTACTACCAGCAGCCAGCAACTACTACTTGCGCGAAATTAAGTGCGAAGCCCAGCACCTGCGTAGGCCAAAAATGGGGTCTGCCGCGCCTCAAGTGCACATCGAGTCGGTGCAGACGGGCCTGCCGACGCGCGTGGTGGAGCCGGACAGGACGCGCCTCATCTCCGTGTCGTCGCCGCCGCTCCCGGAGGCGACGCTGCAGAGGCGGCTCCGCGCGGTGCTCTACTACCGCGCCGACGACGCGCCGTGGGAGGAAGGCATCTGGGTGAAGGAGTCGCTGGGCGAGGCGCTGTGCTTCTTCCCGGAGATGGCGGGCCGGCTCCGGCGCCGCGCCGACGGGTCGTGGGAGGTGAAGCTGAACGACGCCGGCGTGAGGTTCCAGCAGGCCATGGTGGAGGCGACCCTGGACGAGTTCCTGGTGGACAAGGACCGGGTGCGGAAGGAGGCCGCGCTGGCGCCGTGGGTCGACGTGAGCGCCGAGGATCCCGACATGTGCTCCCTCCTCTTCATGCAGGTATCTTCCATGCTCGATGGGTTGTTTCTGAATTTTCTCTCTTATGTTCTGGTCATTTTCTGAACTTCTAGATCAGTGCATGGGCATCATCCTCCTCATATTCGATCGACGAAAATCTATCGCGCTCACATCTTGCTTAAGTCACACATTTCACTTGAAATCTTAAAAATTCTGAAATGCGAGTTGACAAAAAGTATATATGCTTTACGTCGGATGATGGTTAATCGTACTTTGTTGTTTCACGAACGCAGACAACGCTGCATCCATGATTATAGTAGAATAAATAAACAGAGTTAGGTGCATCGAGAAATTGGATGCCCTGATAGCCGAAGACAAAAACGAAAGAAATTAAGGGAAATAGGGCCAGACAGGGACCAGACTGCCAAATACAGTATAAGAATATGATGGTTAAATCGTACTAGCGCATTTATAGCGCGGTCTGATTGGCAGTTGGGGCAACCAGTCAAGTCAATGTACAAGGATATGCTTGGGTTTCCGGTCTAACTGCCAAATACTCCCTCAGTTCCAAATTACTTGACTCACATTTGTTTAGAAACGAATGTATCTAGACACTAAACAAGTATAAATACATTTGTATTTGGACAAATGCAAGTCGACTAATTTGAAATGGAGGGAGTATGTTCTATGTTCATCTCTCGTGGCCATCAGCCTCTACAAGGTCTTGTCAGTTACTGCCGTTCCCGGCAAAATTGAAAGTAGATGCCGTTGCACATTTTGTTCTTGTTTGGACAAGAAAAGACAAAGAGATTATATTTGCGCTTGTGCGTCGCACATATTTGACCGGCGTGCAGCTTGCCGTTGCACACGACGTCGGCTTGCACCCTGCGTCGTTCGTACCTTACGTCCTTACGTAATTCTGATCCTTCTACTATGTGAGGTATAATCATTTCTTCCCGCTTCCTTTGATGTCGGAATTGTAGAGCATGTTTGGTTTAGAGAATAAAATCTCTAGAATTCATGCAAATTTTCTTGAATCAAACAAGTTAATGTACACATCATTATGACCAAGAAACATCACCGATCAAGTTAAATACACAACGGAAAAACCGGATGCATGCCGCCGCTACGATCATGTGCATGCCAGTGGCGCAGCCGGGGAAGTAGAACACGTCACCCTCCGACTTAATCAATGACCAAACCTAACACCAGAACAATTGAAAAGGCAATTCATTCAATGGAATACCGTTGAGCTGATATCCTATTCACGAGTGACAGCGTCAGTTCATCCCATGCTCCACACTCTACAGTCCACACTCCACACTCCATAGTACTGTACTTCTCCTACTATAGAGTACTCCTGCTTAGCCGAAAACAGAACTGCACGCATGAATGAATCTTGATTCTCACCTACCTGTGAACTGCAGCTCAACCGATTCCAGGACGACGAGTACGCCGTCGGCGTCAGCTGCTCGGCGATGCTGGCCGACCCGCTGTCCCTGACCCGGTTCCTGCTGGAGTGGGCGCGCATCCACGCCGAGATGAAGGAGAAGAACAAGACCGCCATCAGGCCCATGATGCAGTACATGGCGTACTTCCAGCGCCCCGAGATCTGCTGCAAGCGCATCAGGTCCTTCCCCATCAGCTCCGTCGCCGCCGACGGCGCCCACGCCCAGACCGTGCTCTTCAGGACCGCCGCTGGTGTCGACCCCCGCGCGCTTGCCGCGGTGTGCTTCGACCGGGCGAGCGAGGAGCTCGGTATGGACAGGGCAACGCGGTTCACGCTCGTCGTCGCGCCCGGGGACCCCGCCCGTGGAGCTACGACCGTGGAGACCTCGGTTGCGGCGGATGGCCTGAACAAGGGTGGCGCCGGGTACGCGCTGGAAGCCGCGGAATGGACCGAGCTGGGGCTGGAGGAGCTCACGCTCAGGGGCGTCAAGCCCGTGCATGTGTCCTGCAGAATCGTGGCCGCCGGAGAGGAAGGCCTCGTCGTCGTTATGCCTGATGGCGATGGCTTCCTCGTCTCCGCCACTGTTCCCAAGTAGACACACCAAGACAAAAAGATTGAAAGGATCTCCTTCAAGCATTATTTTTATTTCGGGGACTCAAATAAGCAAATGTTGACATTGTTTTCACAAATCTATATATTGTACAATGGAGTATATATACAAATTAAATTTCGGGAAAGGTTTTCGTAGCTTCCCCCGCGTAGTGAATCTTAGTAAAATCCATCCGTGTCCGGAAAAGGATGTTCTAAATGGATGTATACAAATATATTTTAGTGACAAGATGCATTCTATTGACACCCTTTTCCAAACGGAGGAAGTACTATGTTTCTGGTGGTAATTTTTAGCGGTGTCAGGTGTTACGTCTTCTATGTTTGATATGAAGGATGCAAGTTTTGGCAAAGTTCATATCAATGTAACAGCTTTTGATATCAAGTTGCAAACTTAGTGATCTTGCATTATTGTTTATTGGGCAGCTCTCGATGATGATAAAGATGATTTTCTCTTGGAACCTGTTGATGTTGTGCAAGATCAAAGATTCCCTCTGTTGATTGGGGGTGACATTAATATTTGAGCTTCTTAAAAGAAATTTCGGTTATACCAAATGGGGCGATACTTTCAATGCTATAATTGATAGCTATGACTGAGAGAGAGCTGTCTATAGCTGTTGGACAACACTCCCGGCCTCCCGGGTGCATATGCGCCATTTATTTAAAATTTGTTTTATATGCGTTTCAAGATTTAAAAAATTTGCAAACAAAATCGTGGGTAGAACCTAACGTACGTACTATGTGTCCACAAAGTTTTTTCACAAAAAACTATATATTTTATGATAGTGTAAAAGGATTTTTTTGGTTTGTTTTACGCAAGTCATAAAAAATGTCCGTTTTCACGAACTGACCTTGTGAGCATACCCACGAAATTTTACTTCGATTTTTTTTAAAATTTCAAAATATGGTTTTTAAATATCGTGTGCATATGCACCCAGGAGTCAAAGTGAATTTCACGTAGACGGTTTACTTCTTGCTATTCTTACTCTCGACTAAAGACTCGGAAAATTTATTCCCTCTCTTCACAAATTATTAGGGAGGCTTCTAATCACAGTACCTTGATTATTAGTGCCAGGGATTGTGTTGTTGACAATGTAATTCAAATTTTAAAAAAAAGTTGGAGGAAGTGGACTTTCTTGACAGGGTTGAGAAGTTCTGGAGGAAACCATTGCTGGCTAGAAACAACTTGGATAAATTTCAGCTAAAATTGAAGAATGTGGAAAAATATGTAAAATGTTGGGAGCAAACATTGCGTGGGCTGATATTAAACTTCAGACAAGTAACTGTTGAACTTCATGATTTGGAAGTATCTGAAGAGAATATGTGTTTGTCCAAGGAACAAAGTTAAGAAAGGGCAAGCGCAACATGTTGTGATGAAGATTTATGAGAATGAGGAAGTCTACTGGATGAATATCAAGTGAAACCTGGCGTTTCATGGGTGATAGGGTCGTAAATGGCAAGAAGAGGGGGAAATGACTTCTCTCTTTGAAAAGATCAGGACGTTATTCGGGGAACACCAGATAGGCTAAACCAGTGGCGGACCTACCACTGGGGCAAGCAGGGGCGACCGCCCCATGTCGCCGGCGGCAGTGCAAGTATAGATCACTCCAGCCCCAGGTTGAAAAATCATGAAATTAATCAGGCAGCACTAGAAGAAATAAAAAACGAAGGGGCATCAAAAGAAAATGGGTCTCACTTGCCAGTTCAGGCCTACTAGAGCACAACAGTTAGCACTCAGCACCACGTTCTGTTCAAGATTGATCGGTCATGCACTCGTTTTGATTGACCAAAATTTCCCCTCCGGGAAAATCGGTCATTCACTCGTTTCGAGGCAGCAAAAGTCCATGTTATTTGGTAACTGGTTTTTTTTGTTTAGTCATGTTATTGTTAGTTGTGTTTCATTGACCATGGCAATTAAATCTTTTGAGGACCGCAAATTTCATGATTCTTATCTAGTACATGCATTTGTGTGTTTTTTTTTTTTTGCCCGTAAATGTTCGCCCCAGCAAACAAAAATTTCTGGGTCCGCCACTGGGCTAAACCATGCTACTAAGTTATAGAAAATTATTAGGTTCTACATAAAGTGCTATTACTAGAATAAGAGTAAGCACTTGGCGAACTGATGAACACTGAAAACAAAGGGTCCTCCCAGCGGAGTCCATTGGGTCGAAGTTGAAATTGATAACCCTCATAGAATTTGATAGGAGCCGTTATTATGCGGGAGATCCATAAGGTAGTCCCAATTCCCAACGCACGGAGTCAAAACTTTCTTTACAAGTACAATAGTGAAAGTGCTAAGCAATCATTTGACACTAGATTATTGTAAATTCACATAAAATGGTTATTGTAAATTCATGGGTTTAGACATTTAGTGAACCCAATGCCCTGGCTATGGCCGATATGGGCTTACGTACGTCGGGCTGAATTGCTGCCAACCACCTCACCTGCCGACCTGCATGGTAAGGATAAGCTAATCAATCAGATCTAGTTAAGTCCAGGAACAGTACGTGTCGGAGCTAAATGAATTGGTTTGTTGAACGGTTCAACCAACAGCTGCCCCCTTGCGACGTCTTTCTCCTAGTACTTTCTTTTACCTCTTTCGGCTAGCGAGCAGCAAGCTATCCTCATTTCCTACCATACCATCTACACCGCATTCCTTTGATGTTTTGTCATCAAATTATATTCGTGTCTTTCTGTTAACACGGATTAAGTGGTTGATATCACCCGATAAACAAAGGTGGATATAGTGAGTAATGAATATATTTTCTGAATCGCTAACGTATATATTGATGTGATATTGTGATCGATTAAACGAGCGCCCTCCCACCGCTCTCGACCCGCTACAGTACCCTTGAGCATCGCCTCCTAAATCCCGGGCCGATCTGGCCGCTCCGCCGGAATAGCCGGCCGGAGTTGGTGTCGGAGAGGTGCCGGCGTAGTTCTTAGGTAGGTTTAGTAGTAGTTTTTCTGTCGTTGGCTGTTTCTCGGCGGATGCCGTCTTTTTTCTCCCCTCGAAGACCCTCAAGCTCAGCGCTGTGGCGCGGCGCTGAGTGTGCTGCGACGAGCTCCGCCGTCAAGCCTTCTAGGTGGAGGTTGGGTGGAGGTGCTAGATCTGCAGCGGCCTTCTTCAATCAGCGTTGGTGCCTGCCTTTTGCTTGTGGAGTGGATCGAGCGGAGCTCCTTCTGGCCGGCCGTGGAGGCGAGGAGATGGAGAGAAGGTTGATCTTCTTCTGCAATTGCAAGGGAGGTGCTGTTGCGGGCGCGGTCCTCTGTGCGCGCTCCTCTGGCCGGCCGTGGCGGCGAGGGGAGGAGCGGGTATGGATTGTGTGCTCCGCTTTTGCTGCAGGTGGTTGGTGGATTCCTTCGGTGTTTCTGCTTCAGCTGGTCATGGTGGCGTGCGGTGCAGAGCTCGAAGGTGTGGTCGGGCGGATGTTGGTGGACCTGGACGGCTCGACGTCGGCTGGAAGAAGGAGGAAACCGGAGAGTTTGCGCTGTGCCTGTGCTCGTTCAACGAGACCAAGCTTCGTCGCGTGGCGGCGGACGGCTCTTGCAGCATCTACATCTTGTGGCGGCGTGCTCTTCCCGGCGGATCGAGGTACGGCGGCGCCGGCGACGTCTAGGATCTTGGGTGATGGATTAGGGGTCCGATTGTATTTCCTTCAGGTGGCTCTGGGGTCTCTGTGCAAATTTCAGGGTCTTTTTGTAATTTCTTTTCTTTCCTGGACCTTTTTGTAATTTGTGTTGAGCTTCCTTATATATGGATCGGACCTTTCCTCAAAAAAAAAAAACGAGCGCCCTCGTACCAGCAAGGCAGCAACCTATGCCACTAGTGTTTTGTTCGAGGAATCAAGGGACGGCAAAAGAGAGGAGAGTCGGTGACGGGCACAACTAACCCAACTGCACCCGAACAATCCAAACAAAATCGGCTTCGTTAGGAGTACCTCCACCGCATCGCTGAAGCCTATATAGCCACTAATCGCGGGCCATCAGTCCTACCATCACTTACAGCTCCTTGCACAGTTGCACTCGCATTCCACGGCCAAGAACTCGAAGTTCCTCCTTAGCTTGTTTTCATGGCTGGACACGGGCTTTTAGCTGCAGACCTCGTGCTCCTGGCCGCGGTGGCGCCGGCGTACTGCTGGAATTTTGGTGTTGGGCTGTACTTGGGCCACAGCCTGAAAAGCCCAACTACTAAATTCGAAATTCCCATTTGGCCCATTTATTTGGCTGGCTGTGTGTGTACGTGAAAGCAACCTTTAGTCTCATACTGCTAGCTAAGAGAGTGTTGCACCACTTTATATAGTGAGATGTGCTAGCACTTGGTAAGCATGTGAGAACAGGAAGGCTCTCTCGTGCGCACTCCTCCTCCTCCGCCGCCGTCCGTCCGTCTCGTCACGACACGACACGCGCGGGTTGCGGGAATCTCGCCGAGCCGAGCTTATATTTTTGCAGTCCGGGAAATTTATTGAGTTATTGATTAATCATTAACGGACGCGTTAATTGTTTTGCCGTTTCCGTTTGGTGGAGACGTTACCGACTCAATCGTGGGCTGCAGCCCACGTCCTACCCGACCGCTCTATATATTGCTTGGGCGAACCCTAGCCGCCATACGCGCAACACATGGTAGCTCGCCGCCCTAGTTCCAGAATATTGCGCCGCCGTCTTTCAAGTCTTCTCCATCCCGTCTTCCGGCGTGCACCGGTTGAAGGGACAGCAGGCCTCCGGAACCCCGCCTCTTGTGATCCTGTACGGGAGAGGGGCGATCAGGTTTTTGGGGAGCGCACTCGCGCGACTGCTGGCTTCGAGTTCTTCCCCAACGACGACTTCTTCCCCGACATCGCCAACCTCTTCATCAACGACATGGGCGACACCGGGACAGCTGCTACTATAGCCGCTGCAACGTATGTCATCTTGATCTTCTTGTTCGATATGCTACTAGAGTTCCTGCTTGTGGTAGTTGCTCTAGATTCGTTCGGTTTGTCTACGGTTTTAGTAGAACGCATGATTAGTTTAATTCCTATTATCTAGTCATGATTTGTTTACTGTATTCGTGGATTAAATCTACTGCTAAATTGCTTATATATTCAACAATCCAAAAACCTGATTATAGGCAATTTGTATCGCCTGGCTTTCTCGCGTCGACGAAGCCGTTTCCCTTCAAAGGTGTCCTGTACAAACGGTGGCGCATGAGAGCAGTCTACTGGTTTCAGAACAGTAACTGCTATGCTGCCACCAAAGGCAAACCTGAGGGCGAGCTTAATCCTGAACAACAGGAAGCTTTTGAGAAGCTCGATACTCTGTTTAAGAGTGCCCTTCTGAGTATCCTTGACGATTCCATCGTGGATTCGTATATGTCCTTTGACACTGGCAAGGGCATGTGGGATGCGCTCGAGGCCAAATTTGGGGCCTCGGACGCGGGCAGCGAGTTGTACGTCATGGAGCAATTCTATGACTACAAGATGACTGATGAGCGTTCTGTTGTACAACAGGCTCATGAGATACAGTCGCTCGCAAAGGAACTTGAGCACTTCAAGTGTAACTTACCGGACAAGTTTGTCGCCGGTGGCATTATCGCCAAGCTTCCATCTTCATGGAGCAACTTTGCTACTTCTCTGAAACACAAGAGACAAGAGTTTTCCGTTTCGGATCTCATTGGGTCGCTTGATGTGGAAGAGAAGGCGAGAGCGAAGGATACACGTGCTCGAGTTGCCGAGGCTGGTTCTAGTGCCCATGTGGTACAGAAGAAGAACTACCAGCCGCCCCACAAGTCCAAATTTAACAAGGGTAAATCTGGGGGTAAAGGCAAGTCTGATGGACGGTTCAAACCGTCACAGCCTACCAACTTCAAGAAGAACAACAACAAGCCGAGGAAAGGATCATGCCATGTTGTGGTGATCCGGAGCACTGGGCACCTCGTTGTCCCAACCGCCATGAGCTGCGCGGATCTGAGAACAACGGCAAGACTGCCAATGTTGTTATTGGTGACACCGATATGAAGGAATCTGGGTACGGAATATTTCCCACCATCCTTTCAGTTTGTCATTCTCCTGACTGGTTGATTGACACTGGTGCTAATGTACATGTTTGTGCTGATGCCTCGATGTTCTCTTCTTACCAGATCACAGGGACTGCCCCCGTGCTGATGGGGAACAATTCACATGCTTCTGTTCGTGGTGTTGGTACGGTCGATCTGAAGTTTACTTCGGGGAAGACCGTGCGCCTGAAGAACGTTCATCATGTGCCCTCCATCAATAAGAATCTCGTCAGCGGATCACTTCTGTGTCGAGATGGTTATAAGTTGGTTTTCGAGTCCAATAAAGTTGTAATTTCCAAGTATGGACAATTTGTTGGTAAAGGCTATGAGTGCGGAGGCTTGTTCCGCCTCTCCTTGTCAGACTTTTGTACTAAAGTTATTAATAATATTTGTCGTGAAATTGAGCATAATATCTGGCATTCACGACTTTGTCATATTAACTTTGGTGCCATGACGCGGCTAGCTAGTTTGGATTTAATTCCGAAATTCACTACTGTCAAAGGTTCCAAGTGTCAAGTATGTGTGCAAGCTAAGCAACCTCGCAAGTCCCATATGACTGCGGAGGCAAGAGACTTGGCACCACTGGAACTTATACATTCTGATCTTTGTGAGATGAATGGTGTGTTGACAAAAGGCGGAAAGAAATATTTCATGACGCTTATTGATGACTCCACTAGATACTGTTATGTGTATCTTCTGAAATCAAAAGATGAGGCTTTTAACTACTTCAAAATCTATAAAGCTGAAGCAGAGAACCAACTTGATCGGAAAATTAAACGATTGAGGTCCGACCGTGGTGGAGAGTATTTTTCCAATGAGTTTGATTTGTTTTGTGCGGAACACGGAATAATCCATGAGAGGACGCCTCCCTACTCGCCTCAGTCAAATGGGGTGGCCGAAAGAAAGAACCGAACTCTAACTGATTTGGTTAACGCCATGTTAGACACTTCGGGTCTCTCCAAGGCATGGTGGGGGGAGGCTTTTGACAGCTTGTCATGTCCTAAACCGAGTTCCCATGAAAACGAAAACTGTTTCTCCTTTTGAGGAATGGGAAAGGAAAAATACGAGACTCTCTTACTTTCGAACTTGGGGTTGTTTGGCGAAAGTCAATATACCAATTCCCAAGAAGCGCAAGCTTGGACCAAAAACTGTGGATTGTGTTCTTCTGGGCTATGCTTTTCATAGCGTTGGCTATAGAGTTTTGGTGGTAAAATCTGAGGTACCCGACGTTCACGTTGGTACAATTTTAGAGTCGAGAGATGCGACTTTCTTTGAGGAAATCTTTCCGATGAAGGATATGCCTAGCTCATCAAATCAGGAGATACCTAATACATCTAGTCAGGAATTGGTTGATATTCCTGATCCTACCACTTCGATAGAACACACTGATAATCCTGTGGAGGATGACAATGAAGTTCCTATTAGGAGCAAGAGACAGAGGATTGCAAAATCCTTTGGTGATGATTTCATTGTGTACCTTGTGGATGACACACCCAGTACCATTTCAGAAGCCTATGCATCTCTTGATGCTGACTACTGGAAGGAAGCTGTCCGTAGTGAGATGGATTCCATCTTAGCTAACGGAACCTGGGAAATCACTGATCGTCCTTATGGGTGCAAACCTGTAGGATGTAAGTGGGTGTTCAAGAAAAAGCTTAGGCCTGATGGTACTATTGAGAAGTACAAGGCACGACTTGTGGCCAAGGGTTATACCCAGAAAGAAGGTGAAGACTTTTTGATACTTACTCACCTGTGGCTAGACTGACCACGATTCGAGTGCTACTTTCATTGGCTGCCTCGCATGGGCTTCTCGTTCATCAAATGGACGTGAAGACAGCTTTCCTAAATGGAGAGTTAGACGAGGAAATTTACATGGATCAGCCTGATGGTTTTGTAGTACCTGGTCAGGAAGGAAAGGTGTGCAAGTTGTTGAAGTCTTTATATGGCCTAAAACAAGCTCCTAAGCAATGGCATGAAAAGTTTGAGAGAACTTTGACTGCTGCAGGTTTCATTGTAAACGAATCTGACAAGTGTGTGTACTATCGCTATGGTGGGGGCGAGGGAGTTATTCTCTGTCTGTATGTCGATGACATACTGATCTTTGGAACCAATCTTGATTTAATCAAGGAGGTTAAGGATTTCTTATCTCGTTGTTTTGAGATGAAGGATCTAGGAGTAGCTGATGTTATCTTGAACATCAAGCTGCTGCGAGATGGTGATGGTGGGATTACACTGCTTCAGTCCACTATGTGGAAAAGGTATTAAGTCGTTTCGGGTATGACGACTGTAAACCCTCTCCGACACCATATGATCCTAGTGTGTTGCTTCGAAAGAACCAACAGACTGCTAGAGATCAACTGAGATATTCTCAATTATTGGCTCGCTTATGTATTTGGCTTGTGCCACGAGGCCTGACATCTCTTTTGCTGTAAGCAAGTTGAGCCGGTTTGTTTCTAATCCGGGAGATGATCATTGGCATGCGCTCGAGAGAGTTATGCGTTATTTAAAAGGCACTGCGAGCTATGGAATTCACTACTCCGGTATCCAAGGTACTGGAGGGTTATAGTGATTCCAATTGGATATCTGATGCTGATGAGATTAAGGCCACGAGTGGTTATGTGTTTACACTCGGTGGTGGAGCTGTTTCCTGGAAGTCTTGCAAGCAGACCATCTTAACGAGGTCAACTATGGAAGCAGAACTCACAGCATTAGACACAGCCACTGTTGAAGCAGAGTGGCTTCGAGAGCTTTTGATGGACTTACCTGTGGTTGAAAAACCAATACCCGCTATCCTTATGAACTGTGATAATCAAACTGTGATTCACAAGATTAAAAGTTCTAAGGATAATATGAAGTCATCAAGGCATGTGAAGAGGAGATTGAAATCTGTCCGAAAATTAAAGAACTCCGGAGTCATTGCGTTGGATTATATCCAAACGTCTAAGAATTTGGCAGATCCCTTCACAAAGGGTTTATCACGTAATGTGATAGATAGTGCATCGAGGGAGATGGGTTTGAGACCCACGGTATGAGTTGTCCACAGTGGTAAACCACTCTATGTGATCGGAGATCCCGTGAATTAGAAGTGGGTGACAAGCTGTTGGACAGCTGAGAGGAGGGTATCCTTATATTTTACCATCCCACTCCGTATAGATGCAATACTCTCCTGATCTGCATGGCAGGTTGATATTTATATATCTTAATGTTCCAAGCGGCTTACTTTTATAAGCGGAGATGTTGCCCTGCAGAACATCTCTTGAGGAATACACCTATATGAGCCTGACTGTTAAACGTCGCAGTCCGTGAGAGTTGGGTGCTCTTTAGTAAACTCATGAAAGGTCTCGGAGTATGACGCATACGCTCCACCCGCGGGGAAGCCTTGCGGTAGCCCAGTATCGGTAAAGGACTTGTGTGAAACTAGATTTGCAGCAAACTTGTAGTTCAAGGCATAGTCCACTATTCAAGTTGCGGTCTAGCGTAGCATTAGTTCTAAGTGGTGTTCAACTTAACAGTCTCCACTAAACACCGGTATATAAAACAATGTTTTGGAACAAACGTGGTATGATGTGCCAATGAGACTTTGTGGGGGATTGCTGGAATTTTGGTGTTGGGCTGTACTTGGGCCACAGCCTGAAAAGCCCAACTACTAAATTCGAAATTCCCATTTGGCCCATTTATTTGGCTGGCTGTGTGTGTACGTGAAAGCAACCTTTAGTCCCATACTGCTAGCTAAGAGAGTGCTGCACCACTTTATATAGTGAGCTGTGCTAGCACTTGGTAAGCATGTGAGAACAGGAAGGCTCTCTCGTGCGCACTCCTCCTCCTCCGCCGCCGTCCGTCCGTCTCGTCACGACACGACACGCCGCGGGTTGCGGGAATCTCGCCGAGCCGAGCTTATATTTTTGCAGTCCGGGAAATTTATTGAGTTATTGATTAATCATTAACGGACGCGTTAATTGTTTTGCCGTTTCCGTTTGGTGGAGACGTTACCGACTCAATCGTGGGCTGCAGCCCACGTCCTACCCGACCGCTCTATATATTGCTTGGGCGAACCCTAGCCGCCATACGCGCAACACATGGTAGCTCGCCGCCCTAGTTCCAGAATATTGCGCCGCCGTCTTTCAAGTCTTCTCCATCCCGTCTTCCGGCGTGCACCGGTTGAAGGGACAGCAGGCCTCCGGAACCCCGCCTCTTGTGATCCTGTACGGAGAGGGGCGATCAGGTTTTTGGGGAGCGCACTCGCGCGACTGCTGGCTTCGAGTTCTTCCCCAACGACGACTTCTTCCCCGACATCGCCAACCTCTTCATCAACGACATGGGCGACACCGGGACAACTGCTACTATAGCCGCTGCAACGTATGTCATCTTGATCTTCTTGTTCGATATGCTACTAGAGTTCCTGCTTGTGGTAGTTGCTCTAGATTCGTTCGGCTTGTCTACGGTTTTAGTAGAACGCATGATTAGTTTAATTCCTATTATCCTAGTCATGATTTGTTTACTGTATTCGTGGATTAAATCTACTGCTAAATTGCTTATATATTCAACACGTACGCCGTGGACTACACCGTCGGCGACTCGTCGGGCTGGGCCGGCGGCGTGGACTACAGCACCTGGGCGAACGATAAAACCTTCAACGTCGGTGACACACTCGGTAGGTGCAGTATAAATGTACAATCAGCCTGGCAAAATGCATGGGCGTCCATGTCCGTGCCAGTGGCGCCATGACTGCCATGGATCCGCCCATACCCGATGGACTGTTCTGCACAGTATCATGTCTAGGTGAGGCAAGTGTTCTGATGTGCGTGCAGTGTTCTTGACTGACCGAGTGTTCTTGATGTGCATGCAGTGTTCCAGTACGGCGCGTCACACAACGTGGCGGAGGTGGGATCGGCGGACTACAGCGCCTGCTCCGCCACCAACTCCATCCAGTCCTACAGCGACCAGGACACCAAGATCACGCTCACCAAGCCCGGCACCCGCTACTTCATCTGCGGCGCCAGCGGCCACTGCGCCGGCGGCATGAAGCTCGCCGTCACCGTATCCCCTACCGCCACCAGCGCCCCTACTCCCACGGCGCCTGCGGCCACACCAGAGGCGCCGTCGGAGACGCCCTCGGAGCCCAGCCCCGACACGCCCTCGACGACGTCCACTCCGGCGGCCACGACGACGACACCAACGGCAACGACCTCGGGTAAAAATGCTGATAGCGTCGGCGGGGCCAGCGCTACCGAGGCCCGCTTCGTGATGGGCTCGCTGGTTGGGGCCGCTGGCCTCGTGGGTCTCGCACTGATGGGCTAGGCGAGAGGCAGTGCTGCTTGTTTCCGTTCTCCGCCTATCAGCTCGAGTTTTCTTCGAGTTATTATTTCACACCTTGTCCTCTTCATGTCGGCACATTTCGCGCTTCTCAGTTGCTTGTGTTGTGTTTTGTAGATCCGATTCCACCTCGAATCGTGTTTGTTGTACTCACACTTTGAAATCGATTCACATTGTTGGGGATGTGCTGGCTTGCAGAACCGTGCAAATGTCTTTGCTGGAACTCATAAAAAAAAAAATACCCGAAGAGACGCATCATCCTTAATGTTGGACAAAATAGTGAACCAAAGAGGACTGAATGAGTGATGGTAGTGATAAAATGTTGCATTGTGATATGACGAGCATGACTGTGGAACCAATATCATTTGTTAAGTACCTATGGATAGTGCTGGATGTCTACTATTCTTTGCATTAGAGAAACCTTGCCAAGAAACAAATTGCTACTTGAGGTTAGCAATTCAATAGCGTGAGGTGGTAGATTGCAATGAGATCCAGAGCCTGTCGTCATGAAGGCACCTGATATTTTCTACAAGATGAAGGTACCTAAAATTCTGCTAGAGAGCGGACAGTCAGCCAATCTGATCGGGTGAATATATTTTCCAAAAGTTGAAATATTTTTTCACAAGATCTAAAAACGTTTTATATAGTTCAAAAAATCGTTCGCGATTGCAAATAAAATATTCGCACAACTCAAAAAAATGTTCTCGAGTTAAAAATTTGTTCAGGTAAAAAAAGTTTGAAGAATACGAAATATAATTACAAGATGTTTAAAAATATTTTCAATTATTAGATAAAAATACAAATTAAAAAAAATATAAGTAAAACATAAAAAATATAGAAAAAGGAAAACGGGACCAAAAATCGACAAAAACAAAAGACAAAAAGGAAAAATGACCCTTAATTGGGCCGGCCCAGTAGCGTGAAATAGGAATCAGCTGTTTTTTGTTCTCGTTTAGTTTCGTGCCGAACCATCACCCGATCTAATTTGGAGCCCAATAGAAGATTGTCAATACAACGTCATGCACATGAGCACATCTAATTTGGGCCAGTCTTGAAACTTGGATTTGTTTCCCATAGACAACCAGGAAACTCCACTATTTGCTACGCGTGTTGCGCATTGCAGATCACAGGCAACGAATTCAATACTTGGGGCATGGGGATGCATGAGTTTGTAGTGCAACACAGTGGGGTAAATGGCTGAATTCATATTTTTTTTTGATAAAGAAATGGCTGAATTCATGGAATCCTGAAATGTACTTCATCCGTTTTAAATTAGATGATTCACATTTATGCGTATGTCGATGTATCTAGATGTTACTCCTACTTGTATAGATATATCATTTGTGAACAAATGTAATTCATATAATTTAGAACAGAGAGTAGCAACATTTTATTTTGTCTCATTCATTTGCTAAGGATTGATCGTACTTTACGAGCTCTGTGATGCACTGTAAATGAAGGTGCTCATCGAACTCACAATGTACAAATAGATGTTCCAAGCATTTGCCCACAGCTGACCGTGTTCTATCTAATTGTATGGGTTTAACTAGCCCACAGTCATGAGTTTTTATTCGTTCAGTTAATTAAGTTCATGTCTGATCTGCAATCGTAGCAAGTTGTGCGCAAACGAGCTCATCACCGCGCACGCGACAACAACCCCGCCCGGTCCTATATTCTGAAAGAGGGTTCACATAGTTGAAACATATAGCAATACGAAAAACAAAGGAATTTCACAGGTTTGGAAGTGTAAAATAGAGTATTGTAAAACACAAGAAAAAATGTAGAAATCATTTGTATAAAACGCAGAAGAAACACAATATAAGTATCTTGATCCAATGCAATTGAGTCTAACAAAGAGGTTAGATTAGATGTTCAAATTCCTATGGAATTGACGCTTAGGAATCCAATCCATAAGATTTTAGTAGTACCATTCATTTGAACCAAAGGCAAACAATAAAAAAAATCTAAGCTTTAGAATCCTATAAAATTCCTACAATCCAAACAGACCTTGATTTCTCGACCCGGCTCTCGGTTTGGGCCACACCCAGCCCGCCGGCATTAAGTACGGAACGATGGGATTAATCACCCATCACGGCCCTTCCAACCAAACCATGTTCCCTCTTTAATTATGTGCATAACGAGATCGATAAATCAGTCAGAAAACACCTTTCCGCGACGATGAATTTGACAGATCAACGCAAACGAGCGTCACTTTCCCTGCCCGCTCTCCGCAAAAAAAATAGGAACGACCTGATCTATACAGATTCAGCAAAAAGAAATAAAATTGTGCTTCAGTTGTTTGATCACGATCACGGGCTTCCATTTCGAGCTGGAAAATTAAATTACTGATCCGACTTTAAAAAATGCTCTCATTGTCTGCTAGTAGTATGAGCTAAGATCTGAACAGTTACACGGACGCCTTGCGTAATGGCTACTCGTCGGAGCTCGATCGGACATCTCACGCATGGCGTGTCTCCTAAGCGACGGTGTCCCACGGCATTACAAACACGTGTTCGATCTTGGCTGGCGCTTCAACCACTTTTTTTTTATGCCTCTGGATTGGTACAGCTGTAGTATATGAACTTAACACACCAACTCACACCACACGCACGCACACAACACTACACACACCCTAGTGTGCAAGCTAAGATCTACAGATCTATACAACCCCACGCGTTTTGTGACTCCTATCGCTGTGGCTCGAACACGTGTTGAGAGAGGGCAGCAAAGAATATTATACTGTCCCTAGTAAACAGTACAACTACAGTGTATCTACAGCGCTAACACTGTTCCTAGTGAACAGTGCCCGCATGTGAGGCACCCCGGAATTCGCTCCCGAGGGAGATCGAACCCGGGCGGGGAGGGAGGCCACTGCCTCAACCTGCCATCCGCGCTACGCGCGGTCCTCCGCTTCAACCACTTTTGCCGGTGAAATCGGGGCCATCATCCTCCGTCTGTCGATCATCGATCTCCATTCCACATTTCCAGCTGCACTCGATCATAAATCATTCGCGATGATAACCCCTGCGGGCATGCGGCCGACCCCTAATGTTTCCCTGCGTCCGAGTGAGGTCGATAGCCTTTTTCCAAAGGCATAGGCATGCATGCATGATCGATCGTCAGCTAAATCACGCCGGTGAGAGCTTGATTGGGGTTGGTGAGAGAGGTGTTTCCCATCAGATCACGTCGATGGTCGGCTTTGACAAGGCATCCATCTTCACTGTATGGTTGTTGCTCTGTCGTTTTGATTTTACTGATGAAAACTGGTACCAGATCTAGATGCATGGCCTTCATTGCAATAAATGGGTGGATCACGGATGTTGCTTTCGTTTGGTAATGGCGCCTATCGTGTCCTCATCGTGAGCCATTTGAATGAGGGGCTGCATTGAGGACGGATTTCGAAATTTTTACCAAGATTCATGTGCAGTGCATCGCCGTCCCGATTCAGCGGTTTAAAACTTTTGTAGGAGGCAGGAGGTGGGTCTGTTTGTTTGCTTAAACAGAGAAAAGAAAAGGCCCAACTAAGCATTGTCCCCTCTCTTTTTCAGAAAGTGTTTCAAATTAAATTCTCCTTTCTGTCAGCTTTTCTGTGGTAGTGCAACAAACAAATTGCCCTTTCCCAGCTTTTGCTTTCTCAGGACAGGTGCACTGTTCGTGCAGGCCAAGATCCCACACTCGATCTAAAGCTTCCGTGTTTTTTACGGTTTATATCAGTTGCACGTGGAGTTTCAAGAGCGTTTTGACTTTTAAGCCACGGTAATTCATAGCCCATTTTAATGAGTGACAGACACGACACATGACAGTCAGTACACTACACTAAAATTACCACATCGATCAGACGATGATGCACTTCAGCAGATAACAGAAGAGAGAGCAAGGTGAATAAGTTGCATGGATACTTCATTCAGTGGCCACTGAAACGATAATAATACACCGAAAGTATACACAAATCATCTCTCTCTATATAACCAAAATGGGGCAGTAACTCGAGTACATTACATATCATCGAAGGAAGAAAATGGAAGACGGAGAACCAATATGCATATGCATCGTACTACATCAAGAATCGATCGATCTCATCTCATTCCACCGGTAAAAATTAAATAACGAAACGAAACAAAGAAAAGGACGCGACGTACGCGCGCACGGGAAGGACATGCACGCACGAGCCTACGTACTACACTCAAAGCAACACGGCGAGCCCCACGCTGGCCAATGCCACGAGCGAGGCGACGCCGGCGGCGCGCGCGCTGGTGGCGCTGCTGTCAGTCACCGGCGTGCCCGCTGGCGCGAGCGTGGGTGACGAGGACGGAGACGTCTCGCCGGCGGGGGAGGGCGCACTGGGGCTGACAGGGGAGATGGACGGAGTGGAGACGGGGGACGTCGACGGGGCGGTGGTTGGCGCCGTGGCCGGAGGCGGTGTCGCCATCGGAGGAGGCGTGGCTGGTGGTGGCGACATGGGAGGTGATGGCGGCGGGGTGGTTGGCGCAGGAGGTGGCGTGGCAAGGGGAGACGGTGGCGGGGTGGTGGGAGCAGGCGGAGGCTGCGTCGGGGGAGACGGGGGCGGGGTAGTGGGAGCGGGTGGTGGGGTGGCCGTTGGAGAGGGAGGAGGGGTGGCGGGAGCCTGCGGCGCGGGAGGGGGCGTGGCCGGGGCCTGTGGCGCCTGCGGAGGAGTGGTGGGCGCCGGAGGCGGGTTTCCGGCCGGAGGAGCGGTGGGAGCTGGAGGCGGGTTGCCGGCCGGCGGCGCGTTGGGCGCGGGAGGCGGATTGCCGGCGGGCGGCGCGGTTGCTCCTGGCGCTGGCGGGGTGTTCGAGGGAGGCGCGTTGGGCGTTGGCGGCGGCTGCACCGGTGGCTGCTGCGCGGCGCTGGAGACGACGAGGATCGCTAGGACCAGCGGGAGGAGCGCCATTTTATTGATCTGGTGTGGTTCTGGAGCAGTGGGAGGAAGAGAGAGTGGAGGAGTGATGGTTTTATAGCGCGACGATCGGCTAGATAGAGCTTTTTTTTTTTTAGCCTCTTCTGGGATACAAGCTGTAGTATCTGTTCACACGCACAGATACGCACACCACACACACGCACACCACACACACCCACCTATGCGTCTAAACTAGACCTACAATCTAATATCCTTAATACGCCTTAAGAGACTTCCGAAGACCAGTGCTCCGGGACCGACGGGCACGTCGACCTCGCCTGTGGCACGTAGACGGTGAGAGGCATCTGCGAATTTATTACACTGTTCAATGAACATTGTGCTACAGTGTTCAGCGGTGAGACACCCGTGCTGATCCTGGGGATCAAACACGGGCGGGTTGGCTGGCCGCTGCCAAGCCACTGCGCTGCTCGCGCGTCTCGCGGCTAGATAAAGCTAAACCTCCAGGCTCCAGCCTCCAGCTCAGCCCACCGATTATGGTGGGCATGGGGTGTATCTGCTTCGTAGTTCGTACGCGTATGTATGTGTCGACTGGGGCAAACCTACACCTTTTTAGATGCAAATGCGTTGTGGGCCTGTCCTTGAATTGGTTGGTGCCAATTATACCTGGCCATGGGCAGCCCGGTCCGGCACGACCCGACTCGAAAATGTCGGGCCGGGCCAGTCCGGACTTGCACATATGGCCGGGTTAAGGCCTAAATATCGGGCCCAATACGCAGGTCGGGCCTAACAAAAACAAGAATTTTGGAAGGATCGGGCCGGGCTGGTCGGGTCTAGTCTGACTCGGGTTCGATTTCAGCAGCTCGACTGTCGGGTCGGGCTAGGCTCAGGCTTGGGTTTTTCTGCGACGAACTTTTTTAGGCCCGGCCTGAGCCCGCAGCCAGATAAATGCCCAGCTATAGTGCCAATGCCAGCCACCTTTTCGGTCTGGAGAGGCTGAGTCTTACTTTGTAGAGGAGTTACCTGTCTAGTAAAATCGAGGGGAGAACAGGGTAGCGGCTAGTGGCTTGGGTCGCAGTGGTGAAACGCAAGGAACCGAGTTCGACTTCTGTCGGGGTGGAATTCGTGCTTAGTGCAGCCCAGTTCCTAGCCATCGAATTCACAAAACGAAGCAAAAATCAAAGGAAAAGAAAATGCAATTCGCTCTCATCAACTATTGACCCGATCGTACTCTCGCACTGCGCCTAGGGCTGCCTACTCTGAACCAAGCTTTTGTCATGAAAAGGAAGACAAAGACATAACCAAGAAAACATTCTTTCTTTTTTGTAGCTTTCACATTTGTATAGCTAGGAATTGATACTTGTCGCAATGTATGATGATAAAATGGGAAATGACTGAAATAACGACATTTGCTACTCTAGGATGATTGTTCTTGATTTTTTTTCATGTGTTACGGCTGTTGCAACGCCTACGGGCATGGTCCTAGAAATCTAATCGTGTGCGATGGTTCTTTAACACACACGACAAACACTCGGATAAACGTATGTGATGAGATATAAAACACACAAAATAACCTTACCAGAATGTGTTAGATTGGTAAACTCAGACAAATAAAACGTACTAACTGTGTTCAATCTCCTACCCCGTCGCATATGATTTAACAAAGCATACTGTCTGCGATACGGAAATGATCGCACACGATTTTTCTGACCGTATGCGACCTTGAACGCCATCATCCACCCATGGATCGCGATAAAGCAATAAATTATGTGCGATGGACGATTTTTGACCGTTTGAAATTGCCCGACCTGTAGTAGTGGAAGTGACACATGCGACAGTTGGCTCTCACCGGACATAACACCAACAGTGGTCGCAGCAAGCAAGCGGAGCGAAGTCTCCGGGTCAAATCCGACATTGGAAGGGGGAATACATCCATGCAAACCAAAACCAAAGAGGAGCGATGGCAGCGGCATGGACCAGCAGATGATCGGAGTGGAGGTATTCGCGGGACTAAGGAGGTTAGCACGCATGTGGGACCCACTGTAATAGCTAGTGTTCCTATGTGCATGCAGTTTTACTAACTTGCACAAATTATCGACCTGGCCAAATGGTTAGTACTCCCTACGTTACAAAATGTCTTAGATTTATCTAAACATGAATGCATATCTGGATACTTATTTTGGGACGGAGAGAGTAATTTCCGTTAGCCAGCTCACATGTAAATATCTCGTAGTACAAAAACCTGAAATGGAACTGATCCCATGTGATTGCCTCCCCAAGACAATGTCACTCCTCGACCAGCCTGATCATCAATAATTAAAGAACGGAAAGGCGTCTACTAACTAAAGGTAAAGGTAACGCAACCAACTTTTCCTAGTTTATTTCAGAGAAAAGGTAAGAACTTTTGACAAACTTAGGTCTGATTTGCATGGCATCCGCACCTTTCGTACAATATTGATTATATCCCATAGCATGTCATTTCAGTCCTTTTCTCGGCTAATGGTGCGAAGCTCGCGTCAAGAATTGAAGCTAGGTAGCTACGGAGTAGCTCCGGCCGGTTGTCATCGCACCGGTAACCATCATGCATGATTAGGGTTGCAGCAATTCGAGCGAGATAATGATTAATGATAAAAACATCGGTTTTGCAGTCGCATATTTATACAGACTGGTGATTTGAAGCGCCAACAAGATGGTCTTAACTCTTAACAAAGATCTAGAAAAGAGGAAACTGATGTAGGCATCTTTTGGTGCTTCCAGATGCAGCGTCTCCCTTGGACAGATAGATCACCAAGACTGACCAACGATCTCAATATCTCATGCACCGTCCTGAAGCAATTTCAGGCACCCACTTTCAGACTTAGGATTCAGGAAGTTAAGATAATATTCTTGAGTTCAGAACATACACCAGACGTCCGCAGCGAGTCATTTTCATCTCTACACTACGGGAAAGCGTCAAAACGCCGACGGCGGTCCGCCGTCGATCGGCGTCGGCGTAGGACGCTGTCGGCGTATCCATCGCCGTCGGCGACGCCTCAGTGGGTCCCACAAAACGGACGTCGAACGTCTCCGTCTGCTCCGCCTATACGCCGACGGCAGTGTCGTCGGCCTAGGAGTCCACGTGTGCTGATCTGGTGCGTCTGGGAGGAGCCTGACGCCGACGGCATTGCCGTCGGCGTAGGTATGACCATATGGTCCTCCAGCGTCGACGTGGCACCATCCTGTGCGTCCCACAACATCCTACGCCGACGGATAGCCTTGACCATATTGTCAGTTTCTGAAACTTTTTGCTGCTGGTTTCTGGCGCATTTTAAATATAATTAAAATTGCACCAATTATAAAACATCACAGAAACATCAAATAAAACATCACATACATATCCAAATGAGACAAACATGATTCAAATTCATCCAAGCATTCATACAAACTCCAAACAAGTTCGAATTCACACACGCTACACCCGAACACATCCTACACCTCCCGAGAGCCCGAGGCCGATGATTCATTGCCTTGGCTCATCTTGGTCAATCACCTGCATTGAGAAAGGATAAACTTTTAAGCATGTTGAAAAATGTAGTAAATAAGAATAAACACGTAATGCAATTAAAAAGAAGCATGTTGAAAGACTAAGCATGTTGAAAAGTAAATAGTACGCAAAAGGACATAAAAGACCCTCACCCCTAATCATCACTCTCATAGTTAAGTCCTGGGTTCTCATCATCACTATCAACATCACTATCACGAGTGTTGTATATTGGAACCTCCTCGCACGATGGAGGCTCATCATCGTCATCACTATCACTCTGTAACTTGTTGAGCATATCTATATCCTTTAGATCCACCACTACGTCACCACCTGTTTGTGCATTGTCCTCGCGGTCCTCAAGACCTTGTATGCCAAAGTTCCCAAAGGTTTGTTCCTCTTGATAGAAAATCCCCTCGTATGTTTTAGGGTCAATGTTGTTGTAATCGTCTTCGGAGGGTATGGGTAGCTTACCACGTGGCGATACATGGAACACGACTTCCCAACCAATGAGTCTCTCTTTCTTGCATGGGTAGGGCAAATAATAAACTTGAAAAGCTTGGTGAGCCACAACAAAGACATCGGATCCATGGTAGGTGGTTGAAGGCTTAACTTCAACTAACCCAATGGAAGGGGTACTTTTGGTTCCATGCTCAGGGTCGAACCAATGTCATTTGAACACAACAAGCTTGAATGATATGTTCGTGTTATTGAACGTCAGCTCATATACGTTCTGTAACCTTCCGTAGTAATCATAATTACCGGCTCCTTTGGTGAAGACCCCGGTATTTATAGTCTTTGCATTAGGCCGACTGTTCTGGTGATTCTCTGTATGGAAGCGGTACCCATTCACATCATACTTCTCATACTTCTCGACTCTACGGTTACAACCTTGGGAGACACATCTCAACTCATCTGACATCACAACGTTGGCACGGAGATCATCTAGCCAGTTTCTAATCCCATCATCTTCATTGCCATTGATCCGCTGCCGCATCACCCTGCCACTCTCGCGCTCGTACTCATCAAAGTTGACTGTCGTCACGAAGTTCGGCATATACCCACGAGAGAAGAGGTGTTTAATCATATCATCCTTTCCCTGACGTGTACGAAACTTGCAACGAGGGCAAGGGCACTGTCCACGAGCGCCTGACTCTGAACCCTTACGCGCTAACTCCTTCACTAACAAATGCGTCTTCCATACCCACTCATCTGTTTTGTCAACCAAACTAGTTCGGCCACTGTACATCCACCCATTATCTGCCATCCTCTGCTGCTTTACTGTGAGCCAAATAATAATAACATGAAATTAAATGCATCATATTTTTATTTTCTTGCATGCAATGTCACCATTTTATTACGGCCAAATTTTTTCTTTTACAACATGCAAGGGTTCACATACACTTCTAATAGGTAGGGGCCTATCCCGCCCGAGTACGTATAGATCGAGTCGTGTCCCATGTTCTACCCCGACCCGAGACGGAATTTCGGCAGCACATCCCCGCTGTTCTTCAGAATACACATCTCGAGCTTGTCAAGCCGAGAGGGTGTGCATCCGAAGAACAACAGGGAGGTGCTACCGAAATTCCGTCTCAGGAAGGGGTAGAACGTGGAACACGACCCGATCTACACGTACTCGGACTGTCCAACAGGACAACCCGGAAGTGTTACGGTTATAAATATGCAAAGATGGACAATCCTGCATATTTATAAATTTGTAACCCTTCCAGATGGGATCTGACTCGGGTTACGCGACTGACTTGGTGATCTAGACCAAAATAAACCTATGTAGCAAGAGGGGCGAAAGATTTATACCCTCGAAGCGTGATCGGTGGCCGGAGAAGGTCGAAGACGTGCTCCGGAAGAGGGCGACAAAACAAAGGGCACCGAGGCGGCCCCTCCTTTCCGCGACGACTCGCGGGACCGACGGTGCTGGCTGGCGGGAAGCTACGTCATCTAAAAAGTACAAACAATCGAAATATATAAGCAAATATCCCTCCATTTTACCTAATAATTAAACATAAAACAGAATAAACAATAGAACGATGTAACCATATTAGCTAAACATAACACATATAGACAAGTAGCACAATAATACATAGGTAGCATGCATGATAAGTCTAGCAGTACAATAGGTAGCACGATAAGTCTAGTAGTACGACAGGTAGGATGATAGACATCCTAAACTCGACTCGCGCCGGTGTTAGTGACGTCGTCCAAGCGGGCCCAACAAGAGGACTGGCTGCTGCTAGAGTCCTCGCCCTGCTGCTGCGTACCGGAGGGGCCGGCCTCGCCCTGCCCGCGCTGCTGCCGGCTCTCGCTGAAGACCTGGTACTGGACCGCCATCACCTGGGGATCAAGGAGGAGATCCTTGACCAAGGGGTCATCCTCCTCGCGCTGGTGGCGCGCCCTGAGCAGCCTCTCTGCCTGCCGGTGCTCCCTCTCCTCGGCCCTCGTCGCGATCCTCATGCCATCTGGCGCTAACATATGCGCCACGGGCCGCTCATCCTCAAAGTTGAGGATCGCTCTCGCCCCAAAGTGCTGGACCGCCGCGCAGTCGTAGGCGCGGGCCGCCTGCCACGGGCACCTGAAAGTACCAAGCTGGATCTTCCTGTGATCCACTGTGATCTGAGCTGCCCAAGTCGGGATCTTCGTGTGTCTCCGATGAACACCACGAAATTTTCGCTCCGGCTCCGACATGATACTTAGTTAAGCAAAAGCATTTGATACAGGGGTTAGTCATATATGAAATGAATATATGAAAAATAATTGTCAACAACATTTTATTTGCTACATCTATCCCTAAATCATTTTGTTATTTTCTATTTTCAACAACATTTTATTTACTACATCTATCCCTAAATCATTTTGTTATTTTATATTTTCTACCACAAAATTTCCATCTATAATTTCTATTTGCATGTGTTGCGTTATTAATCATTATTATGGGAGCAAAAACTTTGTTACTGGTTATTTCTTTGAAAATGTTCACAATTTAGTAAACCTAACACCAAACCATCCCGCATTAAGATAATAAGACCCATCCAACACTTCCCTAAATACAACATTCTTTTGTACTAAATGAACAATTATTATAACATGGATTTTGATGAACAAAATCTAATTTACAATGGACAATACTACATTTACAGTGGATAATTTCTACTCCTAAAATCCCTAAATCTAAAATACCTAAAATCCTACTCCTAAAATCCCTAAAATCCTATAATTTCCATCTATAATTTCTACTCCTAAAATCCCTAAAATCCTACTCCTAAAATCCCTAAATCTAAAATACATAGAAAATAGGGGAGGGGCGGGGAGTACCTGGCGGCGAGGTCGGGGGAGGCGCGGTGAGGTCGGGGTTGGAGCGCCGCGGCGAGGTCGGGGTCGGACGGCTAGAGGCGGCGGCGGTGAGGTCGGGGGAGGCGCAGCGCGGCGAGGTCGGGGTCGGACGGCTAGAGGTGGCGACGGCGGAGGAGGACGGGTGGGGCGGCGGAGGAGGACGGGTGGCGCGACCGGGTGTCGGGGAGGACGGCTAGAGGCGGCGGCCGGCGGAGGAGGACGGGTGGGGCGTGCGAAGGTGCGGGGTCGGAGAGTGGATAAGATGCGGGTGGCTGCGATGGCTTAGAAGATAAGGTGGACATACGCCGACGGCTTTGACCTACGCCGACGGCTTTGCCGTCGGCGTTGTATTTTTTCTTTTTTTCATATTATTTAATTTTAATATTGTAAACCATTAGAATTTATTACATTATAAATTTGTAGAGTTTTATTATAATTTATTTTATTATATCGTATGACCACACGCAAATTTTTGAGTGATTCCAGCACTCTATCTATCCGGTTTTATTGAAACCGTAGTCACTAGAGAGAAAGTGAAGCCGGTGAAGCCGGTCACACCCCGGAGTAGGATATTGCACATTTACAACACACAACACACTTGTATACATATGGTATGGCACAACCTAGGTTCTGGTGGGGTTCCGACGCTCCGGGCCCCGCTTCGGCGAAACCCCGAATCCGCTGGGAAAACCCTAACGTTTTCGTCTACCCCCATAGACGTGCGTCGAAAGGGGGTAGACCAGTGGAATTTTTTGCTTGGTTGTGTTAGGTTAGGCCATAGGAAGGTGAGAAACCAAAGTCTACCCTAAATCAACACAAGATTCCATCCGGTTCTCCCGAAACGGGAGTTTTCACCTCCAAGTGCAGAAACTCACTAGAGAGAAAGTGAAGCCGGTGAAGCCGGTCACACCCCGGAGTAGGATATTGCACATTTACAACACACAACACACTTGTATACATATGGTATGGCACAACCTAGGTTCTGGTGGGGTTCCGACGCTCCGGAGCCCCGCTTCGGCGAAACCCCGAATCTGCTGGGAAAACCCTAACGTTTTCGTCTACCCCCATAGACGTGCGTCAAAAGGGGGTAGGCCAGTGAAATTTTTTGCTTGGTTGTGTTAGGTTAGGCCATAGGAAGGTGAGAAACCAAAGTCTACCCCAAATCAACACAAGATTCCATCCGGTTCTCCCGAAACGGGAGTATTCACCTCTAAGTGCAGAAAATCACTAGAGAGAAAGTGAAGCCGGTGAAGCCGGTCACACCCCGGAGTAGGATATTGCACATTGTAGAGTGCCTATGTGTCGAATATGAGCACTTGTAGATGTTTCTACATGATAGTGCTTTTTGTGAAGAATGTTTGTAAAACTTTTGTCGAAAATCAAGTTCATCATTTCACATAGCAACAAGTACACATACAAATACTCTATGCAAAAAGCAACATAGATCAAATTAATATGCAAAAAGTATGACGGTTACATCTTTATTTAATCTCCGGTTACAGCTGGATCGATCGTCCTCATGCCATTTTTATTTAACTAACTTCTGCCTCGTACTAGGCCGCGGGGTGCATCACGGGGAGCGCTCCTCACCCAAAGAGTAGGAATCATCACAGGGTAAATACTCACATGATAAGGATTCCTTTGCATTGCCTGCCATGTATTAGTATACATCGTATCCAACAGATGCATGTAGCGACGGACGTGCGCATCCTCCTCCCTTATACGGCGACGTACCTCCTCCTCGGGGGCCGGCTCCCTCTGGAAGCTCCCTGGCCCACGCGACCTCCACCAAACAAGATCCGGGTCGGCGACTTCGCCCGGATTTCTTAACAAGCTACGCGTTCCGGAAGATAACTCCCAGTGCCAGCCTGGCGGAGCCCAATCCCGCACAGGGCCGTTATTGTCCAACGGGTGTCCGGCCGCGGCCATCGCCAACGTATATGCCTGAGATCTGAAACCAATAGTGGGGAATTTGATCAAACACCTAAGGTACATGCAACCTACGGAGGGGAGGAGGGGATCAGGGAGAAAGGGTACCGTACATTGGCATGTGGACGGACTAGGGGAGGTCCACAGAGGCGTGGAGGGGCGCCGGCGGAGGCCACGGGCGCTGAGAGGTCGTCGAGAGGCGTGGACAAGGGCGGCGGCGGCGCGGTGGTGACGCGGTACTGATAGCAAATCTGGGGTCTGCCCCTGGCCCTTTATATAAGGGGACGAGTAACCTGGGAAACAAAACACACGGTTTCTCCTAGCTACAGCCCGACACTGATTCACGGTCGAATGTCGTTGCATTCAGTGTCGGGCATAGCTAGGGAACCCGATTGTTTTGTGTTTGAGCGCCACTTCGATCCAACCAGCGGTAAGACGTCTCTGATGATCTACAACCGTCCTGCAAAACATCTCTGATGATCTGCAACCGTTTGGAACGGTCGCAGATACGGTCGCAGATCATCAGAGACGTCTTGCCGCTGGTTGCCCAAAGATGCCTCTCCGACTGACGCTGGAATGTTTTGTGTGAGTGAGTAACATGTCTAAGGAGTGGCCTATTTATAGGCGTCGTGTGTTTCTTTCTGGCGCTGCTGACCCGTTGGATCAGGAAGAAGCACACAGATCGTGTGTTTCCTTCCAGTCCTTGTGAGCCGTTGGATCAGCGGTGTGTTTCTTTCGAGCGCTTGTGAGCCCTTGAATCAGGCAGAAGCACACGGATCGTGTGTTTCCTTCCAGTCCTTGTGAGCCGTTGGATCAGCGGTGTGTTTCTTTCGAGCGCTTGTGAGCCCTTGGATCAGGCAGAAGCACACGGATCGTGTGTTTCCTTCCAGTGCTTGTGAGCCGTTGGATCATCGGTGTGTTTTTTTCGAGCGCTTGTGAGCCCTTGGATCAGGCAGAAGCACACGGATCGTGTGTTTTCTTCCAGTTCTTGTGAGCCGTTGGATCAGCGGTGTGTTTCTTTCGAGCGCTTGTGAGCCCTTGGATCAGGCAGAAGCACACGGATCGTGTGTTTCCTTCCAGTGCTTGTGAGCCGTTGGATTATCGGTGTGTTTCTTTCGAGCGCTTGTGAGCCCTTGGATCAGGCAGAAGCACACGGATCGTGTGTTTTCTTCCAGTCCTTGTGAGCCGTTGGATCAGCGGTGTGTTTCTTTCGAGCGCTTATGAGCCCTTGGATCAGGCAGAAGCACACGGATCGTGTGTTTTCTTCCAGTGCTTGCGAGCCGTTGGATCATCGGTGTGTTTCTTTCGAGCGCTTGTGAGTCATTGGATCAGGCAAAAGCACACGGATCGTGTGTTTCCTTCCAGTGCTTGTGAGCCGTTGGATCAGCGGTGTGTTTAATATTTAATATTTATGTTGTAGGTGTATATTACATCTGTTGTTTTTATTTATTTTACATGTATATGTTGTACGGTCGGGTTTCGGAAAATCAAACCGTTATTTTATGCGGGTGGGATACCGATATTGGGAGAGAAATTATAGATCCAATTTATATATAAATTATACCTACTCTAAACCCTAAACCCTACACAAATAAATAAAAAAGGAACAGTATACAAGTACGCCTCAACGCAGTTACACGTCCGTCCCCGATCCGTCACGGTGGGCGTGCGTACGCCGACGGCCTCCTGTACGCCGACGGCGGCCGTCGGGCCGCAGATGGCTACCCCGACAACGGTTCGTACGCCGACGGCTTGTTGGTCGCATGCCCTAGCTCGTGCTGTACGCCGACGGCCCCGAGGCCGTCGGCGTTTTGACGCTTTCCCGTAGTGCTAGTTGCTCAGCCGCAACATCGCATTCACGGCGCGGGATGCGGCGATCGATCGATCGATGCCACATCGCCATTGCTACGCACGGATGCACGTAGTTTTCACGAGATCTCCTCCTACGAGGACGCGCATTCAGCGCAGTGGCTAGGTACGGCGGTGGCCTACCAGCCCGCCCGAGTTCGACTCGCGAAGCGAGCGAATTTTGGGCGTCTCACGGGAATTATGCAGTCAGGCACTGGTTTGCTCCCATATTAGTTTCAGCTGCCTCCCACGCGCGATCGTGCCACAACTGTCAAATCACAAATCGCGGGTGCTCCGTGTGTATAGCTGTAGGTCTAGCTTGTGTACTAGGGATGTGCGAGCAAGCAAGCAAGCCACCCCGCTGATCGATCATCCGACCCGCCGCTGTTCACCGCACTTACGACCCGACAGTCGACAGAGACTCAAACGATCAGATCGGTGAGTGGATCCTGGTCCATGGTACTCGTACCAAACAGGCGTGGGTCTCCCCTTCCTCAATGACGCCGCTGCGCTAGGGCCGGGCGTTCTGCCGGTACAATGAATAATGAGGCATGCATTAGTGGCTGCACCGCCGCGAAATCCACGCATTCCGGCAGGCAGACCTTGGGGCTCAGAAAAAACCCTAATCAATTCCTCTATATCTCTCTGATCGATCCTTAGAGCAACGTGGGGGCAGTTATGAGAGGATTTGGAGGGTGGGGTGCATTGCAAGGGAAGCAATGCCACCGTCCCGCAGATCGGGGCCGTCACCTTTCTCCCTTTTCTTCTCCCCAACCACCGCTACCACCATTGCTGGCTCATGCGAGTTGTCGATCGATCGCTGTGCTGTGCGTGGCGAGTAAATTCGACTGGTAAACGAGGCATGCTAAGCGAGATGTACCGCTTGGCTGCAATGTAAAGGTAAAACTGAAGAGGAAAGTGAAGCGTTCGCCTTTTCAGTGGTGTTAATTTGAGGTGGCAGCTGGTTGAATAATCGCTGGCAATCTCTGTTCTCTACTCCCCCCACCGATAAGAATCAAGGCCTCTCTGGTCTGTTGTTGTGCTTGTACAGCCGTGCAAAATTGGCCTATCTTGTGAGTCCCCTAGGAGGGCTCACTCTCTCTAGTCTCTATCGCTCGATGTTTTCCCCTCCACTTTCAACACCATAGTAGCCAGATTTTCTGTGGATTCTATAATAGGTATAGAAGTATCCGAGCGATCCTATGCGGCGGCCGCTGCTGGGGAGGCGGCGGGGCTCATCATCATCGTGATCATAGGGGTGGTCTTATTCATCTCCGTCCCTTACCTCCTAGTGTGTCTGTTCTTGAAGAAGCAGTACAGGCAGCAAGTGGGCTTCGCGGGCGCTGCCACATACGGCGGGGCAGGGGCGCGGGGAGTCGGACACATACTTAAAGCTCAGCGACATCGCTTTGTTCTGCTAACAGTTTCATCTAATATTTGCAAATCGGTTGGATGGTAAGCAGGGTGGTTATACCCTCAGCTCAACAGAGTTCAAACTCCAGGTTTGACATCTGTGTGTTGCATTTAGGCGGAATATTCTTTCAGTGGGAGACGACGTTCCCGTCGACAGCGAGACGCCCGTAGTGACTTCGTCAATCTCAAGACTCGATCTGTCGGCTCAGTATTTCGGAGGTGCTCATAGGGGCAAGGTGTGCGTATGTGCGGTCATATGCAGTGGCGAAGCTAGCCCAACAACAAAGTCTGGGCACATGGGCCAAATCCATCCAGGTTGAAAGGTGGAGGGGCATGGCCCATTACAAAAAGAGCCCAAGAGAGGATAGGAGCAAGGCCCAGAAAGCGAAATTAGCCCAAGTCGACCACGAAACGTCGTCTTCTTCCTTTTAGATCAGAATTTCATCGTCTACCTTCTGTACGCCATGGCCAGATATCTTGGGGCATCGGCCTGGAGCCTGGGCACGTGTCCGAGGCGGAGGGGTGGTAAAATCGCCACTGGTCATAGTGAGTGTATGCGCGTGTATGTGAGTGTCTGCGTTTGTACTGTGTTTTTTTTAAAAAATGTTTCATCTAATATCCTAATCAACGCACACTCTTTCTAGACAATACTCATCGCTATGAGATGGCACCGGTAAAAGTAAAAGGCATATCATGAGGGTGCCATACATTTGTGCAGAAAACTTCAGTGGAACGAATCGATCTAATTGTAGCTTAGCATCGACTTACATATCAGAGGACACCACGCTTGGAGGTGAACATTTATATGCTGGGTCTTCTAGGGATCACCACAGTTCTGCTACTAGATCATGCGATCTGTATCTCAAGGGATCACGCTAACAGCGTCAGTACCTGATCGTGAATCATGTGTTCTAAATGTTGTGGCTTGCGACAGTATGGGCCGCGGGCACTATGGGCCACAGGCTGGATGGCTAGACACGAATACCTGATCCTTGCACTCATGGTATAGGGTCGGCCCAAACAAACATAGGGGTAGGTAGGGATTTTCTCAGCACCAGCTAATGGAAGGAACCATGCGATGGCCCGTGATAGTGTATTTGCACGTGGATCACGTCGGTTCAGAGATCACTGTTTTCGTGGGCGTCCCAAATTGAAGGTCAGTTCCTCACGAAAGACTGCTCCCTCCCAGTGTCCTAGGTTTGCTCTGATATTACTCATTACTAGTTGAATTTGGCGTGGCGCCACGCCCTTGGTTAATTTTTTTGTACAATATTTTTTTTTGGTAAGCAAAATGTTGGCCAAATTGGAATGTTCAAACATGTTTTTATTTATTTTTATGAATATGTAGCATTTTTTCCAGATATTGGTGATATATTTTCTACAATTTTCCAATATTTAGTAATTTGAAACAGTCGAACATGTTCGTATTTTGGTGGCAACGTTTAATTGAAATTAGGAAAAATGCATTTGAATTATTCGCACATTTTGACGAAATTTGTATATTCAATGTTTTTTATACCATGAGTAGGATGCATGTATTTTTTTGTTTGCTTTGATATATTACCTGTATTTTTGCAGTGGATATATTCAGGGACATAGTATATTTAGTGACAATAATGGACAGCTTGGGCTGCATAGTATAGTTAGTAAGTACTCCGTATTATTAGTGGTTGCTAACTGGACTTGCATCGGAAAGTAAAATGCAGCAACTTTCTCAATAGCACATAGGAAAACAATCATCTAGCTTGAAGAAGGTAAATAACAGATGTGGTATTTTGACATGATGATATTGTGTTAAGCAAAGTTGTTTCATGCTTGAGCTAAGCCCATAATATGTGTACCAAATAGGAATATGCCCACATACAGAGAAAATGGTATTGAAGTGGCAAATGCTGACAATAGTTGATGCACATATGTAAACGTGTGTATCATACATGAACAAAAGAATGGTACTTTTATTTTGTCTTCCCCGCCTGCCATACCTAAAAAAGTAAATATTGCTCACAACATGTACCTCGTCTTTGAGAGACATATACTCACTACTATCACTAAGTATGTCTTCTTCCAGTCCATGGACGACTTCATTAAACATTAAATGAACAAATATAATTATAACATGTCCGTCATTGTGTTTACTCCTTGCTGGCTTGCTCGGCTGAATTTTGATTCCCACATCATCTTATCATCACCGCTATAAGCATGTTTAGCTATACAAATTGAGTAATAATATCACAGAATGCTAGGCATTCTTCAATTTAGAAACCACTGAATTTTCTATAACTTAAGACAACTAGCTCAATAAATATATATATGAATATAAAACTAACATGATTGCAGGCTCAAATTAGTAACCTACTAAGATTGACATGCATTAAGACGCAATGCAATTGCATACTGGATGAACTTCAGCAAGGATTTGAATAAGTAAATCTGATTTGGTTTCATATATGTAGTAATAACCATGAAAACTGCAACATAGCATTAGGTAATTTCAACTGATAATTTCCTCCAATCAGTTACAGAGTAAATACAAAATAAACTTTCCTTGATCATTACATGAAATTTTGCTTAGATCATTGATAACAGTTTGAATGGACCTTCACAATTTTTTATTTCAAACCTAAGTACAATCAGTTACTGAGCCATAAGAGAAATATGGCAACCAATTTAAGATAAAATTACATCAAAGCCTAAAGCTAAGGATGACCACGATCTTAAAACCCAGCAGAAAGTAAAGAAAAAAATATCACCCACGGTCAGCAAGATGTCTGCCTGGAAACGAAATAGAGGAAGAACATAGTAACATATCAATCAAAAGCTTATGATAACAGGTTCGAAATTTAAAAAAACACATGGATTAACTAGATCTAGTGTACCACTAATAAGATTTTAAGTGAAAATTGGTAACCTAAAATAAGCAACATTGCATATGAGCTAACCAGCTACTGAATGTACAATAGTAACGTGCATAAATCGACTTTTGTCAATGGGATTTTTCACTAACTGCAGAAAAAGTGTAAAGGCCAGAAGTGGATGAGATAATTGGAAGGCAATACCTGAATATATGATCCAACTTGGGAACCACTGCTGCAGCGCCATGCATAACTATATGATCAATTATCTGAAAAGAAAGACGGAATGCATTGTTTTCATGCTAAATATATTCAGCATATAGGACGCAATTGGATCAGAACAATCTTTTTTTCAGAGATTGTTTTGTTAAACATTCAGATGGACTAATAGCTAGTCTTCGCATCTTGTTTCTCATACGAAAGCAGCAAATGATAAATCTAAATTTTGTAAGTGTTTTGTTGACGTGTAAATTTTGTAAGTTCCTATCAAGCAAAAAGCAACAATTTGGTCGTCAAAGAAAAGAGCAGCAAGCTGTCCATTAGGACTGATGGACCTAAACAGGGACAACAACAAAAATTGTGGCCTACCAATAATAGACTTATTATCCAACATGATAAACTTATTGTCAAATGGAACCTGGTCCATGCTCAAAAAGGGTAAAACGAAAGAATCTGAATGTCAAAAATATTACCTGCATGTGATTACCAGTATCCCAATTCCCAAGCTCTTTTATGTACCTCACTCTGACGATTGTATATAGTTCCAGATAAAGTTACACCCTGAAAAACGACATAAGAATACTCAAGTTCGAAATGTCTAAAATAAATCAAGCCCACAATATAAGCAGAAAAAATAGAGACAAATTTTGACGGCTACAAAAATAATGGCAGCCAAAAGGAGAGAATTGCATAGAAACAATAACCATATTGTTATTAACACAATGATCAAATGGACATACTCCATCTATGTAGCTCAGTTGTTACTAATTTGAAAAAAAATAAGCACAAAGTTCAACATACTGCAGCTTAAAGCCTGACACACTCTCACTCATGACGTTCATTTTGTCTAGATCATACTGAGTAGGAAATGGATATAAGCTTATTAGACATGCATGATTCAAATGAGATAGCTAACATGTATACATTTGTCATTATCAATAGCAGTTTAGGGGCACAGCTTGCAAACAACCATGCGCTTGCACATAAAGAAACTGTGCTAGATCAAGCTTAAAGATATCAAGACAGTGACCTAGAAAATTAGGTTTATTAGTGGACTCCAACAAAGCATCAAGCGATCAAGGTGAATAATATTAAGGAGGATAACTACTCTGTTTATGCAACAGACCAAACCAATCGGAATCATGCCAATGATCTGAAGATAGAGACATGGAACAATACAGGAACTTGCTCGTAGCAATATATAAATAAAGCATAAACCAATTTTACACCGCCCAAAACTGAATGTCAAAGATTGCGAACAATAGATCTAAAGTGAACTATTATCAGTCTTGGACGTGAAGTAAAAAAATGCATGAAAAAATCATAGTACTACTGTGAGGCACAATAATCTGATGTGTTAGAATTAGTCAAATAAAACTGCTCAGAATGCAAGTATGGTACAAATCACGACATACCAATATGCTATTGTGGTTGCTGACTAAATCAAAATAAGAAGAAAGTGCATTCAACTTACATCAGTTTGACATATCTGCATGAACTACAGCGGCTAATCCTAAAGGAAGATAAGGTATTAGAAGAGAGGAAGAAACAAATAGAGAAGTGGGGTACCTGCGAATGCCATCACATTTACACTATGACATCCCATTTTCAGCTTTCAGGCAATCTCAAATGCACACCAGCATCTCAGAGCACCAATTCTGTACAACGCTATTTGCTTAACCTTCCTGCAAAATATCCAATGAAATATATTAAATAGATACTACAGTAGGTAATTTAAACCCTATTCTTCAATCACAGTACACCCAATCACACCTTTTCACAGTGAGAACACTCTAGAAATAGAGATACAGTTCACATGAATGAATGAAAATAGAAAGCTGAACCAAATTACTCTACAACTCATTGTAATGCCCTGTTGCACAAAACAAAACGAAAATCAAAATCTGAACCAAATTATCCTGTAACTCATTGTAATGCCTTGTTGCAAAAAGAACCGTAGTAAACTCAGCAAAAATAAGGGTAAATAGATGCTTCATCCGGTGGAAAGCACTTAAGCATGTATATTTCAGTACGACTACACTCCAGAAGAAAGCTGGAAGGTAATACAGATTATGGAGCTGCAGCTCTCACTCTTTTCATTAAATAGGACAAACAATGTGGAAGGAACAGTGACAGAAGAAGGAAATCATGCCACGACGGAAATATTTTTGGAGAGACAGATAAAGAATGGAACATGTAATGAATGTCTTAATACGATTTTAGTTTCCACCTCCCTGCCCCTTTCTTCTTCCCCTTTCCATCTCCTTCGGTGACTCCTTGTCTTCATCCCAGGTGGCCGCGGTGAATCACCCAAATAGCAACTGAACACACCAGGAAAAAAGTAAGAGAAAATAGCCTAAAAATCTAGGAAAAATTGTGCCAAAAAAATTTAACCAGGGAAGGAAAGAACTCACGACATCCCCCTATCCTGCAGTGCTACAGAAAAAATAAATCAAGCCTCCAGGGAAAAACATCACCACCACATTACTGTGTTAATTCCTGAGGCAGAAAAATATACATAAATATCAGGTCTAAGAACTCTGCCCGCATTAGACAAATAGCCAAAGGATCTATTATCAACACTACCCAGTCATCAAAGTAATTCATCTGCATGACCGTATCATGATAACAAAAGCTGATATAGTAAGGTCAAACCTATATGTAATTCATCTGCATGACCGTATCATGATAACAAAAGCTGATATAGTAAGGTCAAACCTATATGGTAACACAAGCTTTTCAAATAACCGATACAAAAGAGCGACACATTTCCTGACATATTAATGTAGACATTGCATTGCATGTAACCAACATAGAGATGAACTGCATAAGGGTCAAGCACACAAAGCGCTGCGGAACGTAATGATGTTCAAGCATAGCAAATCAAATGGAAATACCTGCTGTTTCATATATTGGTGAACTGAGAATGCCCTCGCGAAGAGCTTCATATTCAATAAATTTCTGGATCAGAAAATTGGTAGCTGCGCGTCGGACGGGGTGGCGGGCTGCACGCCGATGTCGCCGAGGCGCACGCTGGGGTGGCGACGGCGCTTGGAGTACATCGGCGCGGGGGGATCTTCGGCCTCGGCTGCGGTGTCCGCTGGAGGTGGCGCGGCGGCCGAGTTTGGACAGCTTGGGCTCCGGCCTCGCCGTCGGCAGCGGCGGAGGCGCATACTCGGGATGCGGCGGCGGCGTGGGCAGGACGTGGGGGGCCGGCGATGCGCCTAGTGCGGCGTGGGTGCGGGCCTGAGCTTGGGGGAAGGCGGGAACTCCGGCGCCAGCACCGAGGTCCCCTCCCCGCCGCCGCCAGTGCGGCCGGCGCCGACGCGGGACCTGAGCCGGGCCTGGAACCCGTCGCGCACGGGCTCCCACTCGACGGACGCGTCGGGCCTGCCCCCAGCACGGGTGCAGCCTGCGACACCTTGCGACCCATCATCCCGAGCAGGAAGTGGTCGCTGGTGGTGGCGAGAAAGCGGCCGTACCTGCCAGCGGCGAGGCGGTGGAGGAGGAGGATGCGCCGGCAGCCGGCGTATAGGAGGAGGCGGAGGGAAAATGAGAGGATTTTGCGATTTAGGGTTAGGGTTCGCTTATATGTGGTAAGGACTGAACTATAATTTTGGGTAAACTCAGGGGACTTTTTGCAAAATGATCGGTGGACACTGTTCAACCCAGCAGCTTATTGTAGCTAGCAACAGTGCGTCGCGCGCTGATCGCTCGCGATTCTGGCCAGCTTTTATATAATTAGTTAGTAATATAAACTTGGTCGAAATCGCGATCTGTGAGCCATCGTGGTACTGTAGCAGTACTGTAGATGCATAGTGTTCAACAGTCCCTGTCACCTCTATGCCGTGGATCGCGGATCCGACGGTCAGCACATGTTTTTTTGCAGAATAGTCCCTACGTTTTCCGGTAATTGTGAATCGATCCCCATGGATAAGTACCAAACCCTAGCCCTGAAACCCCAGTTCTCCTCATTTTCCCCACCGGGATCCTCCCTAGAGCGGCTGCCTCCGCCCCGCCGCCGACCGATTTGTGGCCGGGATCCCTGGCGGCGGCTTCTGCCCGCGCGCTTCTGCAGTCCAAGCCGTCGTCGTGAAGCTCGCCGCCCCCACTCTCTTCTCCAAGAACACGACGTGGTCAACGAGTCTGCACTTGGCCCTCATCTCCTCCAGCAGCTCCACCGCCGACCGGCCGGCACCAGGGCGTGGTCGGGGTCGACGAGGAGAACTAGGAGATTCTCGATTGCTGTGGATTAGGGCCGTGAATGAATCAACAGCTATGCGTCTCATTTCTTTTTTCGTCGGGGATTTAGGAATGTGGCGTCGTCAAGGGCAACGAGGAGAACATGCTGGTTGATACGTCTCCAACGTATCTATAATTTCTGATGTTCCATGCTTATATTATGTCAATTGCTAAATGTTTTATATACACTTTATATCATTTTTTATGCATTTTCTAGGACTAACCTATTAACAAGATGCCACAGTGCCAGTTCCTGTTTTCTGCTATTTTTGGTTTCAGAAAAGTTGTTCTGGAAATATTCTCGGAATTGGACGAAACAAAAGCCCATGTTCCTATTTTCCCGACACGTACACGGAGTCCAAAGGGGGGAAGGAGGAGGGCCGTGGGCCGCCCTCACCGTGCCATGGCACGGGTGGGCCCTGGGCCGCGCCGCCACGTGGTGAGGAGCCCTCGGGTCCCAACCGACCATCGTCCTTTCGCCTATATATTGCCCCCGACGCGAAAACCCTAAAAAAATGAGTCATATTACACGAAGAGGTCCGCAGCGCCGCCGCCATCTAGAACAAGTTTCGGGGGACAGAACTCTCTGTTCCGGTACCTTGCCGGGACGGGGAAGTGCCCCTGGAGCCATCTCCATCTTCATCGCCGTTGCTGCCTCCCATGATGAGGAGGGAGTAGTTATCCCCAAGGCTGAGGGCTCTATGTGATCATGAGCTTTGTAATCTAGTTGAATAAGTAGATGTTACTTTTTATCTATTATGCCACTCTAGAGGTTACTTTAATATGAACTCCGGAGTCACTCTCCACGGTGTGAAGGTGACGGTGTGCACATCGTGTGTGACTCCTTTATGACGTGTGGTGTTTGTTTACTCATACTTTGAGGTGTTTTTGCCATTTTCATTTCAAATTGCAATTACCACTTATAATCATCAATATTACTTGTATTTCATTATCTCCGAAGAAGTGCACATATACTACTGGTTGCAGCTGCCCAAATCGCGAGCTCTACTGTACGTGCTCTCACCATTTGAGCTTGGTGACACATATCAGAGGACGGGCGTATTTAAGCTGGAAAAACTGGTCTCGCGCTAGCGAGGTGGGACAAAATCTTCGTATATATCCCATATTTTCCGGTAAGGCAGACAAGCGATGGGCTCCGCCAGGTGTAGATGGGCCACGAAGGACGACCAGGGCTGCGTCCCGTCGTCAGCCAGGCGATCCGATACCAAGTTCCTGACTCTGGACCCCGGTCGTCGATGCTCATCCTGTGCAATACAAGGCCCGTCCACGGCAAGGCCGTCGCCCGCTGCATCTGAGGCAGACGCAACGAGAGTGGGAGCTGCTTCTCTCAGTTTTGCCCGCTGCGACGCCACCATTGGTCACATAGTACCTCTCGATTTGGCTATGGCGTGCCTTCCGTGACACTCATATCTTTCCCTTATTTTGTTTTCTCTTTTCGGTTCAGGCAGGTTAGGAAATCAGGCGCTGATGAGTACGTTGCAAAACCTCTGTGAACGACGCCACCGACTGACGATGCTAGCATTGACGTTGACATGAGGAGTTTTGCTGGAGGTTGCCGACCGAGCTTTATCATCGGGGCATATTAATTGATCCAGCGTTGTTGTGTTGTAGAGCAGGCTGATCCAGCGTTCCTGGGCGTATCATTGAGGTAGCCAACAATATCTCTTTACTGTCAACTTATTCTAAAGTAGTGACTGCTGGCTGAAGTTGATCCACTGTGGGAGTACGATTAAACTTGAGTATATGTTTGCTGTACTATCACCAGGGCGGAAAAAGCCAACTACTGCAATTACTGATAAGAAAAGGTGGAAGACTATCCAATCTAGGGTCAATCTTTAAGTTTTCGAGTAGGGCATAAAAGGCTTTACAAATTTATACAACAGACGTACAGTAAGCATATAAGTGGCCTGATGTTAATGCAATTTTCAGTTCTTTATCTTTCATGTCCGTAAAAAGAGAAATTACATTGTTTTGCGATTTGGAGTTTGTAGTTAAGAAATTACTCACTTCATTTTTAAATATAAGATGGGCTCTCAAAAGAGGGGAATTAACCTAGGTAATTGGCAAATTGATTGCGCTGACAGCATGTTTCTCACAAGACTATCAATGTTGGCATGCCTAGATAAAAAAGGGGAATTCACTTAGCTATTGTAATAATAATTCTCACAAGACTACCAGTCTTGGCATGCCACTTATTATTTTAGTACTCGCACCATTAAGAGAAACGGTAAAGGGTTGATCTGTTTACAAAGTTTACCTGTCACTGATTATTTAGGAAGTTGGCATGAGCATAAAAGGGAGGCAAATTCACCTCACAGTTCCTCCGTTTCAGTTCAGCAAGATGTTTTTTGGCTCGATTTCTTTTCTAGAGGTCATGATCCAATTAGTTATTTAATTCAGTTTGTTATCTTTGTCGTTTGTTTGACCCACAAGTTAAATTAGTTCGAGTTTGCCGGCTCCCAATCAAGCAGTTTTTTTTGCACAGTCAAAGCTGCCAGCGATCAGACAGGGGTATATGGCCCATGGCCTCCCTTTGGTTTATTCAGCCGCAGCGGACATACCAATTTCTACTTTGTTGTACGACCACTCATGTTTTTTATGTGCTGGACCTTTCATTTATTTATCACGCCATTAGGGTTTAGTTTAGTTTCTATTTTAGTACTACTTGCCTCTAGATTACAGTCAGATTCCTCAACAATCTGATGCGGCTCTTTAGTAAAACATTGATTGCAATTTTTATTGCTGTGAATCTTTGATTGCTATTTTGTATTTTTTGATGAGTACCAAATATTTTACTCTAGTTTCCATTTGCAGATATTCTGGATAGCAAAGTTGTAGCAAGTCACTTCCAATTGTTGTATTACTGAGCATGGCTATTTTTCTATCTCCGTGCATTGTTATTCACCACACTCTTAGCAGATCAATCGTCTTTTGCACATCTGGCCGAGGTAATCTTTCTTTGTTCTTTTGCTCTGTGGCTTCTCATGTTTCATTGCACGTAGGGTTGTAATCTCTATTTAGTTGATTTTCTTATAGCCGCGTACTCTCCTGACAATTAGTTCAGTCTAACATAAATAATAATTCTTCACTTCAATTCCAGGAAAATATATGTCATTGTCTTGCAGATCAGCAGATAAAACGAAGTGTGAGCCTGTTCTTTGAAGTATAAACTTCCTGGTTGCACTTTTCGATTCATTAGGTTACAATCAATTAGTATTTGTGTTTATCTTCCTTCTGCTCCAATTGATTTAATGAACACGATTCTTTTAATTCTTAGTCCCTCATCATTTATTTACATTTTTTAAAGATGGATCACCCTTGAATTCTCAAGATCTATCAAGCTTAATTCTTTTTCAAGCTTAATAAAATGCAGTAGCAACAGCAGCCGAAATCAAGCTAGAGTTATACACTTACATGGAGGAGTGCTTTCTTTTTCAGTACAAAAAATCGATATGATGTACTTGGTTGGTGATTCATTACTTGCATGGTTCATTCGTGTTGTTGTGATATACTAAACGAATAATTTTTACCGTGATATATAGAACCGTGTTAACTTTTTCCTTGGCGGACGGTCGTTAGCCCTCTCGGCACACCCTTCGTAGCAGCCAAGTACAAATGCGACATGGACAAGACCGTCGTCTATTCACCATCTTCTCATCTGGCAATAATTATGGCGTCTAAAGGTACATGTACACACCCTTTCAGTTTTATTAATTCATCCCATGCACAAGTTTTACCTAAGTCTTGATCCGACTTATTGCATTGTATTGCAGGCTGCAGCCGCCGCGCCAAATTCAATTATCCGGATTAAACACGGAAACAACCCGAGAACGCAATTTGTCAGTCCAGGTGCCATCTTTTCTGAGTTTCTACCTATCTCATTGTCTTCTTTACACTTTGGCTCAATTTATTTCTTATTGCTTGGAATATAGTAGTATGATTATTATTTCAGTTAAGAAGAATATGATCCGTCCAAGTAACTTCCAGATTTATACATGTGTCTATTATTTTCCTATGTAGGAAAATATGATAGAATCATAGAAGGCTGACAGCCCATGGTGGTGGTGCAGCTTTTCTTCAACATGTGTGCCACAGATCAACTTTCTAATGTATGCAACTGGCTTCTTTTCTGAGAAAGTTTATACCCCTCTCTTCATTTTTCAACTATGGATCATAAACTACTTTACATACATGAGTTTTGGTTGTTTCAATTGAACATGCATTCATTTCTTATGTGTGAGTTTGAGAAAGACTTGATTGTTAAGGTTTTGTTTCAGTCCCTTATTGCTCTGGTGCTGTTTGGGGATTTTGATTGCAACACACTTTATTTGTTCGGGAACATGTATGTGCTATTTTGGTGCCTCTCAGAAGATGCATTGTGTGACGCCTCCTCTTGCCAACTACAGCAAGCTTAACTGTCATTACTGAATTTACAGATATTTGTTCAAATATTAAGGATGCTAGGGAATGTTATCTTTCAGACATAGTAATATGTTATACCATGTAGATGAAATTTGAGGAAAGGGAATAGTTTTCTCATTTTCTGGACATGTAGCATTTTTATTAGGTTAACCATCAGTTCAGTACTAATTGTTGGGCTATTCTGAAATATATGGTCTTAAAATTGCATTTGCTATTTGATGTATGGGTTACTGTCTTTGCTCCCCTCCATGTTGTCAGCTGTAACATCCCAGATTTTTGGAATGTTTCAAAAATCACTAAAAATTGAAACTTCTGTTCGAATAAAATAAATTACTCGAAGTTGAAGTGGAATCCAATATAAAACTTCCAATTCCTTAATAAACCCTATTTATAAATTGTTTTGGGTTATTTAAACATCCTCTATTTTCAAAAATTGGTTTTAACTCTTTCATTTGATTTTGAAATGATTCTTGGCATGTCTTTTTCAAAATATGTATTTGTGGTAAATTTCCTAGATTTCCTTTAAAACCACAAATGATTTTATTAAAATCTATTTTCGAAATTTAACAAACAATTGTACAATATTTTTGAATTCTGATTTTGAAATGTATTTTAAATAATTCCTTACCTTCTCCTTTTTTAAGATTTAAGGATTTTGAAGTAAAACATCTATTTGATACTTTAAATGATTATTTGTATTTAATATGTTTTATCAAACTCTTTGAACCAAATTATTTTTGTTGAGTCTATCATGTTGAATGATATTACTCTTACTATGTTTCCTTGGTTTGAATTTGTGTTCAAAAGGAAGTTATAAAAATCTATTTTGAAAATGACATAAAGGCGTATATAAAACCTTTATACATTATTTTGAAATTTCAAATTTACAAATGTTTGGAAAGGAGTGTTTGTAGTTTAAAGGAAAGGTTTTGAATTTACAAAATTCTAGAAATTTGTTTGAAATGATTTGGTTTTGTAAAACAAAAGATATAAAAGAATTAAGAAAACCAGAAAAGGAAAAAGAAAAAGAAAAGAACCAAAAAAAAAAACCTAACTGGGCCGAGCCCCTATCTACCGCGCGCAGCACCCAGCCCAGCCCAGCTCGCAAGCCCCCTCTCACTAACACGCGGGACCCACCTGTCAGGTTCTTCCCCAACCGCCCAAGACCGAGCCGCGCCGGAACCGCCACCGCGCCCACGTCCCGCACGATCCCCACTCTCCCACGCCCCGCGACGGCTCTCCGACCCCGTCCTTTAAATCCCCGCATCCTCCTCTCCATTTACCCTCTCATGCCCACACGAATCACGCCCCCAGGCCGTCGAATTTGCTAGTCGGAGCTCGCCGTTACCGCCGTCGTAATTCGCCTTTTCCGGCGACGCCGAAGGTCCCCGCTGCCCCCTTTTGGTCACCCTCCCCTCTCCTCGTTCGTGCGCCCATCCTCACGCCCCCTTCTATATTTTTCCGCAGTGGCATCGACGAATTCGAGCACGGCCGCTTCGCCGGCGTCCGCACCGCTCCATCCACGACACGCCGCCGTACCAGAACGCCTGAGTCGACGCCAACCTCGCCATCGACCTCCCCATGACGCGCCACGCCTCGTAGACCTCTTCCCCGAGCCCAATCACCACGAGAACGTCGGGAACATCCGCGCCCAAGCCTAGCACCACCGTCTTCTTCCTCTCCGGCGACTGGCGCCGCCGCTCGGTGAGCCTTTCGCTCCTGTCCCTCGGATGTGAAATCAAAGGCTAGGATTAGATTAGCCCGAAGCGGTACGGTGCAATCTGGTGCATTCGTTTTAAGTTAGATCTACGGCTCCTGTTGATCCAAGATCCAGCCAATCACAGCACGCCACGTGGCCCTGTCTATTTTCTGAATTATGCCGAATTGTTTTAATTTAGCAGTTTTGCAAAAAAGCCCCTGCATATTCAAACTATCACAACTTTTTACTGGTTTGTCCAAATTTAACAAATTTTATATTTTTGGAAACCTCTGGACTTGTAGCATCTTTTGGCATGATTAGTTTTCTGTTTTGCCAAAGTTCAAATGATTCAAATTTCAAATGAGGGAACTGAGTATATTTGGCATAACTTTATTTTTATAAGTCCAAAATTTGTAAATAAAATATATTTGCAAACCTTAGGTTCTGTAGAATAACTTGGTCACATTTGAAAATATTTTTGAATACTTTCTAAACAATTTAAATACCATATACTCAATTGGAGTATTTTGTATATAGTATAAATCCTAGAAATTATTTTAATATGGTTTCTTTTTGAAAAGTGACCCAAATAGTTGCCTCTGACCAGAAAGACCAAAAACAATATTTTAGAATTAATTAACAACTCAAATTATTAAAGTTGTGTTTATGAGCTTACTAAAATGTTTTATGCAAATTTCTTTATTATAATAATGTGTTAAACCTTTTCCAAAATTCCTTATGTGACCATTTGATTAAGACCAACCTTTAGAACCTATGGAGCACCACAGCAACTCATGTATGACATTCATGATGTTAATACTTAATTGCTTGACCAACCTTTAACCACAATGGAAAACCCTAAACCTAATCACATTAATTCTTTTTGCATATTGAGTTATGTCATAATCCTTGACCAAAGTTTTGTGAAGACCTTGATGTGCATGTTTGCTTTTGTATGCAATGATGTTGTTGAATTGTTTGTTTATTATTATGTTATCTTTATGTTTAGATTGTACGGAGTGCCTTACGTGTTGTGGAGGGTGTAACTTCAACTCTTCAGTTGGCCAAGGCAAGTGACACCATAAAAGTCCTACTACTTTTACTACTATGCACTTAGTGTTTTCAGTAGTATGCATGATAGGCTTGTTACTGAATATTATACTATGCTATGCTCCTATTAGTGTGTAGCCACCCCCCACCCAGAACTTTGTAGTATGGAACTTAGCTTTTATGATGCTTAGTCATGCTATGAAAAATGTTTTGATTAGTTGGATAGTAATGAAAACTAATAACTAATCAATGAACTACCTGGGTGCTGGTTGGAGAACCATGGTGGGTGACTACTCAGGGGGTCCATGTCTATGGTCCATGTCTATGGTAATCGCCCTTGGTGGAAGTGCAGAATTGTGGAAAGTCACCCAGGCTTAAAGAGATTGTAGACTCTCCTTGTACAGTAGCTTCTCGTGCAGCCACATGTCACATGGGCTCTGTCTTGATTGAGTAAGTTGCGCGGACTCATCCCGGCTTGACAGGTGGTGGTAGGGGTTTATAGGTGAGGCGCGTCTAGCCATTATGGGGTGGGAAAGTTCTTCCGAAAGATCTCGTCTCGGTCTTCTCTTTTCCATTGCATAATTGTGTGCCATGGAGGATGGAATGATTGGGTCTTGTGGTGAAAGTGCACACCCTATCGAGAGTTAAAACTAAGTATACTTAGCCGTGTCCCCGGTTATGGACAATTTTGAGCAACTAGACAGGGAAGCTGTTGAAGGTCTCCTCATCCCAATTTCTAAATTAAAACTTGAGGGTGAACAAGGGATGGGAGCTCACTGATGTCTATCAGTGGTGCTTGCCATGAGTAGTTGTCAAAGGTGTTCACTGATGTCTATCAGTGGTACTCTTTGTCTATGATGAAAACTGTTTTACAAATGATAGGATAAAATTTGCTTTATGCAAATCAGCCTCAAAACTCCACTTAGCCAAATATTCATGTAGAATATAGGTTGCCATTTATATCCACATAAGTGTCATCTTGCCATCATAATTCAATTGTGTTGACCCATATAGTTGGGCTGTAACTCACCGTTGCAGCTCCGTCAGACGATGAGTGAGGTTGCGACAGGGTTTCGAGTCTACAACCAACATGCTTGCCTGTGGCACATGAAGATGATGGGCTCACTGTATCATTTGCTTTCCGTTGTGTGTTTACTTTGGTTTGAGCTAGCCTTCGGCTATGCACCTTGTATCGAATCTTTTAAATTCTGGATCATCGTGTAATATACTTTGATACAATGTTATGGTATTGCATCTCAAACTGTGTGTGCTAGCAAGTCGATCCAGGGACTAGCACGTTACACAGGGAATCCCAACTTTTGTTAAAAAGGTGGGGGTTCTACATCAGTCCAGGTACCATCTTTTATGAGATTCTACCTATCTCATTGTCTTTATTACACTTTGGCTCATTTTTTTTTCTTTTTGTGTATTTCATATGTCTTATATTTTCTGTATAGTGTTGAAGGCATCATAATTCAGCACTGCTACTCCAGTTTTTTATTACAGGAGTGTTTTCGCCTTACGACTAAAAATTTAGAAACAGTTGGAACTTACTTGGAAATGCTTTACTATCTTAGTCAGATTAGAGTGAAAGATAAGTTGGAAATTAAGTGGGAGTGCTTTGCTTCTCTGTTGAGATTGAATATCCACATTATCCCTATCAAAGTGTGCAGTTTCATTTTTTCATTATATTTTCCATGTCCCATTTGTCTACACTCTTGGCTTCTAGGTTGCTATAATCTTATGTTTTCACAAGACCATCTTTATGTAGGTGAAGTAACTCCGTGGAAAAAAATGCCCCATGTGGAAGAGTTGATGTTTGTCAGGAGCAAGGTGCATTGGCTAACATCTAAATAGATTTGCACTACAGAATGGTTAGTCTTCCTCTCAGTGATCAGATCAGTACTATAGTTTTTCCTGTTCTTTCATTTTATCGCTTCCTCTGGTTGCATCTCTTCTTTTATAGCCAAGAATAGCCACTGTCCGACGAACAACATTAACGCTTCACTATTTTTTCAACTTACAGGTCAAACAGTGGTGGCAAAGGACCAGCTAAAGCTCTATTTCAGACAGGTGACCAGACATAGTTTGATCAGGTAAAATTATAAATGCAATACACTATCTAAGCTACTACTGCATCCTCATACAACATAATATAATTCATGCTCATTATTTATTGCAGACAAGATGTATGTACCAGAAGGTTCATTCATCAACAGCTAAGAATGACATATGAAGTTACAACCAGCAGATAGTGAAGCATTTCGTGAAAAAACCACTAAGATGTGTCTTTTGTTGCTGTTATTTTCTTATTATGTAAACGAGCCACTAGAACACTTCTTTTATCTTATTTTTCCTTGCTTATCAATGAATAATTAAACCAGCTGACGAGTAGCAACTTGGCAGATACTCCTTTCCAAACATATGCATGTATAATTAAAGTAACTACTTGCTACGTGAATACTGTTCATTGTTCTCAACGTTGTTTTACTCGCATCTGCGCATAAACCTTGGTAGAAGAATGACACTATAACAAAAAAGACATACCGTACATAAAATTTCTCACAAAGGCCGCGGCGTGCCTCCGCGCCGATTTCAACTAGTAAAAAGTACATTAGGTAAGGGATTCCCACCAGGCCTCCAGGAAGGAATGGTTGATACCTGTAAAGCACACATTCGTTGGGAGACCCCAAGAGTAAGGTGTGAAGAGTGCAGCAACAAATTTTCTCTCAGTATGAAACCAAGGTTATCGAACCAGCAGGAGATGAAGGCAGTTCTGAAGGTGTCAACGCGCCAGAAAAAGTAGCGTCGAAGGGGAGGTCTGACTGTTGACTTGGAACCTGCACATGACACAACCAAAATACTTTGCCCCAACTTAACAGTGAGAGTTTCAATCTCACTGGCTTGCTGAAAACAAAGGATTAGACGTATAGTGTGGAAAATGGTATTTGTTTGTAGAGAATGTAAAAGAACAGTGTTTGCAGTAGGTTGTATTATCAATGTAAAAGAATGGACCGGGGTCCACAGTTCACTAGAGGTTTCTCTCCATAGTAAATAACTAACATGCTGGGTAAAAAAATTACAACTGGGCAATTGACAAAATAGAGAATGCATAACAATGCATGTACAAGACATGATGACTACTATGAGATTTATTTGGGCATTACAACATGATACGTAGACCGTTATCCAACAAGATCTATGACTAATGATCCACCTTCAGGTTAACATCCCCGTTGGTATTAAGTTGCAAGCAACAGATCATTGCATTAAGTAAAGTGCATAATGTAAGCAACACAATTATTCTTAGACAAAGCATCGTTGTTTTACCCCTAGTGGCAACAACACATCCACAACCTTAGAGGTTGTTGTCACCCCCGCTGATTAAATGGAGACTGAACCCACTATCGAGCATAAATACTCCCTCTTGAAGTTACAAGCATCTACTTGGCCAAAGCATCTACTAGTAACGAAGAGCATGCAAGATCATAAATAATATATAAGTTAGATCAATAATCAACTTGGCATAGTACTCAATATTCATCGGATCCCAGCAAACACAAAATGTAGCATTACAATAAGATGATCTTGATCATGATAGGCAGCTCACAAGATCTAAACATGATGGCACAATAGGAGAAAACAACCATCTAGCTACTGCTATGGACCCGTAGTCCAAGGATGAACTACTCACGCATCATTCCGGAGGCAGGCATAGCGATGTAGAGCCCTCCGGTGATGATTCTCCTCTCCGGCAGTGTGCCGGGAAGAGCTTAAGAACCCTCCCGAGATAGGGTTGATGACGGCGGCGGCTCTGGAACTTTTCATGGAATATGTCTCGGGTGTCTAGGGTTTTCCCGAATAGATGAATATATAGGAGAAGGGGCGACGTCAGTGGGCACCCGAGGGGCCCACACCATGCCACGGCGCGGCAGGAGGTGGGGCCGTGCCGCCACGTGGTGTGGCCGCCTCCTCGGTCCCTTCGTGTCTCCTTCGGACTCCGTATATGATACGTCTCAAACGTATCTATAATTTCTGATATTTCATGCTTGTTTTATATATCAATGTCACATGTTTTATATGCATTATATATCATTTTTATGCATTTTCTGGGACTAACCTATTAACAAGATGCCACAGTGCCAGTTCCTGTTTTCTGTTGTTTTTGGTTTCAGAAAAGCTGTTCTGGAAATATCCTCGGAATTGGACGAAACAAAAAGCCACACTCCTATTATTCCGACACGTACACGAAGTCCGAAGTAGAGACAAAGGGGGGCACCGAGGATCCCTCCCCATGCCACGGCGCGGGTGGGCCCCCTGGCACGCTGCCATGCGGGGAGGAGCCCTCGGGCCTCCACCGACATCGCCCTTCGCCTATTTATTCCCCAGACACGAAAACCCTAAAAAATATCGACCATATTCCAGAAGAAGTCCCGGAGCGCCGCCGCCATCGAAACCTAGTTTCAGGGGTCAGAAGGTCCTGTTCCGGCACCCTGCCGGGACGGGGATCGACCCCCGGAGCCTTCTCCATCGACGCCACCGCCTCCATCATGCTCCGTGAGTAGTTCCCCCATGGACTACGGGTTCTAGCTGTAGCTAGTTTGTACTCTCTCTCTCCCATGTACTTCAATACAATGATCTCATGAGCTGCCTTACATGATTGAGATCCATCTGATGTAATCGGTGTTGTGTTTGTTGGGATCCGATGAATTGTTACATTATGATCAGTCTATCTATTAAAGTTTGTGAAGTTATTGTTGCTGCAATCTTGTTGTGTTCAATGCTTGTCACTAGTGCACGAGTGGCATGATCTTAGATTTAAGCTCTATAATTATTGCTTAGATTGTATCTACAAGTTGTTTGCACATGTCTCTGTCCGGAACCCGAGGCCCCAGAGTGACATCAACTGGGATAACTGGAGGGGATGGTTTAGATATGAGGATCACATGTTTTCACTAAGTGCTAATGCGTTGCTCCGGTGCTCTATTAAAAGGAGTACCTTAATTACAAGTAGATTCTCTTGAGGCCCCGCTGCAAACGGGCTGGTAGGACAAAAGATGTTGTACAAGTTTCTCATTGCGAGCACGTATGACTATATATGGAAAACATGCCTACGTATGATTAATAGACTAGATGTTCTGTCTTAATGCTATTTCAATTCTATCAATTGCCCAACTGTAATTTATTCACCCAACACTTGTTATTGGAGAGTTACCACTAGTGTAGATAGCTGGGAACCACGGTCCTTCTGTCATCATCAAATACTCATTCGGTGCTATATGCCATTAGAAGTAGTATCAACTATTTCCTGGTGCCATTAGAGACGTATCAAGCATCCCCAAGCTTAGTTCTACTCGTCCTCGAGTAGGTAAAACGATAACAACAAAAATAATTTCTGAGGTGGCATGCTACCACACAATCTTGATAAAATGATATTGTAAAGCACATGTCATGAATGAAGAGATCCAAGGCAATGGTCTATAGTTTGCTAACAAATAGATAATGAGCAAACAACTGAATCATATATATAAGCAAAACTTTTCATGAATAGTACTTTCAAGACAAGCATCAAAAAGTTTTGTATAAGAGTTAACTCATAAAGCAATAGATTCTAAGTAAAAGGCATTGAACCAACACATAGGAAGATTTAAGTTTCAGCAATTGCTTTCAACTTTCAACATGTATATCTCATGGATAATTGTCAACACAAAGCAATATAATAAGTGAAATAAGCAAGCATATAAAAATTGTTGCACACAAAGTTGACACAAGTGTTTGCTTCTGAGATAGAAAGAAGTAGGAAAACTGACTCAACATAAAAGTAAAAGAAAGGCCCTTCGCAGGGAAGCAGGGATTAAATCATGTGCTAGAGCTTTTTAAGTTTTTGAAATCATATAGAGAGTATAAAAATAAGTTTTTGAGAGGTGTTTGTTGTTGTCAACGAAAGGTAGTGGGCACTCTTGCCCCTTGTCAACCAGAATTTCAAGAGCGGCTCCCATGAAGGACGTTATTTCTACCCAAGGGTAGATCATCCCTCTTGTTCTCTTTTGTTTACACATGCAGTTATTCACTGGTATCATTACTTGTCTGATTGAATCAGGGCAAAAATGTGAAGAGAATTAAGCGGTTAAAGTTGTAATTAATTGGGACTGGGAACCCCATTTGCCAGCTCTTTTTACAAAATTATTGGATAAACAGATGTATATGTCACTAGTCCATTGGTGAAAGTCTATCAAAGGTAAATGACAAGGTTGATAGATAAAACTCCACATAACTTCCTCATGAGCTATAAAACATTGACACAAATAATGAGTAATAACTTTTGAATAGTTTAAAGGTAGCACATGAAGTATTTACTTGGAATGGCAGGAAATACAACATAATAGGTAGTTATGGTGGACACAAATGACATGGATTTGGCTCAAGGTTTGGATACACGAGAAACATTCCCCCGAAGAGCACCGCCGCCAAGGAGGGAGAGGCCCTGAATGACGCCCTCCAGGACGCGGGGAAGTAAAGGCTGCCGTCGCCGGTGTCTCCCAGGCTTTGCCGACCCCTATCAGCGGTCGCGACAAGGGAGGGGGTGGCGGAGGGGCGCGGCTGCCGGCGGCTGGAACTGCCATGTCGCCCTCGGAGGGGCGAGACGTGGGCTGTTTCAACCTCCCCTCCCTGGTCGTGCTCAGCGCTCCGACTGCTCTGGTTGACAGTTCAACGAAAAGAGCCCAAGCTCAGCGCTCCAGCTGCAGCAGCTCCGGAAGCTCGTCCCCAACCGCCCAGGTCCAAGACCCAGTGTCTCCGGGTTACCGATAAGAGCTACGAAGCGCCTCTCAGATCACCGTCGTGCTGCAGCCGCCGAGCAGAGCCACTCCACGCAAGTCGAGGAGGAGAGTTTTCGGCTGTGTTCAACAAGAGCCTGAAGAACAAGAAAATGAAAAACCTGATTTGAGTTCATCTATCATTATTGGTAGCACAAGCAGAAGTACATATGCCAAATCAGTTCTCTTGAATTTGCACAAAATCTTGCCTACACATTCATACATGTTTTCTCTTGATTTTTAGTCAAGGAAGCAATAATGCACCTCCATAGAGACAGGGAGAGGAAATATGGAGTACCTGACGTAAGCATATTAATCTGCATATATTCTGAAGTATTAATATAGGCATCTAGCAGTTCACTCAACTGAAAAAATCATAGGCATCAGCATCATAAGAGAATGTCAGATTAAAAGGAATTATGCAAGCAAGCAGAATTAAAGCTACAACTTCAGAAAATGAACACTCCTAGTGCTACATGGTCTAAAAAAAAACTAAGATAAACCTCAAGGAGCATTGTTCGGTTATACCTACTGCTCCTCAAGGATACTCAAGCAAATGAGGAGCACATGCTAGATCCTGGTCCTAAGTTGCAGACCACCCATCTTAAATCCTACTCCGGGGCTAAGTTGCAACTGAATAGCTCTATCTGTTTCAGGAATCTCATATGAACTTTATGATGGTTTACTACAGCAATCATACGATTCATAAACAAATAAAAGAAAGGTCAAAATCATGCTTTACGCTGGCGTAGAAATCACAAATCATATTTTTCACAAGTGTTGCACAAATGCTCCTTGTGATGGCTGCACATGAGTGTTCTCGGAATAAATGTAATCCACTCGGTAAATTCTGTATTTCAAGCAATGCCACCGTCTCGTAGATCTGTCACCTTTTCCCATTCTTCTCCACAACCACCGCTACGACCATTGCTGTGATGGATCAACATGCACATTGTGTGAGTTGTCGATCAGTCGATGTGCCATGGCGAGTAAATATAACTGATAACGCGCGTAGCTCATTGGGCAATTGCATCTTTAATGAGATGTACCGCTTTGCTACAATATGAAGTTAAAATTGAAGAGGAAAGTAAAACAGTGCCTTTTACCAGTGATGTTAATTTGAGTTGCCAGGTTGAAGAAGCGGTTGCAAAAGCTATTTCTCTGTTCTCTTCCATTACAAAAATAATACTTTTGTGTTCCCTGAGACTGACTAAAATCAAGGCAACTCTATTGTTGTGGTTGCACAGGGGTGCCACATTGGCCTTTGTTTGGAGGAGCTGCTGGACACCGGGGTTCGATGGGCCGACACCTCTGTGGGGGTCAGTTGATCACTTTTGAAGTATCGGTACTACTAGATCCACTAGCAGTTTGATCGACATCTCATATATTTATTGCTTCATGTTATTTGTAGTCTCGTATAGAGATAAACATGAATATATACCCTTTGCTTCGAATATAACATTACTACATCTTATGTTTGTCCAATTTGCGACTAAGAAAATCAAACTGCTCCACCATCTCCAATAAAAACTATACAATTATGCAGGTATACATAATACTACTGAGTGTGCAAGAAGTGCGGAATTGTGCCGATAGGCAGGAATTCTCGACAATGCCACATGAATCGTGTCCTTCATGGTTCTATCCTATTAGCAGTTTTATCTAATATCCCAATCAACCTGCAGGATGGCACCACTAAAAGCACATATCATGTGCGTGCAATACATTTGTGTAGAAAACTTCAATGGAACATATCAGTCTAGTTATAACTTAGAATCAACTTACATACCCTAGGACACTATGCTTCGAGCTGAACATTTATATGCTGGGTCGTCCAGAGATCACCACAGTTGTGCTGCTAGATCATGCGATCTTTATCTCAAGGATCACGCTAACAGCGCCAGTACCTGGGCGTGAATCCTTTCTTCTGAATGTTGTGGCTGGCGGCATTACCGGCCGCTGGCAAGCACGGATGCTATGGGCCACACGCTGGACGGCAAGTCACGAATACGGCGATCCTTACACTCTCATGGTAAGGGGTCGGCCCAGCAAACGTAGGGGTTGGGCCTTTCCAACGCCCGCTAACGGAATCGATATTCTCAACAACAACAAAAACACACTAATGGAATCGATGGTATTCTGGTTCATACATTTCGCCTTGTTCCGTCCAAGGATGTGCAAAAATAAATGTTGTTACTCGGCTGCTACATGCATCAGGTAACATCGCTGCAAGGCTTGAAGTTGAAGCCACGCTCATTGACGGATCACCAGCCAACTGCAGCACATGGATGCTAGAATTGTAAACATTACTGCCATCTTCTGTAAACATGAACAATAACCACGATTACCTATCTCAGATGGGGGAAACAAAATAATCACCTCCTCTCTAGTTTCTGCAATCGACAGAAGACATCGTGTCACCCTATTAGTGAACAGAACAATCGATTTTTTAAAAAAAGCAGCAGAACAGTTAGCACTTCAAACAAAGACAGATACTGATGCTGATTCAAAGGCTCGTCAGAGATCATATTCAGTTAATACTGATGGCGAAAGTATATACAGAACAAACACTGTTGAGAGTTCAGATGTATTTCATACAGGAAGCCACTGGACCCCTTCATGATCATCTAGCCCCTAAACAACAGCAACATGAGAAAGACATGGATCCTACAGTACATTGATATATATAAGAAAAATGTTAATAGAGATGAACTACACTATCCTGTGACAAAAGAAGAAAAACAACAGATGCTGTCCCAACCATATTTCCTTGCTGTGATCTTCAGCACCAATACACTGGAAGTCTGGAACTGTTTTCCTTTCTTTTGCCCATTCTCCACAATCAACTATTGCATCATCTCAGCTACGACAACATCACACATATGTATCCCACATTCTTCACAATCAACTACTGGATCATCTCAGCTACGACAACATTCCGAAATTGCCTTGCCATCAACCACTCGCCGCTAAAAGTGGTTGAGCACCAGGATCTATGAGATAAAGAGGAAAGGAGCATCAGTGTAACATATATGACCATACAATTTGCTATCTCCAGAATGAGGATAAATACAACATGAGCATCATTTATGTACTGGTTGACGCAAGTTATCGCTTCGTTTATAAAGCTAGGCTACGGCCTTCGATTTAAAAAAGGATAAATACAACATGAGCATCATTTACCTGCAGGTCCATTCTGCTGGTGAGTTGAGCGATTCCTCCAGTTTTGAATAATCTGTTGAATTTCAGATTTCACAAGACCTGATAAACAGGTACCAGCAATCAATGCACAAAGTATAAGCATTATGAACACTGAATCCCATCCAGTTTTCGAAATGAAACCGGTGACAAATGGCCCTAAGGCAGCACCAAGCGATCCTGTCCCATCTATAATTGCTGTCACGGTGGCCAACGCACGAGAATCTCCTTTGAGAGATTTGTGAGTCCCCAGATCAGCAGAAACTGCAGTTGTTATCAGAGCATAGGGTCCATTGACAAACAAGCCACTGATCATCATCAGGACGATGTTTGTCACTTTTGAAGTACTGCCATATGCATGGAAGGCGTAAAGAGATGGAATCGCCAGATACATAAACATTGCAGCAGTAGTTGCCCTAGCATCAAGCTGATCAGACATGAAGCCAGCAAGAATTCCGCCAACGATTCCCCCAACGTCGAACAACACTGATAGATAGCCAGCATCCGTCACCGACATGTACTCACCTCCAATAGCTGAAAAATATATAAGAAAGCGTAAGTAACATTAAAAATCCAGAATCCATGTAGGCACATAGGAGAGATATGCTAAAGTTGCAACCATCTATGGTACCAGTAATCTGACAAGGCCGACAAAAGACACAATTCATCCGAATAAGTTACTATATGCAGTATTTTTATATAATGGATGAGAATAATCTAATCCTTTGCATCAACTAATGGTCTAATGCACATGACCAAAGCTAATATTTGGTATGACATAATTGATAACTGTATCTGATCTGAAAAGCACAAGTAGTGCAGTTGTATAAGATAAACATAACAACAATGTGGGCTATGTAGGTGATGTGCATTTTACTGTTCAAAGGGTATAACTGGTTATCTGGTAAGGGAATTGCTGCAATAGTACAGCATATCAAAGGCAATTGCTGCAACTTCTTCAGGTAAAAGGAGAGTTACTTCAATGAGATACTACATCAACATAACATCAATTTTAAGAATTCAACAAGAAGACATTATTGCCTTTCGCACTGTTAATCATATCAATACAAATCCCAGCACAGTTCGAAGATGGCAATTCAGATCAATTTCTAGTGTCTTGGTATGTGCAATGCAGCGCCTGGTTAAGTCACAACAGATGATGAAACAATTCTTGGGCATACCAGTTTGGGTCAAGTAGAACGGGAGCCAGTACAAGAACGTGTAGGCGACCAGCTTGGCAAAGAAGAGGCAGGCCGCGAAGGTTAACACGCCTGGAATGGAGAACGCCTTCCAAATTCCCACGGCATCCCTCCTGTCCTCCCCGGCCGTGCTGCTAGTGCTGCTGCTCCTGTCCTCCTCGTCGGTGCTCGCCTCACCGGCCTTGTTCGGCGGCAACGAAGCGAAACCAACGCCCTCTGGGTAAGGCGCGAGGAAGAAGAACACGAGAACACCGCCGAGCGCAATGAGCCCGCCGGGGACCACAAACGACCAGCCCCACCCGTACCGCAGCACGGCGGCGGCGATAAGCGAGCCGCTGATGTTCCAACGGAGGTGTGCGCGTTCCATATGCCCATTACGAGCCGCGCCTCCTGCCGCCGTACCAATTGCCGACGACGGCGACGACGGAGGGCCAACCGGTGGACTGGAGCAGGCCAGCGATCGCCTGCGCGAGGACGTAAAACACGAGCGAGTGCAGGAGAGAGGAAGTATCCGGCCGAACAGGCGACGGCGGCGCCGCTCCCGACCATCCCCGCGGCGAGGAAAGGCGGAGATCGAGGCGATCGCCGAGATGGCCGGCGCCAAACATGCCGAGGGAGTAGAAGGCGAGGAACGCGACGTCGGTCTCGCCGAGGAGGGCGGGGTCGTAGAAGGGCGGCCACGACTTGGAGAGCGCGCGCTTGACGATGCTGGGCGGCTTGCGGGAGGCGTGGTAGAGGGCGTACGCGAGGAAGGTGAGGCCGAGGACGAGGCCGCGGTGGGCGTTGTAGAGAAGGCGGCAGGGCGCGGAGGCCCGGCGGCGGTGGTGGTTGCGCGGCCGCGGCCGCGGCCGCGGCGATGGCTTCGGCATGGGCGTTGGCGGTGGCTCCGCCATGTCCGTTGGCGAGGGGGGAGGGGGAATGGAGCTGGGGACGTGGCGGGTCACCCGGGCCGGCGCAGGACACGCGGCCGAGACGGTTATGGGCCCGACTGCGAGATGTGTTCACGTTTGCTTTGGTTTCTTCACACCACCTGCATTTCCTTCGAGTGAAGTCCTCAGCGGGACCTCCGTTCCATTTTTCATTTGTCGCGATTCTACTCACTCCGTGTCTTAAATGCTTAAAAATGGACGTATCTAGAAATAAAACAAGTATATAAACATCTAATTTTGTGTAATTCTAAGACATTACTTTAGGAGGAGGGAGTAGTTTAAAACTTCTAATCAAACTAATTAAAGGACCAAAGACAGTACATTGTTTATAAGTTTGCAATTATTTTCATTAATAAAACTATTTTTTACCTAGCTGGTGAGCAACTTGATTTATTTTTTCACACAATGCTCGGAGGTAACACTTCTAATAGCGCTCGTCCGACGCTATTGTCGGGCAGTCTATTAGAAGCGCAACTAGAAATGCTAAGTCAAAATAGTATGCATATACCTGTTCCCACATACGGCGCCAATCGACGACTTCGAACTCTATCGACTCGGTGCGGAAGTGAGCGGCGTCGCCAAACGTAACGTCAAGTTGTATTATGCCTTCTGGGATGACTGCTTTACCTGGAACGATACCATGGAAAGTATTGGAAGACTTGGGGAGGTTCTCGACTGACTTGTTCATTTTGCGGAGCGTGTCGGAGAAGATGAGGTTTATGCCGCTGCCTCCATCCATGAAGACTTTGGTCATGGCGTATCCACCAATTTGAGCGTCGAGTACCAAAGCTGCATGGCCCAGTCGTAGACTGCGGGTGGATGATCGTCTCGACTGAAGGTGATCGTGGTATCGGCTCCTTTCAGCAACTCTGGTACAGCTGGTGGCTCCATAACTGCCATGTTTACGTGTCGAGTATGTAGCTTTTGCTGCCTGTTAGAGGGACGTCCTTTTTGGATCATGTACATCTGCCCCGAGGTTTTGGATATTGCTCCTCCGCTGCTTGCGGTACGTGATGTATGGCTCCTGCGACCTGGTTCCCTGCATTGTGCTGTGGTGGAGGTAATAGTGCGGGGACTGGTTGTGCTGGTGGTGCTGCCACGGGCACGGGCTGAGCAGTCGCAGGTGCGACTCTCCTCGTCTTTATTATGTAATCTATCGCCATTGATCGAACTCTCTACAGTTTCCCATTGTGTGATTGGAGATGAGTCTTCCATCGTCTCCTTTGAACAGGTGGAGTAATAGTCATCCATTTTCTCCTCGAATGTCCTATCCGGCCTTGGATCAGTGCGTTTGCGCCACTCTTGCCTTTTGTAGCTACCCGTGCTTGATCGTGATCTCGATTGTCACGGTGATCGTCGCTTCGACTGTCACGGCGATCGTCGCTTCGACTGTCCGGCGATCGTCGCTTCGAATGTCCCGGCGGCTGTCGCTTCGACTATCGCGACGCTCTTCGGGTCGTCTGTCATCTCTGCCCTGACTATCTTGTGGCTGAGTGAAACCAGCTGCCATGAATTTGACTCTATCATTGTCGCTGTAGCGGCCTTTGCGTTTGCGCCTTCGATCATCTTGGTGACTATCGCGGTGGTCTCGACTGTCCCTACGATCTTCGCGGCTTCGCGGCGAGACTGGGCGCTTAGCCCGTATGGAATCTTCTCCGTCTGCCCACTCGGTTGCTATCTTCATGAGCTCTGCTGTGGACTTTGGCTTTTGACGACCAAGTGCTTCTCTGAAATCTTCTCGAAAGACTCCTTGGGTGAAGACATCCACAGCTCTGTCTTCGGAGATTGTGCCTATGGAGTTGCGAATGGTTGTCCATCTTCTGATGTATGCTCTTAAGGTCTCATCCCACCTCTGCGTGCAGGCCTGTAGTTCTGCGAATGTTTTGGGCCTTTCACACAAAGGGTCGAAATATTTGATGAAATCTTCCGGAATCGATCCCAGGAGTCGTATGTCCCTTCGGGTAGAGATTTGAGCCAGTCGCGTGCTGTGCCTTCGAGCATCAGCTGTATGTACTGCAATGCTGTTGTAGTTGTTCCTGACACACGACTGCTAACTTGTAGTCCTCGAGCCACCCTGATGGCTCTTGCCTGCAGTTGAACTTCGGCGTTGCGGATAAGCTGAATTTTTTGGGCATCTTGGCTTCGCGAATGCGTCGAGTGAAGCATCGAGCTCCACATGGCCCTGTGTCGCGATTGTCTCCTGAATCGCTGCTATCCGACCTCTTGGACCTGCTCCGTGATCGACGGCGATATGAGTCTCTTCTTGCGCTGCTCCTATGAGGGCTGCGACTGCGACGGTCTCGCGATGTGTGCCGCGAGCGGCTCCTGCTGCGCTCTCTGCCCTTCTCCGTTTGGAGTCCTTTTGCGGCGAGTGCCAGTGACTTCATTTGCTGTTGGTGTGCGACTGCAGCCGGGTCACCTGCCGGAGGTGCCGTTGCTCTTAAGTATGCTCCAATTTGCAGCAAGGCTCCTTCAGCTGTTTTGGGTACGAGCACCCCATCTGCGTCTAATGTCATGAACGAGTGTTCTAAGTTGCGAGTGACGCCCGATCTTTCTCCTTCTGGGATGTTTGCGAATCGCGATTGTGCCTTGGCTCCGTTGCCCTGTGGAGCCGAGGGATAGTTGCCTTCTCCTTGCACTCGAGATGCTGGCTTGCTTTCTGCGCTCTTCGAGTGTTGCCCTGTACTGATTCAGGCGCAACGTCTCTTGCCAGTTGAAGTAGTTGTATGCCATCATCTCTTCCGGGGTTGCATCTGCAGGCATCATTGTGCACTCCTTGATGACTTTGTCCACCTTTGCTGCTATCTCGGCTGTGATGGTCAATGTTGATACGCCATCTGGTAATGTGACCGTGCACGGGAACTCCGTGGGTCTTCGACTGGCTGCTGCTGTCGAGGTTTCTGCGCTGATCGCGGCGTAGACCTGGCGAGGTATGATTGGAGGACAGGTGTACGTGCTGTCTATGCCAGTCATGGATTCAGCTTCCTCATCCAGGCTCATGTCAGAGTTACTGCGTTTGCTGATCTGTGCGTCGGTGTCGACGTATGTTTCGAGTGTATGCTCAGGATTGTCTCTGCTGTTGGAGAGGAACTCTTGATCTGCTTGGATCTCTGGTCCGCCGAAATCGGCGAGACAGATGCTGTCGTTTGCTTCTTCGGAGTGCATGTAGTCGAGGATCATGTCACGTGATTCGACGACTTCGACTGTACTAACCTGATAGGTGGACTGTACTTCATCGTCTGCGAACTCTTTTGCTATGAGCTCGTCGATCTCCCTTGTTGACATGGATGAGGCTGGGGATCCTAGCGGCGAGATCGAGTCGATCTGTGGTGAAGCTGCTTCCATAACTGCTGGCGTAGTCGAAGGAGCGTCGAGTGTCTCCACCGTGATTGGATCCGTCAAGTCCTGCACACCAAACTGTCGACGAAAAAATTGTGTTTTCCAACGATTAGATCCAAACCTGAGTCGAGGCTGGCAAAGGCCTCTTGAGCTTCTGGCGAGTATGGCTTGATCCGCTTTGGTGATGCGATCTTTGGGACTGGCGAGTGATCGCCCGATGATCCGACGTTAGTCGAGCTTGCGCGAGTTGCCGTTTGCAGATGTGGCCGGCGAGTTGCCGTTTGAAGATGGAACCGGCGAAACTGTGAATCCAACACTACCTGTTCCCACAGACGGCGTCAATTGACGAGGTGTGTCCTCGGCAATACCCATAGTTGAGTACCTAGGGTTAGATTTACGAGGTAGAGAACGCGTAGTGCGGGTAGAATCGTCGACTGACAAGCGATTTACCCAGGTTCAGGCCCTCGACTGAGGTAACACCCCTACTTCCTGCCTGTCTGTATTTGATTGTGGAATATGATGTGGTTACAAGGGTCCAGCGAGGGTTTGATCTCGCTAGGGTTTGAGAGCTATGGTGTTGCGTGTCCCTGATCGGCCACCCTCCCAGCACTTATATAGGGGCTGGGTCTCGGGTACGTAACCGACTTAGACTTTACAAATGAAGAAACTACAACCGACTATGCCTATCTTGGGAAGCAATCTTCGTCTTGGGCTTTCCTTGCTGGGCTTTATCGGACTGTTTGACAATTGGGCTTTAGTCATCACGTGCACCAGGTACCCTCATGGTAGGGTACCCGTTTGGTATAACCTCGTCATCGTCCTCATTCGACCATATCTGTTAACTTGTATAAACATCAATTGTCTCCATCAAGTAAGATTCCGCCATAATATTATGTACTCTACTTGATTAGTGAGTGACATGACAAGCCTTATATCATTGCGATAGCTTCAGCCATAGCAGCCAATGCTACATTCAGTATAGGAAAAAAGTTGTTCATCTAGAAATCGCCGAAGGGTCTCTTTGGATTGCAGGAAGTTCAAAAGATTTTTATAGAATTCCAATTTTTAGTAGTTTTCCCTATAGATTGCCTTTGATTCAAATAAATGGTGCTATCAAAATTTTATGGATTGGATTCCTATGCCTCATTTCACATGAATTTGAACATCCACTCAATATCTTTTTACACTCGAGTGTGTAGGATCGAGTCATGTGTTTTTATCCAGATGACCTGTGTTTTACAATCATCTGTTTTGCACTTACAAATCTGTGAAAATCCTGTTTTTTTTTCATATTACTATGTTTTCAACCTATGATTCCCAGAGGCCCTGAATCTACATCTACATCATCGTGGAAAAGTACCATCAACTTCTAGTTTTACATGCCTAGGAGGTTCGCTCGGCTCCAGCATTTCCATGGCATGGAGTAGATTTCCCTGCCATTTCTTTTATAGAATTTGAAGCAATAGTTAGGGTTGACATTTTGCATTCGAATACTAGGGGGCCATTTTTATCATGAGTTTGTGTTCGGCAACCCACATATACCAACACGGACTCTTTGAGACCAATGTTATCAATTCCAGGTTAGGATATTGCTCGGTTGTCGAAGGAAAAAATCAAGCACTACTGAACCAAGCGTATTCTCTTCAATCGTTGTGTTTAACTCGAGAGAATTCGAAAACCCGAGCCGAAAGATATTGGCGCCACCCCTGAACAAACCGCATGATTTAGAATTCTAGATCATACTCCCTCCGTCCTAAAAAAAAGATGTCTTAACTTTGTCCTACTACGCATTATCTACACATAGATGAATGAAAATTTGAACAAAGTTGAAGTTGAGACATCTCTTTTGGACCGAGGGACCGAGGGAGTAGATCAGAGACACGTGTGCACGCTTTAAGTCCAGAAAGTGGCCGGTCAAATAACAGATTTCTCGAAAAAACATTACACTCCCTGATCTTGCTGCGAAGGGCCTCACACCGGTTTCCGAATGAACGGTCCAGATCGGTCACGACCTCAGGATAGGACGCGGGCCCACAGTCAGGCGCACAGCATCTGCAACAAAAAGGGGATAACGTTCGTCCCTCAATCCTCCCCGCCCCCGTCCGGCACCTCCTCCCCCTTCCTCCTCCGGCCCATGCGACGGCGCTGACAGCTCGGCCCGCCTGACATTTCCATGGCCGCCGCCACCGCCACCGCCGCCGCGACCGGCGCACTTCTTCCCCACGCGCTACTAAACCTCCGCTCGCCTCCGCCGCCGCAGCTCCTCGCGCTGTCCTCCTCCTTCCGCCGCATCTCCATATCAGCCTCACATCGCCGGGCCACCCATTTTGTCGCCCACGCGGACGCCGGCGCCGCAGAGCCTGAGCCCGCACCTGAGGCCGAGGCTGCATCAGCTGACGCCGAGGAGGGGGAGGCTGAGGGGTCTGTCGCAGTGGCGGAAGTGGAGGACGAGCCGGCGCCGAAGCGTAAGCCGAAGTTCGGCGAGATCATCGCGGTAAGCATCTACTGCGCAGACATTTCCGCGTGGAGAAATGCAAGCCGCTATTCAAAGTTCGGCGAAATTATTGGTGGTCGAGAAATGCAGGGAGCGGAGTCAAGTAGTGCCATTTCTTAACTTAATTTCTCGACGCGAATAGTGTTTAACTTGGGGCAGCGCTGCGTAGTATCCTGAGCACCATTGCGTTACGTAGTACTCCATTCGTTCGGAAAAGGATGTCACAAATAGCTCATTTCTGTGACATCTTTTATGAACCGAGGGAGTACTAAATATGTTGTGGATTAGCAAACGAGGGATAACTGATTTTTCTGGCTGAGGGTTCAGATAGCTTGACTGAGAGAAAAGTTGCCCTTTCTAGAAGGGCTACTGATGAAGAGAAATTAGTATTGGAGCCTCCTTTGTGCTGTGAGGTTGCTAAAAAGAACATCCTTGCCTGTTTGCGTTAGCAACTTAGCATGGATATATGGAATTCGGTAGTTCATTGGGTTTCTCTATACTTATACAGATGTCACTTTAATACATCCAAGACCATTCTGGACCACGTGACATTGATACGCTATTCCTTGAATTATTTGGTGCCGTAGATTCTGAACAAGCAGTTCATCGAGGAGCTGAGAAGGTGAAAGTACTTCCAGATCTGAGGCCCGGCGACATCATCGAGCTTCGAATGGTGGGATTGGTCACCACTCTTGTATGTAGTTTTATATGCTGTTATATGGGTTGTTGACATTCGAAGCAAATATTGTTGCAGCAACGACCCAACAAGAGGAGATTGTCACTCTTTAAGGGTATAATTATTGCAAAGCACAAATCTGGTGTTCACACCACAATTCGTGTCAGAAGGATTATTGCTGGTGTTGGAGTTGAAATCACCTTCCCTATGTAAGTTTGGTTTATTTCATTTGCGAGTTTTTCCATTTAATGCAGATAACACCACAGGTGTCACATGGTAGAAACTGACTTCCTGTGAAAGTCTATATTGCTAAAATTATGTGTACATTTCGTTTACCACTGTAACTACAAGAAACTCAGACTATGGCCATTGGCATACTGATCTTAGTTACGTCAACAGCTGTACATGAAAATTTTGCAGCCCTTGGCCTTCACATACATGCTTTTATTATTTGGTATTTCTACTGTTCACCTTTAAATTGGTTGAAGGGATATTTTATCAAGTTTACAATGAACTTAGTACCCAAGATACTTCCTTTTTATTAAGAAATCATGATCTGTTTGATGTAAATGGGTGAATATGCTAACTTGAAATTTCCCTTCGATTTTTTTTAAAGGTGTGAAGCATTATTGCTCAAAATGCATTACATACATCACTATTGGAGAGACAGATTTAAAAAACAAGTAACAGCTGCATTTTGGAATTTTTCGGAGAGGATTAGACAACTATCTTGTACTCCCTCCTTTCTAAATTAGATGACTTCCATTTGACCATGTCTAGATACATCCACATATAGGCAAATGGAAGTCATCTTTGGAACGGAGGGAGTAGGACTATGAGTGACATCATTTAATCAATTGCCAATATACTCCTTTCATACTTAACAGCTGATTGCTGAACTCTATTTGGCATTGACAGTGTTTTTGTTTCTTGCATTTTATCCCTATCGTACATGTGAAACTGTAGATTAAGCAGACAAAAAAAAATCCAACTACTACTCATCTACCCAAATGAAGCTCTCAACTTACAGATGTTCTCATTCTGCAAATAAAGCAGAAGGCTCTGTTTGCAGTTGCTTATTTTTGCAGTTCAGTGTGTTTGCCTGCAATTATCTATCGTAGTGTAACCAGAGAACTACCGAGCGGTGGTTGCCTTGTTTTTCTCTCGAACAAAGGAAAAATTCGCCATTTGCTTTTGAATAAAAAATTATGTGAACCCTTTGAAGATCAAATAATGCCCAGAACCGCTACTATTTAGAATTCCTGCATTGAAGTGTTACTTACTCAGCCTATACATCTTATTGCAGATACTCACCAAGGATCAAGGAGATCAAAGTAATCAGACGCAAGAAAGTGAGGAGGGCAAAGTTGTACTACCTGAAGCACAAGCTTCCCCGTTTCTCAACCTTCAAGTGAGATTAGATACGTCGACGGAAGAACTTCTCACACTATAAGCAATATCAAACCCAACAATAGCATGTGGGTTTCTCCTTGGAAAACTCAGTTTCGACATTCTTATTCAGATCTGTTCATCCACAGTAATCACTGAACCTCAAGTCCTGTAATTTTACATCTCTTTGTATGACATATGTTTGTCTTGCTGTGGAAGTGAACTTTCTTATGAGTATATAAAATCCGTACTGGCACAGTAATCTCTTTGTATGGCGCTTCATTATGATGTTTATTGCAACCCTTTTCTTATTCTCAGCTACCTACCAAAGTCCGAACTGTTGGTTAACAGTACGTATGCAGCTATTATGTACGAACAGTTGTTACAAGATAGTTGGTCTGGATTGTTCTGTATTAGTAGTTGACATGATGACCTGTACCCCTAATAAATATAGGGTTTTAGGTTTCTTCAGTACTGGTTGGTTTTGATGAGTCATGTCACATCAATTTCCTCCCCAGCTCGGGAAACTTGTATCCAGGGGTTACATGGCACCGGGTGTCTCCTTGCCCGTGGCGTTGTTGCCCCTGGAACTAACATTGCTTGCTCAGTTGATAACGCAATAAAAGTTCTCTCTCAGTTGGCCATCTGCATGACATGGAAGCTTCAAGCTATTCTAGGTGTGGTTTCTTTTGCTGGAACATCCTTCTAAAGATGCGAGTAATCTATAATCTTCTTACTTGAGGTCAAGCCTATTTGGTTGCGTCCAGATCTCAGCTTTAAGCCAAGTTTAACTCTTAGTATTTCTTTAAAGCAATAACTGGGTCCCATTTTTTTTCTTCCCCTTAGATTTGTTCCTGATCTTATCACTAACGGTGAAAATAACTGAAAAACATCGTCAGCTACTGCTAGGCATTTTTTTCTTAAATAACTTGTAGAGCTCCTACCATGAGTAGAATAAGAGCAACAAATATTGCAATTATTTGTTGAGGGGAGTACATAACGAAATGGCAATTTACTTGAATCAGACAAGAATATTCCTCAGATTCCCTTTTTATAATTCTTAATGTGCAATGCAGTGTTTAATCAATGTGTGTAGATGGACCTACTCTCACGTATGGCAACAACATGATCTCATTGTTCTCTACATGTCTGAATTTGGCTTGAACAGGCAAGAAAAATGTGGATACATTGTTACATTGTGAGTAAAATGTTTGAGAGAGGCATTTCCAGTCCATTTTGGGAAAATAATATGAGACCCCTAAAAGATAATAATAATTAAAAAACTGCCAAGTGTCCTTGACAAGGCTGGCTGGGGGGTCGTGGTGGTGCTGTTGAGTTCGGTTGCGGCTGCTGCGCCGCTGCTGCTGGACCTACCTCCGGAGCTGCGCGCCCGGCCGTGTGGGGAGGGCCGGGGAGTCCTCCCCTCGCTGTCGATGGCTGCGCCGTCCTCTTCGTCGACGGGCGACGAGGTGGACCATTTCGCCGGGAAGGCGCACGTCGAGCTCCGCAAGCAGTACGAGGTGCAAGATACCAAGAGGTCCTGTAAGAGGTCAGAAGCAGGAGTAGAATAGGGACCCGTTCAGGCGATCATGGTCTGGGTGGTAGTTGTCTGGCTGGTCTGTAGATTGTGTGATGCGAGTCTGTGGCACATGGCTGATCTGGTGTGGTTTGGTGACTTTTGGCGTTGGTGAAGCTGTCCAATGTTTTATCTGTTCGCGATAGATGATTCTTCCTCTGTGTTCGTGCTGCACCTGTCTAAATGTTGTTGTAAATCCAGATCGTTTGGCCTGGGGCGCCAGATCTCCGCCGTGTGGAGTGCAAGCAGCGCCGGCGCAAGGGGCGTCGGGCTCAGGCTGTGCTAGCCGTGGCCGAGGGCGGCGCGTCGCGGGCCGAAGACGGTGCGCAGGTGGACTCCGTCGTCGATTTCGACCTGGACGTGTGCCAAGCACCGCGAGGGGCGGCTTCGTTGGCGGCGTTCCTCCCGCAAGAGCTTCGGGTGCTGCCGTGCGGGGAGATCCAGGGGGATCTCTCCTCGCCGGACCCCTCTGTGGCGGTTGCGCCGTCGCCGGGGATCGGGGCGGCGTGGTCGCCACTCTCCTTCGTCGAGTTCCCGCCGCTGGGCTCGTCAGGGGACGAGCCGCAGCCGGCCGTGCTGGGTGCTTGGGCCCTGGTGGTGGGCGTTTGCTGGTGGGCTCGTTGGTGGGGCCTCCCCCGGTGGTGCGGGATGCTGCGCCGCTGCCGCCGCCGGCGGCCTTCACGCAGATCGAAGACGCAAGGCTAGGGTTTGCTCCGCTTGGGCCTTCTGCGGTGTTGGGCCAGGCAGGTGGCTTGGGGCCTGGGTAGGCCGGTCATCTGGGCCTTCCATTACTCGGACCCAAGTGGTGGGCCGGGAAGTGGTGGGCAGTGAAGTGGCTGCTGCTCCATGTGGGACGGTGGCGGTTTTCTTACCCTGTTTGGTTGCAGTTGTTCTGCCGTGGAGGTGAGGGGCTGGCGACGGACATGGCGTCTCGGGAGGCGACATGGGCGTGTCTCCGGCCAGCGCTGGCTGCTAGGGGTTTGGTCACCGGTCGCGGGGGCGCGGCTGGCCTCCGCTCGCGACGGCGGTCAAGGGGTTCCGCCTCGCCGTGCTCGGCGCCGTCTTCTCGACGCGTGTGGGCCTCGGTCTGTTGACGAAGTTGAGGATGCATGTTCAGATTTGGTTGCGGTGGTAATGCCGTGGAGGTGAGGGGCTGGCGACGGACATGGCGTCTCGGGAGGCGACATGGGCACGTCTCCGGCCAGCGCTGGCTGCTAGAGGTTTGGTCGCCGGTCGCGGGGGCGCGGCTGGCCTCCGCTGGCGACGGCGGTCAAGGGGTTCCGCCTCGCCGTGCTCGGCGCCGTCTTCTCCGCGGGTGTGGGCCTCGTTCTGTTGTCGAAGTTGAGAGTGCTTGCTCAGATTACTCTGAAGAAGTGTCAAGTGTTGTTATAAGTTCAGTTAGCAGCGTTGTCGAATCTATTCTGCACCGTACATCCCCAGATCGATGGACTATTTTGCAACTTTCCGCTTCGCGGACAGTGGCGAGGTAAACTGTCAATCTGAAGATCTACGGCCCAGATAGACTCCAACGTCGCTATTCGAACTCTCTGCACATCTGGCAGGTGGCCTGATTTTTTTTCCTTTTCTTTTCTGTTTACTGGATGGCTTCATTAATACTTATTAATAAAGTCGGGCACCCGGAAGTGCCTTTTATCTAAAAAAACAAGAACACACGGAATAAAGTAACATAAACCACCAGCTACCAATAGAATAAGATTAAACAAAAGAAGAGTGCTGTTCACTCGAGAAAAAGGGGGGACGAAGAGGGAAGCGCAAACTGCCACGGGCCCAAGAAGTGAGTGCTGCCCCGTCAATGTCGCCGGGAAGCCAAGAAAGGCAAAGCGAAGCCATTCATCCATCCATTTTCCCTCTTCCTTCCTCCACGCCGCCCCTCCCTTCCCCATTTCTCCCCCGAATCGCTGCAGTTAGTTTCCACTTGGACCCGGTTCCTGCCTTCCTCGAGAGAAAGGTAATGCGCTCGATCCTCCTCCTCCTCTCCATGTCTGTTCCAGTGCAGCGATTGATGCATATCTTGGCTTCTTCTCTGTTCCTCTGGTGATCAGGTGTCGCAATGGGGGGAGGAGGAACGCTGATCTCGGTTTACCCTGACGACCTCACCTTCCTGTGTAAGTTCCGTGGACTTCCTGAGATTTTCTTCCCATTTTGGACAAAAACGGTTTATTAAACTGGCTATTAAACTCGCCTGGTTTTCCTGTATGTTGAATCCTCATGTGTAGTCGAGCTGGACAAGGCGTGCTATTGCAATCTCAAGGTGGTAAACAACAGCGAGTGCCATGTCGCGTTCAAGGTCCGTGGCATTTCCGTTTCCCGAGGCACCACTCTTGGGACTTTTCGTTTCGCATTTTGGTGAAAAGGTTCAGGTTTGATCAGAATATGTTCTGTTTCTTTCATTTTCAGGTCAAGACGACGTCTCCGAGGAAGTATTTCGTCCGGCCGAATGCGAGCGTCGTCCAGCCATGGGATTCTTGCACGATAACAAGTAAACATGCATTTCCAATTTGCCCATTTGATGTTCGTGTATCAGCCCATGTCTCGGTTAATTTTAGGCTTCTTCATTTGGTTCTGATATGTATATATGTGCATCTGCCTTCTTTTTTGGGGGTCATAGTTACCCTGCAGGCACAGAAAGAGTACCCAACAGACATGCAATCCAAGGATAAGTTCTTGATTCAGAGCACCAAGGTGGCTGCCAGTACCGACATGGACGAGATCCCCCTGACACAGTGAGCATAAATTAAACTGCATACTGATCGATTTATACGGCTTAGTGTTGCATTGTCATCAGAATGAAATGATTGGCACTCCACCGACTATATTTCATCTTTATGTATTCTTCAGTTCAACAAGGATGGTGATAAGGTGATCGAGGAAATGAAGCTTAGGGTTGTTTACACGTTGCCTAGTGGAAGCTCAGAAGACTCTGGTGTTACATCTTCAGCAAACAGGAGCTTCAGGCAGAGCAACGACGATCTCTCGGTGAGATTGGCTAGCTCTATTATCTATGTAGGAAACATAAGTGTTGCTAATAAATTTTTAATACAAAGGCTAACTTTAGTTTGCATGTCTACGTTTTACCTTGCAGATGCTGAAGAATGCAAGCCTTGAAGAGGTAACGCGCTCTGTCCAAAAAGATAGTTCACGCTTCATTTCTAACTTGATCAAAAACCTGTTAACAAAGAGATTTCCCCTGACGAATTCTTAGAAATAATTCTTGAAGCCTACGCGGACTCTCTAATATTACGCTACACACTTCAAACAAATAATATATTATGTTCATTGGAAATATTTTCTTTGTCAATCTTCTGGTTGCACTAGATAGTTGTTATTTCTCTTATGACATGCCATACAAATAATATTACTCTCATAGGGTCTTAAAATGCAGAAGCAAATACACACCCTTTAATTGTGTAAAAATGTGAAAAGAACAAATATGAGAAAATAGGACGATATTCAAGCACCATCAAATCATGGTTGGAATCAGCATAAAGTTGAGCGTGAGACAAAGGTGCTTATACTTCCAGGCCGGTGTCATAATTGAGGTATGATGGAATGCCCAGAAGTCCTTGGGCATGTTGCCCTATGCACTAGTTAATTTTGCACTGGGGCCAGAATTTGGAATTATTCTCCTTTTGCACCTCTGGACCAGAGTATCTTCCTTTATCTTGATTGGCATTTTCCAACACAAACTTTTTTTTTCAGAAAATATTGATTCTAAATGTGTCCTGGATGAAATATCCTCATTATGACAGTACTTCTGCACTTTTATGATCAAGCCAGAACATATTTTGTGAGCCTTTTGTCCTTGTTACTCAGTGAGTTGTGTTTTTTTTATATCCAGATCCAGACAATACAGCATCTGAAAGAAGAAAGGGATAGCAATCTTCAGCAAAATCAGCAAATGCAACGTGAACTGGTGCTGTATATTAACCTTTTTCCACTCCATTTAGTTTCTTCTCGCTATTTTAGTTTATTTCAGCTCCTTGTTATCTTAATCATATTAACATTGGGACTTTTATGCTCGTGATTGTTTCTTGTTGTTTGAATCCACAAATAAAACTATAAAAATGCAGATAGTCATATTTTTTATTTATAAAACAAGTCTGACTTCTTTCTGAGAAATGGTGTAGACGCTCACAAACACGCACGTACGCTCATCCCTATGAACGCACCCAACCACAATGAATGATTCGGAGAGACTAAGCCGGTCTCGAGGTTGACGAAGTCACCACAGGTCCTCATAGTTGATTGAGCATGCCACATATGACTGAAAGAATAGCGCTGATTAAATCAAGATAAAGGCAAGCACCCTTTCTTATTCTAGGACTTGAACCTGGATGGGCTGGTTCCGCCGCAACGATCCTAACCATCTTATTTTCGTTCAGTTCACAAAGCAAATCTGACTCTGATTGTGTGATGTGTGATTATCCACACAATATTTTAGCCCTTGATGAGTAACAAGTTTTAAATTGTGTGATTATTCACATTTTAATTTCCAAACACAAAATACAGCCTGCTTACCATTTTTCCCTAGTGATAAATTACAATGTCAAATGCTTTCAGCAAACCAAAATAAAAGTATATAATAATGTGTATACCATTGATAGGTTGTGTCCTGTGTGAATGCTGATTTCCTACATATACTTCCTCAAGTACAAAATACTTTGTCCTAAATATAAAAAATCTTAATGTTTCAGGACGTGCTGAGGAGGCGTAGAAGCCGCAAAGGCGACACTGGTTTCTCCTTAACCTTCGCTGCTTTTGCTGGGATCATAGGTCTCCTGGTTGGGCTCTTGATGAGCCTCATCTTCTCTTCCCCACCAGCAACTGCTTAGATGTGAGGACTGAAACCTAGAGTAAAAGTATTCAGCTCAACTTCTGGATGCTTTGGAAGAAATATGAATATTACTCTAGTCTCGATTACCATTCTTTGTTCTTTTCACTGTAGGTATATATGCCTTATCACAATGGGTCTGCAATGTTTAGCCCCTGTTCATGTTGTCTTGCATTTGTATTTATTTTCTAGTATACTCTATTTTTTTGTATAATTAGTTTGGCCTATGTCAGGAAGATAAAGGTATGCATTCACCTATTAGAAATGTAAAGGCTGAAAAAAACGGAAGTATAACTGTTGTAAAATATCACATGAAGTTAACGTTTGAAGTTCAAACTGCACAGTCAAACACAAAAAAAAAAACAGGTTTATGTTTTCTTTCTGATGAAGAGGGCTAACTTTAAGGGAATATATTCCATTTTCTCAATCGCAATGAGAGAAGTCTGTATAAGGACAAAGAGTCGATCCCATGGGTGATGGTTCTCGTAAATTACGTTTGGGCAATCGCTAACCGACCGCATCGGTGGTTCCTTGTGATAGCGAGAAATTCCTCGTGATCGCATCCCACATCCAATTCTAGACCCATATTTCTCCCTACTCATGCGCTCATCCTACTGTAGTCGGATGTTGAAATCGGATTCGATCCCAAACTCCACACGAAAACGTAGTCACCAAAAGCCTTTCGCATGTTCCAGTGTACGCACTCGTAATACACCAATAGGTGTTTTGTGTGCTTTGTATTCAGTAGGCTATTGCCGGAGAAAGTGTAGGATCCGATGAACAATTTTAGGTTGTTAGAGGCCGAGAACTAGGGTGTTATGATTGGGGGGCCGGTAGAGGATAGGACAGAGAAGTTGAGAACAAGCTCCACGGAAGCTGCTATCGAAAATTAAGCTTGCGTTCGTGGAAGAATGGTGAAATCACTTGGCGGCGCTGGCGCCCACTCAGGGGTATAAAGTGCAAGGAACCCAATGACGATGTGTACTCGTTCACCTTCTTATAGTCCTCGAGGAGAAGGAAATTTGTGGAAGATGTCCCGTGGATGGTCGGGAAGGAATTTGACACGAACAATTCTCTCAAAGAATATGAGTTCAAGGTAATTCCAGTATGGATCTAGGTTTTTGAAAATTCCTTTCACAATGGGAAAAAATAAACCGGTGAACATATTGGAGACCAAGTGGGGAAAGTTATGTAAGTGGAGGTTGGAGAAGATGGTACGGTGATGGGATTCTCCTCGATGGCTTGGTGGCTGGTATCGCGCTGACCTCTTTCGTGCAGATTGTGGAGAGGCATGTGATTCTCCTTCTTGTTTTTTGTGAAGAGGTTTTAGAGCTTGTCTACTTTGGTGTGGAGTAAAGGTCCCTAACTTAATGGAGAGGCGTAGAGAACAAGGTGAGATTTAGCAGCGTTTGTCGGTCCTTCGTGGTAACCCGCATGCACCACTCAACGGTGCTTAGCTTCCTTGCGAGGGAGTGAACATCTAGATACAACTTCGTCTCGGGCTTTCTCGGTCATCTCTATACTCTACTATCTCCTCCTGATAGCATCCACGTGCTTAGATCATATATCTTAACTTAGGTTGCTTAAATCTTATGCTTCTGTTGTTAAGCTTAATTTGTAGTGTTGAAATTTGTTGAGCCTAGCATATTTATGGGTTTGTGCTTGAAAACTAGATGAGTAGTTTTATTCCACATTTATTCAAGAAAAAACAGTAATTGTTTAAAATGCATCTCGATCCTTCACCTCATGAGTGTTTTGGCAATTAGTTACAAATCTATAGGCTAATAATCTCATCGAGTTATATTTGAAGAGTTTTGAATTGATAATTCATGAATAAATATATTAAGATATTGATATGTATTGAGTATTAGCATCAAAATCAAAGAAGATGGAGGTCTTGTGCGAAACTCAATTGTTGTTTTTCTCTAACTTACGTGTTACGCCATGGATGATGAAGATCTTGAGAATGGTGGCAAGAGAATAATTAAAGATATACTCATAAAAAAAGATATGACTTTAAGTCGAGGCTATGACAGTTTCATGTGTAGAGGCATAGTTGACCAAGACTTAAAGCATAGAGTAAAGTGAAAAATTACTTATGTGTCTCAAGAGACTCTGATAAAGCATGAAAAAGAATAATGTTTTCACTACAAAGTGCAATGACTGGATTCAAATTGGTCAACATACAAAGCATAAACGGTGTATCTCATGGGATCATTTGATCCAGCGGTATGGCAAGAAATTTTCATTTCTGCTTGGTGAGCTAACCTATGATCCGTGTTTAGTATTTTTTTATGAGGGTTAGTTGTATTGACACGAGGTTGCTTCAAAAGAAAGATTTCATGTAGGCCACGTACTGGAGGAGGACATCAAGTGGTGATACACGTCAAGGTTGAGAAGCGCAACTTCAGTACAATCATTTCAAATTGATCATAATGTTTGAAGACAGTCATCCAGTTTTGAGTGTAGGGGAGTTTTTTTTTGGCGGAGTTCTTGGAAACATTGGAAATTTCTTCAGTGCTTGAGTTAGACACGATGAGGAAGTGCATAGTGATAGAGAGGACTAGAAGTGTATGGCGCGCTTTGCCGCGCCCGCATGATAATAGAGTTTAACATGTTTACTACTCCATTATCTATGACCATATTTTTGTTGCTACATTTTCTATGGATGTATTTTTGCTATCACAAACCTAAAGTCATTTCACACAAAATATAGAGATGTCCCGGTAGCTTTCGAGATAAAAAAATCACGCCGGCACGAGAGCATCATCCATGACGGGTATTACAAACACTAAGTCAAAAACATTAAAATGGTTCAGCACCATCCTACACATGTGCGCACCGTGGGCACAACAGCACACATTCAAATGTCGTTATTCATGAAAAGGTCACTTGATACAATCGAATGAACCGTCTGTACGAAAAGGATTGAGTAAAGAACTACTACTATGGGAAATTCAAGTGCAATTCCTAAGAGTGAGAAGAGGATCAGCCAGAGATAATCTTGTAGCAAAAACATGTAGTCTCTAGCAAGGAGAAAAGCACCTCAAAAGTTCTGGAAAGAGTGACACATATATTTTTCCATAGTAACCACAGTTAAAGTAGACTACAAAATATATACTTTACAATTTTTGGCTTTTGTTTTGATCTAAATCTCAATGAACAATGAAGCTAGTGGATTAGAGTGACGTTCAGTGTACAGAATATGTTAACCGGAAGTACAAAATCCGACATTCCAAACAAACAAAAGTGTTTCAAATCGAAGGTGATAAACCATGTATATCAGTACAACACCCAATCGCCAATCCTTTATATTTGTTGGTAAGATAATATGCTCTTTCATGTTGTAGAAAATTCAATTGTTAGATCCAGTAAAATGCCATAGCGATAAAAGTGTATTAATCTACAGGCAGATTATATCTGGTACCATGACAGATAACATGAGTGAGAACGTAGCTTGAGTGACCTAAGTACCACTGATTATAGAATCCACATATACTACTAAGCGAGAAGTACATAGGTTAACACACCATCTTGGACCTGGCACTACATTAGATGTGAGAGCAAAATAACACATACCAGGAATAACAAGTACTAAGGCAAGTCAATGTTTTGCCTATTGGATTGGTGGCATACAGAGTGCTGGTAGAAAATTTAGCATGGCAAGCCTTTCCTACATGAATTGTAGCTTTCTCAAGATTCATAGAATAGATTATATTTCACAGTGGATTACCATAAAATATTGACTAAAAGAGTAATATCATCACAACAAACAACACACACGGACACCTGAATCTTAAGATGAAGCATAAAGAACAGAGCAAACCAAGATAGCAGCAAGGGAAAATTTCAACCTCCCTAGATCTTGCAACAACAGCACCCATAAAAGGGAAGGAGACCAGGAAGGAATCAAGTCACGCAGTAGATATGAACAAATCAATTCCTGAAACCACGGATAGCAGATCGCTCATGCTTGTACCACCAACAACAGAAACCCCACAATGCAGATCGAGCACACGAACCATGAGCTATAAGAACTGGGTGACCGAAAATCTAGAAGAAAAAAAAACACCAAACTCAGGTTCCGTAAGGATCTTCTTCTGTGTAACTAAATAGATCGTCCAATATATGGTTGTCTTGGTAAGTATAGAGCTGATCAAATATAGTGCTTTCATATGCATCCAATATATGCTACATTCCGTGCTTTTTGTCCAAGCTGCAAAAAGTGAGAAAAACATGTGGTCTTATAAGCTTATGGATGTACGGTGTGTTTGTGGATGAAATTTGACGCGCTGATATCAAAATTCTATTGACCAATAAATCGATTGATCTACAAAGGATCGTTAAGAGGTGCAGAGATTATACATAAAAAATATATCATAACTTCATATGAGATTCCAAATCGTTAAGAGGGGCGTGAGGTACGTTGGGCTGGGCAGTTCTGGAGCTGAAATCATCCGTGGAGACGTCTGGCAACGGCGGTATTGCTGCCCTTTTGCTCCGAGCCTCGACACCTCGCCATTCTTGGTTGGAGGCAAGGCCGGCGAGACCTATTGTAGTTGTAGTTTGTAGTTGAGGGCACCTCCTTACCTAGTGTAGTCGCTTGGTGAGGAGAGTCGTGTGTGTGTGTCCCTCCTTTGTGGAGGTTGTACCTGTGTTGTCTTCCTTTTCAATCAAACGAAACGCAAACTCTTTTTGTGTTTTCTCTAAAAAAAATATGAGATTCCAAATTGCAGAATTTTGATCTGAGATGAAACACATGCTTTTGACTTGAAAATTAAGCAAATTAAGGCACTCCAAATTAGCCACAAATGACATACATGTAACAAAACACAAAAGTTAAGCAAACTAATGGCTCATCTAAAGCTGCTGCTCAAGAGAGAAAGTAGGGTTAGCGAAATAGCTGACATGCAATTTATCAATAGGAATGTACGTAAACAAGGTAATTCTCGTCTAATTATTAGCAACTTGGTTTCAGGAACAACAGTAGACTGTAAATGATTTAGAGAATAATATCACACCCCACCCTTCCACCAAAAAATAATTAAGACATTGACCGCTGTTGTCATAGCCACTAATGAAAATTACATGTTATTTAAAGCCTCCAGGAGAGCACAAAAAGATCAATTTGTTGGATCATTATGCTGCATATGATCCAAGCACATATTTAAGAGCCGTCGCTCTACCGGTAATTGCATATGCCATACCTAAAAAATAACTGGTTCTCACTTAGTAACAATAAAATCAATAAGGTGCGCAGAACTCTACCGAAACAACAAAGATTTAAGAGAAAGGCTATTGCTATTGGTGCATATTTAAGAGCCGTTGCCCTGTTGGTAATTGCATATGCCATACCTAAAAAATAACCGGTTCTCACTCAGTAACAATTAAATCAATAAGGCGTGCAGAACTCTACCGAAATAGCAAAGATTTAAGAGAAAGCTATTGCTATTGGTGCATAGCGGCTGCTTGCTTCACCTCATGCAAAGCCAGCAAGAAATTGCAATAATGTTTCAACAACTCCTCAATGTGGAGAAGTGACTCAGAGATGTGGAATTAATAGGAGATTGGCCAACTGAGAGATATGCTGGAGTTGTGGTCGGAGCCATAGTTGCTGAAGTGGCGTAATGGCATTGCCACGTCGATGGCTGCTAATAACACGATGACAGGGGGGGGGGGGGGCGCCAATGAAAGAGTCACGCTCACATCAAAGCTGACCGACATGTTCCTGAGCATGAGCATGAGCCCAGCCTCAGGTGTGAAACAAGAGGAGCAGAAGGGCCGTGAAGCCGGTGGTGCCGTTGATGGGGGAACCTGAGGACATCCCACCAAGATAGGCACGGAAGCAGACCAACTACAGCAAGATAGTGCTAGAATTCAGGTATCCACGATAAGGAACAGATTCAAGCAGACTGGACACAATGGCAAAAAGAGAAGAAAAGTGTATTTCTCAAAAGTTAACACCGAACAAGTTCGACTTGCTAATTTTTATGAAACCATGAATCAATATTTCTAGTGGTTTAATGCGTGGAAGAAGAGAGAATTAATTCTCACGAACCATAACTGAACTTGTACCTGCTCATTTGGTGAAGGCATCACCAAATCATCTAAAAACAACCTTCCTATGTTCCTTTTGCTGACTCTAGATGATTGTGAACTAATTTTCCCAAGCAACATGAAAAGGGGAACAACGAATAATCGGCCTGAAAAGTCATATTAGAACAGCCAGCATCCCATGTATGTTGCAACCACAATCTTTTGTTCAGGTTACAAAAACTTAAAAGCATATAATGCTTTATCAACCTATGATTAGACGATTATGAAACATAGATCATAACTATAAATGTCAATACGTGGCTCCCACTTGCAAACTTTACAGAAGTACATCCCCAAGAGACCAAAATTACCAGTATCGGTGGGCTGCAGGTAGCATCATCTATTAGTTGGCATCCCTGCTTCTCCCCACGAAGCAACCAAAGATCAGATAGGATCACCATGGGGTACTGAATCAAAATCGGACCGCAAGCAGACTATGCCCAAAACAAAGAGAATAGGTGAAATCAATAATGCAGAGAGCAGGGAGCACGGCCTAGAGGGTGTCGTTTTCATCCTCTGCGGCACACAAGAAACAAGGGACGGATATCCCTGTTTAGCGCGGGGGAGGCCCTGACGGCTTCCCGCAGGTCCTCCATCACCTGCTCCTTCAGGACCCTCGCGTCGTCATTGCCGAGCACTGCCTTGCCACGGAAGATGGAGAGGGGGGGGGGGGGGGGGGCTGGACGGACCTTCCTGGCAGTGGCGGAATCGAGGAAGGCGACAGAGCACTCGAGGTTATACACATCCATGTCCAGCGCCGCCGCAGCGTGTCCCCGTCGGCTGTGCGTCGCGCGATGAGGCCCCTGGTGGCCTCCCGTAGCTTCTGCACTAGGGCCCGCGCGTCTTCGTTCCGGCAATTGCCTCGCCGCAGGATATGGAGAGATGGGGGAGCGGGGTAGCGCGTGGATTGGGAGGCAGGGGCCTTTCGAGGGAATAGCGGGCGTCAACGCCTCCGAGCAGAAGCCGCCGTCAGCGACGCGTGCAGGCGAGATCGATGGAGCCGCGCCCTTCCCTCTGTCCCCCACGCCCCGACCTTTTGCAGTGCCATGGAGGCGCACCTCGTCGTAAAGCCTGGAGGTGTACCCGATCTGCTCGGCAAGGAGCGACCGCTGGGCGTGGAACTTGGCCTCGAGGGCGGCGAGGTTATCCCGGAGCGCGGAGATCTCCTCGTCCCGGTCGGAGAGGGCATTGGAGAGGGCTCGGAATCGGCGGCACCGGTGGGTGAGGAGCTTGCAGGTCGTGGACGCCCCACCCAACCCGCCTCTCTGCCGTCGCCGACGGAGCTCTTGCCCGCGCCGCCCATGGCAGCCTCTTCGTGGCGGCGCTGGGGGAGATGGAGCTGAATAGGGAGGACGAGGTGGCGGCTGCGACGAATGAAAGGATTGAGATGGGGAGGTGTGTGTGGCGGCGGCGATTTCCTGACATCCGTCCGACTCCGTCAGCGAAGAGGAGACGACCGGGCGGTCAAGGAAGTGAGGCGCGCCGCACTACTATGCCTCAACCGACCAACCACATGGCTAAGATTGGTTCTCTCGCGTACTGCCCGCAGGTCGACATCTCGGCCGACGAAAGCACACAAGCAGGCCCACCCGAAACTGACCCTGACAGATGGGGCACAAAGCATGGCGCCATCGAATCAAATCGCTATACGTGTATACTCTCATTGGCTAGAAATCCTAGGAGCTTAGTTTTTGTAGAGATGCCCCTAGGGGGCCTTAGCTTTGTTCTGTTTGATTTTAAGAAACCAAGGCCTTAGCTACGGTCCAGGCGGGCAGCCAGGCTCTAGCAGCAGTCCACTAGTAGCCCATGGCGCACGCGTCGCCTAGAACAATCCCAGCGAAGCCCGCAGGTCCAGGAGAGGATGCTCACGACTTTAGGAAGACGGCCCAAGAAACCCTCTAGCCGTATCTTCTGTTCCGACGCGCATCGCGGGGAATCGCACCACTAGGCGCGTGAAATTAGGCGCAATCTGTCTGTTCCCGTGCGTGTGTGTTCGCTGCTCATCGGGGCAGTTTGTAGTGACATTTTAATGCGTGCTTTCAGAGTCGATCGGTGAACTTTTTTTTTTGCTCAAAGTCGATCGGTGAACTGAGGTCGCGGCATCTGCACGCCGAAGCAAAGGTTGCCAGCATAGTTCAGATCACCGGCGCGATCCCGGCTTCCAGCTTAGTTCAGATCATTGGCGTGATCCCGGCGGCGGCGCCGGAGCAAGTTCATGGATTCCCAAATCCTCCACCGGAAATTTCTGGGGAGTCCCACCATCTCTCGGAATGGATGACATGGAATTGAACGTGTTGATGCGATGTCCACGCACTGCTGCATTACTCTGTGATGATCGTGATGCGACCATGCGTTGTTAATTGCTCGTGATGTGCACCGCACGCACCAGTGTGTCGGGCGGTTACATGGGAAGGCTCCCCATGCCTTGGAGAGTGGCGATACGCCACTGCGGGCTGCACTTGCCTACACAGCGACCACACAGACGAATCTGCCTTCCATGTGCGTCGCCATGTTCCTATGAGCTCCATGACTCAGCGTTGTCAATGCCGACTTATCAGCGATTTGATTAGACTCTGAATCTCTCGGATAACGTACTAGTCCTCTCGAGATCCAGGTGGTCAACATCTATGACCTTGGCCATGCAAAAAAAAAATTTTTGCGAGGAAACCAGAGCAATTACAGGAAGAGCATTACAGAAAGATCCTCGAAGAAGATAGAAATTACAAAACCGTCCTTCTGCAACCCGGAGATGTCGACGTTGAGCAGAACGTGCCGGTGGCACGCCGCCGCCGCGTCTTCCTTCAAGCCTTGGATCAGAAGACGCCCCCAGGCGGACGGGAAGTCGCCGGACCTCGAACTCCATGGAGCCTCCATCCAGCTCCCGCTTCTTCTCCTTCGTCTTCCTGCAGCCGCTTCAGCTTCGAGATCGTCGACCCAGATCCGCCGCCACGCCAGATCTGGGAAGGGGGAGGCGCTCCCAGTGGATCCAGAGATCCCAGGGAGCGAAGGGGCAGGCACGGCACCGCGGATCTCCACCGAGCTCCGCCGCGAGAGGAGGACCACACCTGCACCAAAACACCAACGGCTCCATCCCTCCATGGCGCCGCCGGCCGAAGAGCCCACACACCCTACGCTATGTACACACGCGAAACGGGGATACCCCGCCCTCCCGCCGCCGGAGCGGCCGGCGGAGGACGAGGGATTAGCTGGATCGACGGCGACGAGGTGGATCTGCGAGCAGGCGAAAAATCGCCTCTCTCTACTGTAGCGGGAGAGAGGAGACGTCCGAGGCTCCATGCAAATTAACAATGTCCAGGTCATGTTTGAGCAATTAAACTGATGTTTTCTTCTGTGGTTTAGTTTAGTGCTCTTGCAAAATTTTAACAATGGCAAATTATATCCAGAATACAAAGCTACTGGCAAATTATTGAATATAAATATATTATCTAACATTTTTCCATCAATTCAGAATTTTGAGATAAATGGCTAGTGCAGCAATTATATACAAATATTGTTTTGAAAATGTAGTCAGCGATGATCCATCTTTGTTGGTTTTGCTCGTTTCCTTTCTTGAGCCAACCAATGTGGGTGGTCTTCGCGGGCGACATGATGGGCCGCCCAGCGCGCCTCTTCCAGTCCTTCTTCTCCCGCACTCCCTCCCCACCGCCGCCGGCGAGGGCCGCGGGGCGGCTGCCCGTGAGGTGCCGCCGGCGGCGGACTGCTTCTTCTCCCGCGCTCGGAGGAGCTCCACGAGGTCTCGCATGGATTCTCAAAAAGTTCCGGCCGACGGCGGTGCGGCTCGGCCGGCGGCGTTCCAGCGCAGGCCGGATGGCGGCGGGGCGGTGGCGTCGCTGCTTGGGAGCATGGCGGCGTGTGGTGCGGGTTTGGCCGATGGTGACCTCCAGGCCCAAATCAGGCCCCTTTGGGTAACAATGGGCCGGCTCGGTCTTCGTGTTGTCGCCTCAGGTTGGCCTGAAGAGCAGCTCGTGATGGTGATGGCGACTACGGCGGCCACATTTGCTGCAGCGCGGCGGCCGGAGCTTCACGGGCATGATCTGGGCCAGCCAGGCAGAGTGGCCTGGTGTGCTCCTACTGTTGTGTCTGGTCTGCTACTGCCTTCGGCGGTGGAATTTGTACCCTCCCACGAGGTTGCGGTATTGTCGTCCCCAATGTACGACTCGTTCTTCTTGGTCCGGCCAGCCCCACGACGTTTGTCATGAGATGTGTCGTCGATGATTTCAAGACTGTTGGCGTATGCTCGTGAACGGCGAGCTAGGTGGGCCTGTTCTTATCGGCACCGACGTGGTGACGCCTCCGGGCGCCGCCATCCTTCTTGAAGGGCGTCGGGTGTACCTGTTCCCCATTTCCATCCGTGTACCGAGAGAAATCCTAAGATATCAATCCAGGCAGCAGCAGCGTCGTCGTCGCATTCCTTCTTGAAGGTGGTGCTTGGTATGCGACAATCTGGCGTCACGGGAGTGTGGGGGTAATTCTCCGTAGGACGCAACAGTTGCGGATAATCTTCGTTTTTGTTGATCTAGCATATTTGACCTTTTTTCTCTCTTTTTTTCTTTTGTTTTTCTCTTGGGCTTGATTGTGCTGTTTGCCCCAAGGATCTCAGTTGTATCGGATGGTTTCTATATTAATATAGTAGGGTGCAAGCCTGTTTCGAGAGAAAATGTAGTCAGCAGGGTACATGGAGATCTCAAATCAATGGCTTTCTAGATTATGTAACGGAAAAAATACAAAGAAATTATCTAGATTTGCTACCAACATCCTGAAAATAGCAAAGAAAACAGCGAAAGAGCAGGGACTCTAATAACATGCCAGAAAGTAATTCACAAGTTCCACACGAACTGGGAGAGCGCACATTCGAATAGCATCTCTAACAGAGCCCTCAAAACGAGCAGAATCTCAAAATAACTGCCGGATATGGTTTCGGAACCTCAAAAACGTAAATATCGGAAACCTTAAAACACGCCGACCCGTAAACCTTTTGAGGGTGCCCGTGAATCAGGCCCTGAATCAGGCCCTCGGAACCGTGAATTCGAAGGTTTCGCGGCCGAACTGAAGGGGCCATGTAAACCGTGCGAGGCGTTGGCGGGCTGAATGTTCAGCACCCGCCAGTGAGGTTCCACCGCCGTAGAACTCGTCGGAATCCGACCGTTTCCCCAAACTCGCCGGAATCAAGCGGAAACAGAAGCGTATCTACAGCCGCTGCACCATGGGGGGCTTCGTGCCCGATGGTGGGCCGGAACGACCTCCAACGGCGGCGCCGGAACGACCTCCAGCGGCGGCAGCGGACCTGAACGTTGCGGCCCCGGGAGCTTCGTTTCGCAGCGACGACGTGGACCACAGCAGCGCCTGCAAGGACCGACGGGGACGGCGCCCGCGAGGATGGACTGCGGCGGCGCCGCCCGCGAGAGGTTCAGCGGCGGCGGTGGGCACGACGACCAGCGGCGGCCCCGGCCCCGAGGCAGAGCGCGGTGGCGCCCGACGAGGGCGACAACGGCAGCTGTCGCGAGGTTCGCGAACTTTGGATCGATCGATCCCAGGTAGAAGAAGAGGACGGTGGGCTGAAAAAAAAATATTATAGAATATTCGGGAATATTCCTTCTAACGGTTTGGTTTACGGTTTCTGATATGGCACGCCTCGTTTTGGTGATCACGACGGCAAACAGTCGACCTGGGATTGTCGAGGTGTGGACTCGGCAAATCCCTGGATTGTGCACCCCGGGTTGATTGAGGGGGAGAGAGATGAGCGCTGGTGATCACGACGGCTGACAAGCGAGGCGTTTTACCCAGGTTCAGGCTCCCGGAGGATAACACCCTACTTCCTGCTTGTCTGGTTATTGATGGTGAGCTGTGGCTACAATGGCGAGATGGCAATCTCGCTAGGGTTTGTGCGGCGATTATGAGCGTACCCTAGATGAAGGACCCTCCTAGCCTTTATATGGTAGGCTAGGTCTCGGGTGAACGGTGCCGATGGCGCTTACAAGCATGGTGGGGTCGCATGACCTAGCGTCGACTATTTTGGGCCGCACGTCGTCCTCCTTGGGCCTTCCTTGGGCCCTCGTTATAAGGCTGACGGGCTTGGCGTGACCCAGGTATCCCCACCGTGGGGTAGTCAAAGAGTGACCCCACGACAGGAGCCCCCTAGTGCTTAGTCGAATCATAGAGTCGGGTAAAGGACTCCATCCTCCTGGGCACGCCTTCGAGTTCCTGAAAGGGACAAGTAAAATTGGTCGACTCCGGCCGTTCAGGGCTTATGGAGGATTTCTTTAGTCGAACTGTCACTTCCAGGGCAAAGTACCGTTAGTACAACCTTAGCCAGTGATTTTCGACTGCTATTGCTCTGATTCACTCGGGAGCGCGAACAGCGCTCCCGATGGGAGTAGCCCCCGAGATTAAGCTGAATTGCTCGCAATTGAGGTTAAACTCAATTTTTCTTTAGTCGAAAAGCCCGCTCCCGATGGGAGTAAAGAAGGGACTCTATTTGGAGTCGCGACTGGCTTTTGTGTGACTTACTGTGTATTCGGCCAGTTTGGCTTACTGCAGGGGTTTGTTCGGCACTTGGAGCTTACTGGATGTTCTTGCACTCAAATGAAATGTTCGAGTTCTCAATCAGCTCGCTGGCTTACTGTACGAACTTATTCAGCTCTGAGAGCTTACTGAATTTTCTTGCACTCGAATGAAAATGTTCGAGTTCTCAATCAGCTCGTTGGCTTCCTACGCCTTCGCGGTTGACGTCAGTGCTGACGTTTTTGACGCACTCTGTGTCTGATGGGACGTGACAGTGCTGTCCCACTGTCAGTATTGGCTGGAGACAGCGGTTACCGCTTTTTTTTCTGACCGTTGGGCGCGAAAATTTCGCGGTGTGATGATAGCGCCTTGATTCCCGCGCGCAGTGGGCGGCGCGGCCGTCGACGGTTGCTATCTCCGCGCGACACGTGGACGGCCAGATGATGTTGCGGAGAGCAGTTTCCACAGGGATGGCCAGGATTAACTGACCGCGCGGTATATATTTTTTACCGCATCGGTGAACAGTTCATTCCATCCCCATTCCGTCGTCTCCGCTGCTCTCTCCGCCATTGTTGCTCCTCTGCTAGTTCCTTTCTTCCACCCTCCATGAGCAAGGCCGTGATGAAGAGGGGGAAGGCTGCTGCTGGCACTGGCGCCGCCGCCGAGGCGAGCGTGATGAAGAAGCCCGACGGCGATTGGGTCAAATCGTCGGTGAAGAAGGCCGACCTCGAGGCCCTCCACGCGCAGGGGTTGCTGCCGCCGGTAGACCAGGCGACGGTGCGCGCTCCGGGAAAAGAGGTATTTCCCGCTCCTCGCGATGGGGAACGCGTTTGCTTCGTGGATTTCCTTCCGCGGGGTTTCGGGTTCCCCCTCCACGATTTTGTCCGTGGTCTCCTGTATGCTTATGGGATTCAGATCCACGATCTGACTCCCAATAGCGTCTTGAGTATCGCGAGCTATATCGTGCTCTGCGAGTGCTTCCTGGGAATCGCACCTAATTGGTTGCTGTGGAAGTCGCTATTCCTCGTAAAGAGGAACGTGTGGAAGAACAAGCAGGTGTATCCAGTCAGCGGCTTCGGCATCCAGGTGCGTGGCGACACCACCTACTTTCAGATGAAGAAGTCCGACTCCGTCCAGGGCTGGCGGAAGAAGTGGTTCTACATCAGGTGCGACCAGGAGGGGCTTCCCAACTTCGCTGCTGATCGCGAGTTGCGGAAGTCGAACGCGTGGGCGCACCCGCTGTCGAAGGAAGACAAGGAGGCGACCCAGCCCTTGCTGACACTTCTCGTGGCTTGCTGAAGAGTCTTGGGCGCGAGACAGGTGGAGTTCACCTTATTGCCACCTTCTTCAGACTTCGGGTGCAGCCGCTTCGCGCTCGCACCCACCCGATGTGGGCGCGTGAGGACGCTGGCGATGAGCTCGATGATGACGAAGTCGCGTCGAAGGTGAGGAGCATCACTAGCCTCCGAGCCGCTGACCCGTGCAATGTCAAGTGTCCAGTCGAACCGTATGGGCCTAATAACCCTGTGCCTGAGGTGAGCTTTGTTTGCTTTGTTCGTCTTGTATCTTCTTGTGTCGAATCTTTTCGCTTGACTTGAATGCTTCATTCGCTGACAGGGCCGCTCGAACTATGTCAGTCTTCCTCCGTTGATGGAGAATGGCCTCATGAAGAGGCAGAGTTCCCTGAGGACGAGGTTGATGACGATGAAGTTCCCTCCGCCACCTCTCCGAGTGAAGAGCTGGAGGAGGATGAAGATGAGGAGCCGCAGCGGAAGCGGCAGAGGCGAAAGGGTGTCGACTCTGGTTCTGCCTCGTCGCCTGTGAAGGAGGCGGGTGTGATCGAGGAAGAGACGAGCGAGTCCTCTTCGGGTACTAAGCACCCGAGTGACCTGGCGGAACCGTTGTTCGTGCCTCCCCTCGGCTCTGCACCGCCGATCGAGTTCGCGAGGATGGCCTCCGTTTCCTTGGGGAGTGAAGATGATGATGTAGTCAGGTTAGTCGCGTGACCTTTGCTTTGTATTTGTCGAGTGTGCTTTTTCACTTGCGGGTCCTTGAATTGAGAGTTCTTGTGACAGCGACCGTACCGGCGCTGCTGTTTCTTCCCCTCGTGAGATGGAGCACACTTCTGCTCCCTTGATCGAGCAAACTGCTAGGACGCCCGGAGAGGAGGCTCTGGCGGGTGACGTTTTGGGCTTGAAGGCTTCCACCTCCACCATGCCTGAGAGGTTTGCTGATGCGACTCCAGTTGACTCTGGGCTGCTTGAGCATGTAAGTGTTCTTCGATTCCTTCTGCAAGATCTGTATCGGGTGCGCGTACAGCGCTCCCGATGGGAGTAGCCCCCGAAGATGCGCGTGACTGGAATAGTCGGGCGCAGATTGATGTCTTGTGTTTTCTGCAGCCATTTTATCGCCAGCAGATGGAAGGAGCCGCGGCCTTCGTTCGTATGGAGCAGGAGAGGGATCAGCTCCGCGCTGCTCTGGAGCAGGCGAATAGTAAGTATGAAACCTTGTGTTCGAGGAGTGCTTCGACTGCCTTTATTGCTAACTGTGCTCCGTTGACCCGCAGGCGAGAAGGAGAGCATGAAGGCGCGGGTCGCGAAGCTGGAGAAGTCACTGGGTGAAGCCCAAGAGCGGGAGCAAGCTCGGGATGCTCTGGAGAAGACCCAGGTCGACCGTTTGCTCGCACTCGCAGATGTTGTTGGAAGTAAGTTTTTCGGCCGTAGGCTACTTTGTCTTTTGTCGACTTCTGGCGCCTTATGGGTGTGGATTTCCTTTGGGCAGAGAATTGCGGAGGTGCTCCTCCGGAAGGGACTTCTAGCGAGAGTGTCGGCTTGGCGCAGGCTGTTGGCTTCGTCGACCGCGTCTGCGCATATGCATCGGCAGCGATGCAGCAGTCGGCGGCGGCCCTGCAGAAGTCGACGGAGGCCTTAGCGACTGTGCACCGGAACATCTTTCCAAACCAGCCACCACCAACTGCTGTTGATGCACTCGCGGCTCCATTCGAAGGCAATTCGAATGTCCTGGCGGACTTCACGCGCGCGCAGACGGTACGCGGCTCAGAGCTCACTTTCCAGCTGCTCCTTGGTCACCAAGTCGTAGGTGATTTTGAGAAGGTTGTCAGCGACTTCCCTCGGAAGCCTGATGGCAGAACCGCGTCCCTTAGCGGTGTGAAGGTGCAGGCGAGCCAGCTAGCTGCGAAGTTGGTCACCACCTTCGAGAGGAGAATTGCCAAAGCTGCAGAGTTGGCTGCTAGGAAGAGCCGTTCCCAGTCTGAGTCTGTAGTGTAGACTTTTCCCTTTTAGAACTGCGCTTCTGCTGTTGGGCTTGAGTCTGTAATGCACTATATATTGTGCGAGTGAACATGTTGATGATGAAATGTGAATTCACTCCCCCGGGGGTGCAGTCGCCGTGTATTTTTTTTATCTGGCTTGAATGAGTTATGTTTATTCTTTTCCTGGCCTGACGCTGTCGATTCTTGGCAGTCTGATATGGGCGAAGCTCCTGACGTTGCTGGGACGACTGGCGCGGGTGATGAGGAAGATACCACTTCGGCTGCGCCTACTCGTCGCCGCCGTCAAGCTCCTCCAGCTCCTGTGCGAAGCGTAAACGACCAGAGAGTGCTCACCTTCATGAGGAACAAGGTGGTTGAGCTCGAGTCGAAGTTGAAGAATGCTGAGTTGGAGCTGGAGCGACTGAGGTTGCGGCCCGTCACGCCGTTCTCCCAGCGTGAAGAGTTTCTGCTTGGAGAGATGGACTTGATTGGTTGACAGCTGCAAGGTTGGACTTTTAGCGTTTTTCCTTCGGCTTCTGTGTCTACTTGTTATGCTCAATGCTTGGCCTTGATGCAGATGTCAATTCTGATTTGACGGCGGAGCAGCTTCGAGTGGACGAGCGGGTAGAGAAAGAGGCCGCCGGCGACTCACCCGAAGCGCGCCAGTTTTGGTCAAACAAGTCCAGAGGAAGTATCCTGGCACGAATGCTGGATCGTACCTGGCGGGCTGCTGTACTATTAGAAGGTTGCAGAAAAACCCTCTGGCAGATCAACAAGGTGTACTTTCCTCACAACGAGCAGCCGAATGGACTAACTGCGCTTCTGGAGAGGTTCCGTGAAGGCGGTGCGTTGAAGGAAGTCGTGCACGCTCAACTTGTTGCCGGGGCGAACGTGGCGTTGGCGTATGTTCGAATGCACCGGCCTAACCTTCCATTGCACAAGGTGCTTGCCGGCTTGCCTGGAGAAGGTGACTATGCCGATACTCTTGCGGCTGCACGCCAGATGATTCAGCAGGTTCAGAAATTCAGTGAGCACCTTGTAGGGCCACTTGATGCGCCAAAGGGCGAGCCTGTAGAATAAGGGCAGTAGAGTGCTGTTGCATAGCGTTAGCTTGTAAGAGAAATTTTTCCAAGTGGAAGTATGAGTGTATGTATGTCGAGGTGGGGGTAGCCCCCGAGTTAGTAAATTGTATTTTGTAGACGTCTGTGAACCCGTATGGCACAGCCCCCGAGCGGATCGGGTGCGGCCTAGGGTTTTGTGGGTTTAGACGTGTGCGGCGTGGCCCCCGAGTGTTTCGAGTACAGCCGAGGATTTTCTGAGTTAGACCTGTATGGCGCAGCCCCCGAGTGCGTCGGGTGTGGCCTAGGCTGGACTTGGACCTGTATGGCGCAGCCCCCGAGCATTCGGGTGACGACCAAGGTTCTCGACTTGGACCTGTATGGCGCAGCCCCCAAGTGCGTCGGGTGCGGCCTAGGTTTTTTCGAGTTGAACCTGTATGGCGTAGCCCCCGAGTGCGTCGGGTGCGGCCTAGGTTGGACTTGGACCTGTATGGCGCAGCCCCCGAGCACTTCGGGTGACGACCAGGTTCTCGACTTGGACCTGTATGGCGCAGCCCCCGAGTGCGTCGGGTGCGGCCTAGGTTTTTCGAGTTGAACCTGTATGGCGCAGCCCCCGAGTGCGTCGGGTGCGGCCTAGGTTGGACTTAGACCTGTGTGGCGCAGCCCCCGAGTGCTTCGGTGGCGGCCGAGGATTTTTCGAGTTGAACCTGTATGGCGCAGCCCCCGAGTGCGTCGGGTGCGGCCTAGGTTGGACTTAGACCTGTGTGGCGCAGCCCCCGAGTGCTTCGGGTGCGACCAAGGTTTTCGACTTGGACCTGTATGGCGCAGCCCCCGAGTGCGTCGGGTGCGGCCTAGGTTTTTCGAGTTGAACCTGTATGGCGCAGCCCCCGAGTGCGTCGGGTGCGGCCTAGGTTGGACTTAGACCTGTGTGGCGCAGCCCCGAGTGCTTCGGGTGGCGGCCGAGGATTTTTCGAGTTGAACCTGTATGGCGCAGCCCCCGAGTGCGTCGGGTGCGGCCTAGGTTGGACTTAGACCTGTGTGGCGCAGCCCCGAGTGCTTCAGGTGGCGGCCAAGGATTTTTGAGTTGAACCTGTATGGCGCAGCCCCCGAGTGCGTCGGGTGCGGCCTAGGTTGGACTTAGACCTGTGGCGCAGCCCCCGAGTGCTTCGGGTGCGGCCAAGGTTTTCGACTTGACCTGTATGGCGCAGCCCCCGAGTGCGTCGGGTGGGCCTAGGTTTTTTCGAGTTGAACCTGTATGGCGCAGCCCCCGAGTGCGTCGGGTGCGGCCTAGGTTGGACTTAGACCTGTGTGGCGCAGCCCCCGAGTGCTTCGGGTGGCGGCCGAGGATTTTTCGAGTTGAACCTGTATGGCGCAGCCCCCGAGTGCGTCGGGTGCGGCCTAGGTTTATGTTGCTTTTTGACTGAAAAAGTAAAGTGGAGAGCTTGTTCCATAAATCACTTCATTGATTTTTGCGAGCAGGCCGCCTCATTAAAACCCTTCCAGTCCCCTCAGGTACCCTGGTAAGGGAAAGAGTGCGTCTGAAACCTGCCGCCTTGACATGTATGCTTTGTTACAACAGGGGAGTCGACTAGGCATAGAAGCGTCGCAGCTGCGCGACATTCCACGGGTTGTGGCAGACTGTTCCTGTCTTCGAGTCCTTCAGGCGGTAAGCTCCTCCGCCGATTGCTTCTGTCACAATGTATGGGCCCTCCCATGGGAGGCGAGCTTGTGCACCTTCTTCTGTTTGAGGCGAAGGACCAGGTCGCCTGGAACGAAAGCTCTTGGCCGCAGTCGCCGTCCATGGTAGTTGCGCAGGTCCTGCTGGTACACAGCTGAGCGAGTGAGGGCGATGTCGCGTGCTTCGTCCAGGGTGTCCATGTCGTCCTCGAGTGCTTCTTCTGCGTCAGACTCGTCGTAGGCCACCACTCGAGGTGCATCGAACTTGATGTCGCAGGGCATGACCGCCTCTGCGCCATAAACCATGAAGAATGGCGTGTACTGGGTTGATCTGTTCGGTGTTGTGCGTAGACTCCAAGCACAGAAGGCAGCTCTTCGACCCAGGCGCCTGCAGCGCGCCTCAATGGTACTCGCAGGCGCTTCTTGATGCCTTTGCAGACTAGGCCGTTGGCCTTTTCGACTTGCCCATTGGATTGCGGGTGCGAGACTGATGCGTAGTTGAGCTTGATGCCTTGTTCGGAGCAGAAGTCCTTGAATTCTTCGGCTGTGAAGTTCGTGCCGTTGTCGGTGATGATGCTGTTCGGCACCCCAAACCTGAAGATGATGGACCTGATGAAGTTAACTGCTGAGGATGCAGTCGAACTTGTGATGGGCACGGCTTCGATCCATTTGGTGAACTTGTCGACTGCTACCAGGAGGTGAGTGTGCCCCCTGGTGAGATTTCTTGAGTGGACCCACCATGTCGAGCCCCACTGAGCGAAGGCCAGGCGAGTGGTATGGTCTTCAGTGCCGATGCTGGCGCGTGCGGCTTGTTGGCGAACTCCTGGCAGCCGAGGCATTTCTTCACGATTTCTTCGGCATCTTGCATTGCGGTGGGCCAGTAGAACCCGGCTCGCAGGGCTTTGGCTACCAAGGCACGACTGCTGCGTGGTGCCCGCAGGTGCCTGTATGGATTTCGAGCAGGATGGCTTGACCGTCGACTGGATCAACGCACCTTTGCAGGACTCCTGAGATGCTTCGCTTGTATAGTTCCCCCTTGATGATGGTGAAGCCTTTCGAACGGCGAATAATGCGCTTGGCTTCGACTGAGTTGACTGGCAGTCTCTGGTGCAGCATGTACGCCAGATATGGGCTCGTCCAGGTGGGCTCGATGAGCAGAACCTCCATTGGCTCCTTCTCTTGCTGGCGGGTCGCGGTGCTCGTTGATGGTGTGGAGGATCCGGGCGCGGGTCGAAGTTTGACAGACCGCTGCGTGATGCGCTCAAGGAAGACGCCGGGTGGCACCTGCGCCTTGTCTGAGCCCAGGTTGGCGAGGGCGTCGGCTTCCTCGTTGCTTTCGCGGCCGATGTGCCGCAACTCGCAGCCGTCGAAGGTGCCCTCCAGCTGGTTGTACAGGTCTCTGTAGGCGATCATGTTGTCGGCGATGGCGTCACAGGCTTTCATGGTTTGCTGCACGACGAGGTAGGAGTCGCCGTAGATCATGAGGTGAGTGGCGCCGCAGTTCTTGGCCATTCGCATGCCATGGATTAGGGCTTCGTACTCAGCCTCGTTGTTGGAGGGTGTTGGGAAGTCCATCTGTAGCACGTACTTCAGCTTGTCGCCTTTGGGGAGATGAGGATGACTCCTGCCCCGGCTGATCTGAACTTTTTGGAGCCGTCGAAGTACATTGTCCATGCGTTGGACAGGTCGGGGACATCTGGCAGCTGGGCTTCTATCCACTCGGTGGTGAATTCTGGGAGCACTTGGGCCTTGATTGACTTCGGGTGAGCGTATTTCAGCCCCCAGGGTCCTAGCTCGACGACCCACTTAGCGACTCGTCCTGTCGCGCATTGGTTGGTCAGGATGTCGGAGAGCCCGGAGGAGCTTACCACCGTGATCGGGTGCTCGGAGAAGTAATGGATTACTTTCCTTGAAGTCATGAAAACTCCGTAGGCCAGCTTCTGGTAGTGCGGGTAGCGCTGCTTGGACAGGGTCAACACCTCGCTAAGGTAGTAGACGGGTCGCTGAACAGGGTGCTGTGTCCTTCTTCTTCTCGTTCGACTACGAGTACCGTGCTGACCACCCTGTTTGTGGCTGACACGTAGAGGTATAGCGGCTCGTTCTCCAGTGGAGCCACCAGTACTGGGGAAGTCGTGAGTTTTCTTGAGTTGGTCGAACGCGACTTGCGCTTCTTCTGTCCACTCGAACTTGTCTGTCTTTTTCATCAGTTGGTAGAAAGGCAGGGCCTTTTCTCCCAACTTACTTATGAACCGGCTGAGAGCTGCGACTCGGCCGGCTAGGCGTTGCACCTCGTGAAGCTTGGTCGGTGCTGGCATTGCGAGTATGTTTTGCACCTTCTCAGGGTTGGCTTCGATTCCTCTTGCAGAGACGAGGTACCCAAGCAGTTCTCCGGCTGGCACGCCGAAGACACACTTGTCTGGGTTCAGCTTGATCTGATACTCGTCGAGGGCGGCGAAGACCTTGCGGAGGTCGGCGATGAGGGTGTCCTCCTTGCGGGTGGTGACGACGATGTCGTCGACGTAGACTTGGACGATCTGCCCGATGAGCCCTTTGAGGCATGCTTGCATTGTGCGCTGGTACGTGGCACCAGCGTTCTTCAACCCGAAGGGCATCGTCTGGTAGCAGAAAACGCCGTCGGGTGTGATGAATGCTGTCTTCTCCTCATCTTCGACGTTCAGTCTGATCTGCTGGTAACCTGAGTAGGCGTCCAGGAAGGACAGGCGTTCGCAGCCTGCAGTCGAGTCGATGATCTGATCTATCCGCGGGAGCGGGAAATGGTCCTTGGGGCAGCATTTGTTGAGGGCGGTGAAGTCGACGCACATGCGGAGTTTCTTCGTCTTCTTCTTCTCCACCAGGACTGGGTTGGCGACCCAGTCCGAGTCTTTGATCTCTCGAATGAACTTGGCATTCAGCAGTCGATCGATTTCTCTGCTGATTTCGTCTCGCTTGGGCCCGGAAAAGCGTCGCATGGCCTGTTTGACGGGTCTGGCGTCCTTGTGGACTTTTAAGGAGTGCTCGGCGAGGTTCCTGGGTATTCCTGGCATGTCAGAGGGTTGCCATGCGAAGATTCTCCAGTTCTCACGTAGAAACTCGACGAGCGCGCCTTCCTATGCGGGAGTCAGACTCGACGATACTTTGACCGTCTTGCTGGCGTCAGTCGGGTGGACCTGATGGGTCGTTGTGTCGTCAGCCGCGTTGAAGGCAGCGTCCTTGGCTGGTTTCTTGCGGGCTGGGAAGATGGTCTTGTCGTTGTCGACTGCCATTGCCTCGAAGTGCTCTTCGACTCCGAAGAATTCGGAGATCTTGCTGAACTCGCGGTCGCAGCTGTTGGAGCGGTCGAAGTCGCCGTACCGTGATGACGCCCTTGGGTCCAGGCATCTTGAGCATGAGGTAGGCGTAGTGAGGTACCGCCATGAATCTGGCGAAGGTTGGGCGCCCGAGTATCGCGTGGTACTGCGACTTCCAGTCGACTACCTCGAAGTCGATCGACTCCCTCTTGAAGTTTTCGGGTGTGCCGAAGATGACATCGAGTGTGATCGTTCCCATGGGCGTGACTGCTTGCCCTGGTACTATGCCATGGAATGTAGTTCTGATGCTGCCAAGTCCGTCGTTGGCCTGTTTATCCTTCTGAGGGTGTCGGCAAAGATGATGTTAATGCCACTGCCTCCGTCCATGAACACCTTTTTCAGGGTGTAATCTCCGATCAGAGCTTCGACTACCAGGGCGGCGTGCCCGGGTCGTGGTACTGCAGGCGGGTGATCTGCTCTGGAGAAGGTGATTGGTGTCTCTGACCCTCTCAGGTAGTCTGGTACCGCGGTGGACAGGTGATGGCTTGGAAGACTTGGCGGGTGATGAGCTTCTGAGCCCTGTTTGAGGGGCGCCCCTTCTGTATCATGTTGAGTTGTCCGCGTGCCGCTGGATATGCGTCTGGACCACCGGTGGGGCTTCTTGCTGCGGCTGTGCTGCTGCTGCAGGAAGGCTCCCGCAGCCTGTGCTGGATTAGCGACTGCGTGTGGGGGTGCTGCCTGGATGGCCAGCTGCGCGGTGGCTGTGCTGCGGGTGCTGGGTGACTATCTTCTGCATGGCTTCATATATTTTGCGTGCCTTTCGACAGTCCTTCAACAGGTGGTTGGATCCCCACTTGCCCGTTTCCGGGTTCCTGAACATGTGGTGCCTGCAGGGTTGTTCCAGCTCTTCCGCTGGGCTTAGAGTGTGTTTCTGCCACTCGCGTTTATGGCCTCCGTCGCTGCGGTAGCTGCTGCCGCCGCTTCGGTTGTACTGCCCCTGGCTGTATTGGCGACTTGGTCCCGCCGCTTCGACTGTACTGTGCATGGCTGTATTGGCGACTGCTGTCGCGCGTTTCATCCTCACGGGGGGTTTGGAATCCCGCCGCTACTAACTCGATTGAGTCGTTGCCGTTGTAACGCGGCTTCTTCTTGTGGCGCCCTTCTCGCCAGTTGCTTGGTCCGGCTTCGTCCTTCGGGAGTAGTGTGAACTATTGCGGACCGAGTCCTCTCCGTCTGCCCACTGGTTTGCTATCTTCATGACCTCGATCATGTTTTTCGGCCGGAGCCTACCAAATTCCTCGCGGAGGTCGCGGCGGGAGACGCCGTGCATGAAGGCATCCATCACTCGGTCCTCCGAGGCGGTCTCCATGGTGTTGCGGAGCAGGGTCCAACGCTGGATGTATGACCGGAGCGGCTCGTCTCGTCCTTGCTTGCATGCTTGCAGTTCGACGAACGTCGTTGGCTCGAGTACGTTCCCAGAAAGGATTTAACGAAGGCTTCCGCGAACTCGTCCCACGTCCTGAAGGCGTTCTTGGGTTGAGTGTTGAGCCACCCGCGCGCAGAGCCCGTGAGCATCAGCTGGATGTACTGCATGGCCGTGGTCGAAGTACCGCCCTGACAGCTGCAGGCTATAAGGTAGTCTTCTAGCCAGAGTCTTGGGTCCTGCTTCCCGTCGTACTTGACTGCTTCTGCCGTGAGCTTGAAGCCCTTGGGCATTCTCGTGTCGTATGTTGAAGCTGAAGCACGCGGCGCCGCACGGCTCGTAGTCGCCGTCGCTGCGGTCGTAGTCGAAGTTGGGCGTGCTAACCGGGCGCTGGGTGCGGCTGCGGTCTACCGTCCTTTGCGTGATGACGTTGCGGAGGTCTTCACCTGGCTGCGGTTGTCGCAATTGTCTTGTCGCCGGGGCTGCGAGTGCGGGCTCGTGGTCGCGGCGATCCGATCCTCGCGCTTTTTTCTGTCGGCGCCTTGTTTGCCAGTGCTTCTTCGAGTGCTTGATAGACATGATCTGCTGCTTGTGGAGGAGAGCGCGCGAGTCGCCCTCTGGCGGCTGTGTCAGCCGCAAGTAAGTTTCGACTGCCATGAGTGCAGCTCCGGGTGTCTTGGGGACGGGTATTCCGTCTGCGTCTTCTATGTATGATGACTCGAGGTTGCGGGTGACTCTAGCGCGGTCGACCTCCGTCATCAGGGGCACGCGGGCTCTGTGGCGCCTTGCTCCTTGCGAGACCTCTGTTGAGGCAGTGAACGAGTAAGCGGCCCTCCTGGCGCTTGACGCGTCGGCCTCCTCCTTGCGTCGGAGGAGCTCGGCCTTCTCTGCGCGGAGTCGTTCGCCTTCTTTCCGCAGCAGGTATTGGACCGCCATAAGGTCCTCCCGGGGTGCATCCGGTGGAGGGTACGTGCCTTCCTCGACGTGCTTCAGGGCTTTGATTGCCATGTCGTGGGTGATGGTGAGTCGCGTCACCTGGTCCGGCATGACCACCTCCAATGGATATGCGGGTTCGTCGTCGTTGTCCTGCGGCCTCTGGCCGATCATGAAGACTTGCGCGGGGTAGATCTGGGCAGCGGGATGGACGCTGCCACTGCTGCTTCCTTCGTCCGAGCCATGCTCGGAATCGAAAATGGCCGCAACGTGGTGGGTACCACAGTCGCTGCCGCGGCTTTTTCCCTGGAGTTTCGCGATCTTTGCCGCGGTCGTGAGAAGTGATGCCGCTGTTGTCGACGCGGGCGCGATTGGCTTGTTGACGATCTTGCGTGTCTTCGTTGCGCGCAAAGGCGTGGTCGACGTAGTCGAAGTTGATGCAGGTCTTGGCCTTGCCAACGACGCGATCGAGGTAGTCGAAGTTGACTCGATCCGCGCGGTGGTCGACGAGGTAGTCGACGTAGTCGTAGCAGATGCGATCTCCGTGGCAGCCGGAGACGCTAATGGCACAGCCGTATTGGGCACGACCTCCGTCGCGGCGGAGGTGGTCGGAGTAGTCGAGGCGGACGTGATCTTCCCAGCGGTCGAAGATGCTGTCACCGCGGTCGTAGAAGATGCGATCTCCGCAGCAGGTGAGGACGTGGTCGACGCAGCCGCGGCAGATGCGAGTGCCATCGCCGCGGGCGGTGCGATCGCCGTAGATCTGAGCACTCCACAGCTGTCTACGAAGTAGTGCATGGTACCGAAGGTGAGGCACATACCTACGTGCAGATCGGCGTACACCGAACGGTGGGCCGGCGGGTGGAAGGTGTACTCGAAGGAGCCGAAGCAGATTGGCTCCTTGGCGATGCAGACGTCGGTCTTCAAGGTTGATGGAGCCGGTGCGACCATGATTCCAGCGCTCGTTCTTTCCCACAGACGGCGCCAATTGTCGAGGTGTGGACTCGGCAAATCCCTGGATTGTGCACCCCGGGTTGATTGAGGGGGAGAGAGATGAGCGCTGGTGATCACGACGGCTGACAAGCGAGGCGTTTTACCAGGTTCAGGCTCCGGAGGATAACACCCTACTTCCTGCTTGTCTGGTTATTGATGGTGAGCTGTGGCTACAATGGCGAGATGGCAATCTCGCTAGGGTTTGTGCGGCGATTATGAGCGTACCCTAGACGAAGGACCCTCCTAGCCTTTATATGGTAGGCTAGGTCTCGGGTGAACGGTGCCGATGGCGCTTACAAGCATGGCGGGGTCGCATGACCTAGCGTCGACTATCTTGGGCCGCACGTCGTCCTCCTTGGGCCTTCCTTGGGCCCTCGTTATAAGGCTGACGGGCTTGGCGTGACCCAGGTATCCCCACCGTGGGGTAGTCAAAGAGTGACCCCACGACAAACGGTTTGGTTTACGGTTTCTGATATGGCACGCCTCGTTTTGGTCCAAAAAACGCGAGGTTCGCGAACTGTAAACGAGTTTTAAAGTTTCGCGTTTTAAGTGCTCTGTTAGAGATGCTCCAAGACGTGGAAGGCGTCCTCTATTTCGGTGGGCCGGCCGGAGCGTGGGGCATTGGCGGATGTATCGTATGAATTCACTGTACATTCTATGCTAGCTCAAATGCAGAGGTATCTATATGAAGTGTTTTATTTCATTGTTTTATGCTGAAGTTCACGGAGATGGGATCTTCGCTGAAAAAGAAGAGATGCGACCCCGATATGATTAGCTAAAATTATCAAGCGTACATAATAAACGAGTTTGGTGCTTGCTTTGCCAATTGATTACTCCTACCATCGATAGTCTTGTTCATTAATCTGGTTAGTCGAGTATGCAGCTCGGGCATACATGGGAGGAACCTGCCATTTGAAATTTCCGCTCCATCCATTTTTTAGAGTATATAGTGGCAACTTTAGAACCTTAAACCATGTTTACACATAAGCACAATAGGTGCATACTCCAGGGGAAAAAAAGTGCACAAAATATTAGTTTGCGAAAAGTCCTCCTCTACTACTTAATCCACAAATGTTGGTCGATATCTAATCATGTTACTAGTTTTTTCTATACAGTGAGGATATTTTCACCAACTAGTCCAACCAATATATAGAATAATTAAGCACCCTATACTCAACAAAACATCGTGCCTGCAACTTCGCGTGCCAGATATTTAAAATTACCACCTGTTCTCTGATCCATATTATAACCTGAATGTATTGTAAGTCCAGTTATAAAAGGATGACATTAAATTTGTCAGCTTAGTTTTTCGAAAACAAATGTATTCTAAAAACGTTTTATTTCTATGGCAACGCAACACACATACTCCTTATAAAATTATATCGGGACTTTTTTTGTCCTATATTACTCGCCCAGTTCAACATTGTACATAACGTCTGCAGAGTCAAACTTTGTAAATTTTGACTAAATATATAAGAATATATCAATATCTACAATAAAAAATAAATATTACTCAAATCATCCTAAAAATATTTTCATATTATATGTATATGATATTTTTTTTCATATGTACTTGGTCAAAATTTGAAAAAAAATAGTCTGAAAAAACATACAACTCAGGGTAAATAAAAAGACATGTAGTACAAAGTAGTGCAGAATCATTTGTATTTTGGTATATAAAACTGCCGTTTTTGGTAAACTCAAACACCTCAAATATTTAAAACCATTATATTTTCATTAATGATAGTATTATTTAGCTACTTACAAACTATCCCTTGCAAACGCACCCTAATGTTTTGTGTTTCCATAGAAACACTTTATCTAACTATCTGCCCCCTTCGTTGCTCACATCACTCGCCGAGGGTTGGGGGGTGGGGGGCACCGCCCCTACGGCCCTACCCCACCTTTTGGATACTGAGCCTACAAAGACTTATAAATTGGCCCATATGTGACCCATATTTGACAAATAATTTCTAATTTTGACCTTCTAACCTATTTGCCATCTCCGGAATTTGGTCCAAACTCCATCGATGGTACACCAGCTTACGTGTGTGATTTGCAGGAATGGTGCATGTCAGCTCGTCAGCGCGACTGCGAGGGCCAGAAGGACAAGCACAAGACCTTTAAACTCCAGGGCAAGGATGAGCTTGCCTGACATGAGGAGTGAACCATTTAAACTCGTGCTTCGCAAATTGGGGCCGAATTCGATCCCAGCTTAGTCACCCTGTTGGCAGATTGTTTTGCTTGCAAATGGAAAATGTTGTCCAAGTGTGTAAACACCTTGGCTTAATAGTGAGGGGCATCATTTTTCTTCCGGGTGCATATGTATTTTTTTAATGTAAAATACATAATCTCATTCTGAAATGTCAAAAATCTTAAATTTGTGCTCGTACTTCTTGACATCTTATATGTGCACATATTCATTTCATGGAAAATCAACTTTCTTGTGTCTCATGTAAAAGGGCAAAATCCGATGCTAAAATAAAGTTTTTTTTTTCACGAGATTTGTGTTTCGTCTTTTTTCACAGGCCACAAAAAATTGCTGAATTTTTGCGAAAATTTGTGTACGTACATTGAACGTGGATGTATATGCGCGATTTTGTTTTGATATTTTGAATGTTGATTTCTGGATAAAGGGAGCATGTGCACATGGGGGCCAAAATTAATTTCCGGCTTAATCTCCCTGCGTACACAAGCGCTAAAATTAATTCCCTGGGTTCCAATATTCCCTTCCAACCACAAAGATCCATCCTAACTACACCCATCATCGGCCCCCCTACGTTAACCATCCATGCGATGCGATGCACCGGCCGGCCGGGACGCACACCATATCCGCCCCCACGTTCAGTCGCATACAGCGTACACCTACACGTCCCGCGCGGCCGACATGGTAGTTGCCTGCTGGTCATCTGCGTGTCGCCGCCGCTCTACACGAAGGCGGGGACGGCGACCCTCGCCCAGTCGCCGTCGCCACCAGCATCGATCGTCACCTACGTACATAGACGCGGTCGTCGCGACGCCATCCGTCTCGGCGTCGTTCTCCTTATTTCCTTCCCGCGAGGTGGAGAGGTGGCCGCGGAAAGAGGGCGCAGGCCGAGCCCAGCGAGGCCGTGTGGGTCCGTCCGGCCGGCGCGTGCCCACCGCCACCATGAACCATCGCCACCCGCGACGCTGGGACCTTTTATTTTCCCTTCTATGCTAGCTGGGGTGGCGCCGGCCTAACAGCGCGCCGACCGGGACGTCTCACCGTCGCACATGCACGCCGCTCCCGTTCCCGTTCCCGTTCCGAGAGGTGCCAATCATAACACGGCGTGGCCGGCCGCTGATCGGAGCTTTCTTTCTAGTAGCTTGGACGATCCCTATGCACTCACTCACCATATATGTTAACTTCCCCAGCAGGCCAGCATCATTTTCTTGATAGACGGGATGGATCCAGTAAAACTGATGGAGGCATTCCAGCAGCTGGGATAATGTGATCGTGCCGCATTGTCTTTGCACGGCCCTGGCCGGCTAGCGGGCTCGACGCCGACCGTTTCGATCCGAGGCGTATACGGCAAATGCTGATCGTATGATTGTTTTCGACAAGATCTAGGCAACTACTTTGTTTGTCGAAGACTTGCATTGTGCGCTGATCAACAACAACAACCACAGGGAACATTGGGACAACATTGCCAGCAATATTATTGGTAGTAAGATGGCGTTGAAGCACAGCTTCAAAACAGAGAGGTGATAGGAGGAGAACACGTAGCGCCGATAGGTGTCTATTTATACTATCTTTATTTCAAAATGTAAGACTTCCTAGCAAACTAAACTTTACATTGTGGAACGGAGAGAGTCCTACACACAATATGAGAGCTGTCGAGATATTTGTATTTTTTATGTGGAGATGACTGATGAGAGTAGAGAGGTGTCCTTTTTTTATACGGAGTAGTAGAAAAAAGATGAAGATGCGAGCGAGCTGTCGATCGAGATGTTACTATTTCTTATTTATGTGGAGATTAGAGTAGCAGGCATGTCACATAACAATAACAACGCATATGATTAGCCTGTGACCGATTCCCTTCCTCTTGAAGAAAGAGAAGCAGATGAGATTAGGTCAGTGGACAGCAACGGGGCATATGATTCGTTTGTTCGGTGCAGATCCACGTATCCGTTATTTTGATTGGGGCTATCCCCTATCCGTGCGTCATCGGGCCGAACTGCTCAATGATCAAAGTCTAGTAGCAAGTCCTGATGCAATGGTGATGGGGCTGACTCCACCGAAGAAATGCACACGAATGAAAACAACCAGTAGCAAGTCCTGTGAATGACAGCTCTTGAAGTCGTGCAGTTTTGTAGTACTAGAAAAATAAATAAATAAAGTCTTGCCGTTTTGTAGAAGCTCCTTGGGTGGTTGAAGCAGACGACCTATGGATCTTTACATGCCAAGTTGCCGACAAGCTATACACCAAACGTATTACTTATGACGCAATCATTATAAAAGAATTGACACAAATTGTTGAGTTAAAAGCTACATGAATGACTGTAATGCAGGAAACTGAAAACAGAGAAATATACAAGACCACGTATTTCAAATGCCACCACCTTTAGCCAACCAAGGATGACAGCTCCGCTATATATCTCTACTATTTCCGTTACAAAATAGATGACTTGGATTTGTCTAAATACGAATGCATGTTAAAAAAATGTATATATGCCTCCGCATTTACACAAGTTTGAATCAAATATTTTGTAAAGAAGGGGGTCTATTATTGAAACCAATCGTAATGATGGAGATTCTCAAGAGGCCCACCCATTGTCGACGCAAGGGTCTGAGGCAGAGGATCCTCTTTGGACAATGCTTTTCATCTTGGCCATCGCCTCCTTTGAGAGAATATTACAACGTGTCTGTGAAAGCCGGTGTTCTGAAACCTATCCTTGCTATAACTTACAGGCTCAAAATTTCCCTTTAAGATGACGACACGATAATTTATGTCTCCAACTCTAGCGTGTAGGATGGCGGGCGCCAGATTCTGGACTTGTATGTGGACTACTAGCCTACGTAGAAACCTCCTGAAGACGAAATTTTGCGCTGCGAGATGTGAAGAACCAGACATGGCTGGAATCTTGGATGCATTCCCCATGAAGTTGGCTACTTTCGCCCACAAATGCCTTGCTTCCCTCTTCATTTCTGAAGACTTTGAAATATTGATTTCCAACCGTTTAGAGCAAGGAAGAAATAATAGTCTAGTATAAAATGCAAACAGATTGGGGATGTCAAAGGTTTTCATCACAATGGCCTCAATATATCACTTGGCAGTCATCACGCCTACGGCCTACCCCATCTAGGCGCTACCTAAGGTCCTTTTAGATGATGTAGTGTAAGGAATGTTGAGGACTAGCTTGCACATCGAGAAATTTGATTTTCCTTGCCACGACTCCACTTGTTTTCCCATTTTAACGCCTAGACTTCCCCAACCCTTAAGGCCCTGTTTTTTCGAGAGTTTTTTTGGGATTTGTGAGGATTATCCCGGTCAAACCCCGAAATCTCCACATATTCAAAACATCATTTGTTTCTAGTGTATTGGACAGGTTTTATCCCCACCTTTCCCCACAAATCCCCAAACTCTAGTTCATTTTTTTCTCAATCCCCTAGGAGATTCAATACACTACCCCTACCTAGTGGATAGATCCCCAATCCCCTAGGGTATTGGGTGAATTTTAGGTTTCACCCAGTCGACTAGAGGATTATCCCCACCAATCCCCACAAAAACTTTAGAACAAACAGAGCCTCAAGGATTGGGTGAAGTTTGGGGTTTCACCCAATACACTAGACGATTATCCCCACCAATCCCATAAAATACCCTAGCAACAAACAATGCCTAAGAGTGTTTATCGTCACATATGGGAAATCCCAAGTAGATAAACGTGAATGAACCCTCCTGACACATCAGCATATTTGCCGGGTTCAGTTTGCTCCAGCACTGTTACCCCATGATGACCGCCTCACCTTCGTGGAAGTTGATTTTAAGACCCGACCTTAACTTGAAACATGTGAGCAGGAATTTCAGGTTTACAATATCAAGCTTGTCATTCTGAATCAAAATCATTGCATCATGTGCTTATTATCGTGAAGTGTGGAACAACACCACTAAGATAGCCGCTAGGGCGTTGATACCCGTAGAAGTGATAGCCTTCAGTAGCTACCTGCAATGAAAAGTATACGGGGTTAGGTTGAGCCTCCAAGTGCAGAGTATGTAGTAAGTGGAAGACGTGTTTTCCCCACGAGGGTGACTCGAGGGTTTAATATCGAACTCTCGGGGAATCAGTAGTGAAAGATTTATCTTCCTATCCTTCTTTTGGTTACCTACAAAACAAAGTTAAATGTTTTGGTCCTCAACCTCACCTGTGGTTGTCAAGCACAAGGTGTAAGAATGATATCAAGATAGTTATGCAATGCAAACAAGAAATAAATATGCAATGGTGGTGAATAAATGTGCAAGGATGATGATAACAATGATAAATGATATTTTTGGGTTTTTTATGATGAATGCAAGATGTAAAAGTGTTTTTGTATTTTCGGATTTAATAATGGCAGAAAATGGAAAAGTGGTAAAAGTTGTTGGAAAGGTGTTTCTTATGATTAAAAATGGACCGGGGTTCATGGTTTCACAAATGCACTCTCTCTTTAATAAAGTGGTAGACAATGGAACACTAGAGTTGACATATGAGATTGCAACACAAAGTTTGATGACAAGTTACTAATTATATGGGCATCACGTCCTAACATAGAGATCTTTTGGTTATTAATCTCACTTATACTCCACCAAGATGCGAACTAAATCATAACACCTTAGTAATTAAGATAACTCAGAGTATAGCTTTAAGTATCATGACATGAAGTTAAAATAAGAACATGCTAGATCTAGTCACGGAGAAGTGGCAATCACCCACAACCCTTGTAGCATGGTATTTTTGTTTATCCCTAGTGAGGCAACAAAGTAAGGTAAACACCCAAGTGGATCGCGATATTACAGTTGTCAACTTACCGCACTCACCACCCCCCGTTACTCCAACTAATGCACACGTCACCCCACACACGCTCTCATAAACATGCTTGATCATAACAAGTAATAAGAACGGGGTACATAATATGCATCTATATTCATAACTGAAACAAACATTGCAATCTCAAACATATATTAACTCATAAAAGATCCACCACATAGGAATTACAACGATGACCGTAATCATGTTCAGCAGCTCATACGGTACTAATTAGTGAAGCTCAAAGAGAGGAGAGATACATAAGTTACTTCCACAAACCCATAGTCCAGAGGTGGACTACTCCCTCTTCATCATGGAGACGGTGGAGATGTCGATGGAGAAGATGGAGACCACGCCGGCAGCGCCCCGCCGGAGTTTTCCCCCTCCAATCTGCAGCTCCAGATCTCTGTTTCGTGTTTCTGTGTTTCGGCGGCGCTCCTTCCAGAGAACGTCGGGGGACTTTTTTATAGGCGTTTTTAGGTCAAGAGGATGTCGGTGGAGAAAAGATCGACGGCAGCGGAGCCACGAGGGCCAAAGAGTGGGCCCCACGCGGCCAGGTACAGTGGCCGCGTGGGCCACCCTCTTTTGGGCCTCGGCCTCCGTTTGCTTGCTTCCTTCGCTCCCAAGTCTTCTTCCTTCCAAAATATTGACGCTCGTAATTTTCCAGGTCATTTGGACGTCGTTTGGGTCCCTGAAACTTAAAAGGAAAGAAATAGGGTTTTCTGCCTGCGCAGGGTTAATTCCATAAAAATAGGAAATAAATATTTTATTCCTAAAATCATTATATAACAGTGGTATAACCCTTATATGATGCAAATATGATTGGAATATAAGTGATATAGTGCAAAGTTCATGTATGCATTTTACATGCATCAACATCCCCAAGCTTAACCAATACTCGTCCTCGAGTATGAAGGTGATAAAACTAACATGGACTTTGCAATATAACACTAACAATGGATATCAAAGATGATTGCTACTGCTACATAGAGTCAAATGATTCATTCTTCAAAGGAGTAGCAATATGCAAGATAGTTTATGAAGTGATATCAAGTATTCAATGCAAGGATGTTCAATGATAGTTCACAAAGTGTAACATAGAAGATAGTAATATGGACCACATGTATGCATAATGATAAGTAAGAACATCCTACATTGGTCATAGAGTGATGAAAATCTGAATATAAAAGGTGGACACTTTGGAAAGATGTATATGTGAGTAGAGGTAAAGCATGCATAAGTTTCATCTAACTTCCAAACTCTTCTACTTAAGTTAATGATTGCAATGTGGAATCTTGGTGTCAAGCTCTCATTACCCCTATCATAGCATCTTGAATGATTAAAGTTTAATGTGAAAGCAAATATGAGTAGTGTGCTTGACAAAGTAAAGGTTGGATGTCTCATGCCCCTTGAATACAAGTACCTACACCATGAGTTACTCAACTTGGGAAACAAAGCAAGTTCAAGTTATATCATTGTAAGTAATAATAGTATCATCAAGAGCGTCAACTGGGGTACCTCTTGTCCCAGGATATGGAACAAGCCCATATCAAAATGACAAGACAAACAAACAAGATGAACAACCTCAACACCCTTTTTATTTACCATTGGAATAGCTTTTTATTATAAGGTGTATCACAGACGGTTCACCATAGCATGTAAGTAAATTTCCACCATGAATGATGCATGGCTTAGATTAGCGGCCCAGGCGTCTCTCTAACCATTTATACAAACTCATTTAAACTACTTCATTTCCACCTCATTTCACCATGATAGGCATCCATAAACAAAAGTACATGATATCAACTAAATGAGATGAAGGAGCATGTTGAAAGCTTTGCATGTGACAGCACATATGGGCTAACTCCCAACCTCGGACATTTATCAAGCCACTAACATCATAATCTTAATCACAATGGGTCATGTTTTATTTATGCAATAAAAGTAAAGTGTGCATCAAGTTCGTGAGAGCTATATAACCAACTTTTCCCATCAATCAATAACATAAACATTTTCATTCAGAGGTATAGATAACACAAATATCATGATAACATACTCGGAATAGCATAAAGCCAATAGGTAGATATGGTGGACTCACTGGAATAACTTTGGTTGAAGGTGTTGGAAACAAGTTTTTACTTGTTGGAATTTTTGGGCTAGCAAGAGGGAGAAAGTTGACCATCTAGATGCATGCATGAGTGTCCATAGAACTAACTAATCCATGTTAAACAAAGTAAAATAACTTTCAGCATCAAAACATGAATAAGTGATAGCTCTTGATAAAGCATTTGCAAATTATTACTCATAAACAAGCTCATGAATCATGCAACTATATGTATCATTAAAAATCAACTCAAACATCCCTTTTCCCAATATAAAAGCATCCAACATATTTCAACCCATATTTCCAGTAGCTCTTTCATATAAATGATAGTGTGGTGGTCTCACAAAATCAAACCAAAAACAAACAAACAAAAGACGCTCCAAGTTTATGCGATAAAGTGTTTCGATCGAAAAACAGAAGTTAGACGTGTGCAAACCGAGAGTGTGTAGGTCCAGTGGGGTTGTCTTCACATCCCCAAGCTTATGGTCTTCACCATCCTTGGATAGCTCTTGGTGCATCTCCTCCAATCCCTGTGAAAAAACTTCAAAACACCGTTTCTCCCATTTTCTTTTCTGTGGGGTGCATTAGTAGTGATAAACAAATAGGTTTCTTGCTGCATATAATCCTTAAACAAAACATCATATGAATGTCCAGAAAGTATATAATGTTGTATGCCTACTCATAAACTCATTTGAATCAAAAAGATTCAAGTTAAAAGTTCAAAACATGCATAAAACAAAATGGGACAGAATCTGTCCAGAAAAACAGCAGCAGCAAAACGTATTTTTCTACCCTACCAAACTTTGTCGAAAAATTCCGAAAAATTCATGCATACAGAGGATGAAAAGTTGCAACTACAGTTCAAATATGAGCTCATTCGGAGTTACAGAATAAGAATTAAAAATCATACCGTGCACAGATTCGTGCAGGAATAAAATCTCCGAACGCTATAAGCAACTTTTCAAACCAAAATGGGTAAAACTTGGCACTTTATTAAAATTCCAGAAACTAAACTAAAAACAAATCTCTTGATACAGCAAGAGGACACAAAGAAAATCACACATAAAAATAACCGGGTTGCCTCCCGCAAAGCGCTTTCTTTATAGCCATATAGCTAGGCTTCTTACTTGTTGTTTATTGAAGATGAAGCTCATGAGGGAGCTTGAACTTTGATGTTCCCTCTTTCTTGGGAAGTGTTCCATGCACTTCTTGTGTGGAAACTGAAACTTCATTCCCTTCTTTGAATCAATGATAGCACCTGTAGTACGAAGAAAAGGTCTTCCAAGAATAATAGGACTAGAGGTTTTATTCCCCATGTCCATGATTAGAAAATCCACAGGCACAAAAGTCATATGTAACTCTACCATAACATCACTTACTTTCCCTAAAGCATGTTTAATGGAATCATCAGCAAGTGCAAGTTCAATAGAGCATTTTTCAAGATTTTTCAATTCAAGTACTTCATATAGTTCTTTAGACAACAGAGACACTAGATCCTAGATCAAGTATGGCATGGTGTGTCTCTTTTCCAATAGTTACTAGTACCTTGGGAATCCATATATCCCCAAGCTTAGGTGGTATCATGGCCTCTTGGTTGTACCTAGCAATTTTCTCTTTCAAGACATGATTAGCAATATAGGAACCAAAGCCAGCTTGGTTAGTGTTGATGGAAGGATCACTTGCAAACTTTTGTAAGATAGAGATTAATTCATGCAAGCTACAATTTTCTAAGTCAAGCAAAGGATCCTTGACTTCACTAAGCATTTTAACTTCCTCAACTTCTCTCTCTTTCATTACCCCAATAGATTCTTTAGCAACTCTCTCTTGCTCATGAATGTGTTCCCAAGACTTATTGATAACTTCTTGGCAATATTTAATTGTTTCCTCATGTTTTTGGGCTGTAATGATACTCTTTAATGATGAGACTTCCTTAGCAAGCTGATCTACCCTTTCAAACAAAGCATCTTGTTTTTCAAACTTAGAGATAAATTCCTTATTAAGCTCTTTTTGGTAGATATAAAAGATCTAATGGTGTTTTCCAAATCACTAGAAACATTACCACTAGTAGCATATTTATTTGGCACATATGGGGGTTTATTATAAGAGTTGTAATTGTTGTTCCATACCCATTATTACCATAGTTCCTAATGAAGTTGACATCAATATTTTCAGAATTATTACCAACTAGTTCTTGCAAAGGAACATTTTCAACACTAGGTTTATTAAGCAAAGCAAGAATAGTATCCATTTTAGATGACAAATCATTAGTTTCCTCAATAGAATTCACTTTCTTAGAAGGATTGGGTGCCCTATCAGTATGCCATTGACTATAGTTTTGCAAAATGCTTTCCAATATATTTTTAGCTTCTACTATAGTTTTACTCATAAAAGCACCTCCAGCAGCAGAATCAAGTATGTTTCTAGACATGTAGTTTAAACCATTGTAGAAAGAGTGTAATATGGTCCATTCATTAACCCCATGTGATGGACAAGTTCGAAGCATAAGTTTAATCCTATCCCAAGCCATAGCAACATGTTCATTTTCATTTTGCCTAAAAAAAGGATGTTGTTTCTATTTTGCAAAATTTTAACAGGAGGATAGTATTTCTTAATAAAAGCTTCTTTAAGATCATCCCATGAATTAATACTACCGGATGGCAATGAATGCAACCACTCTTTAGCTTTCCCTCTAAGTGAAAAAGGAAATAGCTTCAATTTTAGGATATCACTTTCAACATTCTTAAACTTTTGCATGTCACATATTTCAACAAAATCATGAAGATGCATAGAGGCATCCTCCATAGCACTACCACCAAATTGTTCCCTAGTTATCAAGTTCAACAAACTAGGACTTACTTCATAGCTATCAGCTTTAATCTCAGGTGTGGCAATAGCTTTAGAGATGAATTGATCATTAGGAGTGTTTGTGTAGTCACACAATTTAGTTCTTTCTCCCATTTTAGCAAGTTTTTATGTATTTTTTAATTTTTATGCAAAACTGAAAATAAAATGAGTCTCACAAATGCAAACCGAATTACAAATGCAAGACAATGCAAGACAATGACAAAACAAATAATTTTGCTTTGAAGGTAAAGATGGATAAGATGATGCTCACGTAGGTGCAACCTCCCCAAGCTTAGGTGTTAGCACAAGTTGGTGATGAAGTTGACTTTGTTGTGATGAATCCGGCACCAGTAAACAGAGCTGGTGCAAGGGAGCAAGTGCACCCTTGGATAAATCTTTTCAGCTATGACTCCCCGGCAACGACGCCAGAAAACAGTCTTGATACCCGTAGAAGTGATAGCCTTCAGTAGCTACCTGCAATGAAAAGTATACGGGGTTAGGTTGAGCCTCCAAGTGCAGAGTATGTAGTAAGTGGAAGACGTGTTTTCCCCACGAGGGTGACTCGAGGGTTTAATATCGAACTCTCGGGGAATCAGTAGTGAAAGATTTATCTTCCTATCCTTCTTTTGGTTACCTACAAAACAAAGTTAAATGTTTTGGTCCTCAACCTCACCTGTGGTTGTCAAGCACAAGGTGTAAGAATGATATCAAGATAGTTATGCAATACAAACAAGAAAAAATATGCAATGGTGGTGAATAAATGTGCAAGGATGATGATAACAATGATAAATGATATTTTTGGGTTTTTTGTGATGAATGCAAGATGTAAAAGTTTTTTGTATTTTCGGATTTAATAATGGCAGAAAATGGAAAAGTGGTAAAAGTTGTTGGAAAGGTGTTTCTTATGATTAAAAATGGACCGGGGTTCATGGTTTCACAAATGCACTCTCTCTTTAATAAAGTGGTAGACAATGGAACACTGGAGTTGACATATGAGATTGCAACACAAAGTTTGATGACAAGTTACTAATTATATGGGCATCACGTCCTAACATAGGGATCTTTTGGTTATTAATCTCACTTATACTCCACCAAGATGCGAACTAAATCATAACACCTTAGTAATTAAGATAACTCAGAGTATAGCTTTAAGTATCATGACATGAAGTTAAAATAAGAACATGCTAGATCTAGTCACAGAGAAGTGGCAAATCACCCACAACCCTTGTAGCATGGTATTTTTGTTTATCCCTAGTGAGGCAACAAAGTAAGGTAAACACCCAAGTGGATCGCGATATTACAGTTGTCAACTTACCGCACTCACCACCCCCCATTACTCCAACTAATGCACACGTCACCCTGATGTCTACGCACGCTTCTATTCTTGTAGACAGTGTTGGGCCTCCAAGAGCAGAGGTTTGTACAACAACATCAAGTTTCCCTTAAGTGAATCACCAAGGTTTATCGAACTCAGGAGGTAGAGGTCAAAGATATCCCTCTCAACAACCCTGCAATTAAGATACAAGAAGTCTCTTGTGTCCCCAACACACCTAATACACTTGTCAGATGTATAGGTGCACTAGTTCGGCGAAGAGATAGTGAAATACAAGCAATATGGATGATTATAAGTAGTAATTGTAATCTGAAATAAAAATGGCAGCAAGCAAACATGTAGCATAACTTGTTGTAAACGGTGTTTCAATACTTAGAAAAAGGCCTAGGGATCATACTTTCACTAGTGGACACTCTCAACAATGACATCATAATTGAATACATAAATATCTTCTCTTCACTATGCTACTCTGAACCACACTCCGGTTGGATAACGAACACCAATTCATTGCGTAGGGCTGCAAAAGCACACCTCAAAGTCTGAGTAAACAAACACCACAATTTCATGGAGACATCCAACTCAAATTATAACTCATGATAAGTATTTATGCAAACTTTAGCCTAAGAGCCACACACGGTGCGCACACTGTCATCTTCACACCGTGGGACAAGGTGACTCCGGAGATCACATTAATAAAATCACTTGAGTACCATAATAGATGAAGAGTAACATCTACTTATTCAACTAGATTACAAAGCTCATGATCACATAAAGATCACACCATGGGAGAGAGAGATAAACCGCATAGCTACCGGTAGAGCCCTCAGCCTCGGGGGAGAACTACTCCCTCCTCATCATGGGAGGCAGCAACGGCGATGAAGATGGCGGTGGAGTCGATGGAGATGGCTCCGGGGAAATTCCCCGTCCCGCAGCGTACCGGAACAGAGAGTTATGTCCCCCGAAATTTGTTCTGGATGGCGGCGGCGCTGCGGAACTCTTCGTGGAATATGACTGATTATTTTAGGGTTTTCGCGTCGGGGGCAATACATAGGCGAAAGGACGATGGTCGGTTGGGACCCGAGGGCTCCTCACCACGTGGCGGCGCGGCCCAGGGCCCACCCGCGCCATGGCATGGTGAGGGCGGCCCACGGACCTCCTCCTTCTCCCCTTTGGACTTCGTGTACGTGTCGGGAAAATAGGAACTTTGGCTTTTGTTTCGTCCAATTCCGAGAATATTTCAGAACAACTTTTCTGAAACCAAACAGCAGAAACAGGAACTGGCACTGTGGTATCTTGTTAATAGGTTAGTCCCAGAAAATGCCTAAAAATGATATAAAGTGTATATAAAACATGTAGCAATTGGCATAATATAAGCATGGAACATCAGAAATTATGGATACGTTGGAGACGTATCACACCCCACACACGACCTCATAAACATGCTTGATCATAACAAGTGAATAAGAATGGGGTACATAATATGCATCTATATTCATAACTGAAACAAACATTGCAATCTCAAACATATATTGACTCATCAAAAGATCCACCACATAAGAATTACAACGATGACCGTAATCATGTTCAGCAGCTCATACGGTACTAATTAGTGAAGCTCAAAGAGAGGAGAGATACATAAGTTACTTGCACAAACCCATAGTTCAGAGGTGGACTACTCCCTCTTCATCATGGAGACGGTGGAGATGTCGATGGAGAAGATGGAGACCACGCCGGCAACGCCCGCCGGAGTTTTCCCCCTCCAATCTGCAGCTCCAGATCTCTGTTTTCGTGTTTCTGTGTTTCGGCGGCGCTCCTTCCAGAGAACGTCGGGGGACTTCTTTTATAGGCGTTTTTAGGTCAAGAGGATGTCGGTGGAGAAAAGATCGACGGCAGCGGAGCCACGAGGGCCAAAAGAGTGGGCCCCACGTGGCCAGGTACAGTGGTCGCGTGGGCCACCCTCTTTTGGGCCTCCGGCCTCCGTTTGCTTGCTTCCTTCGCTCCCAAGTCTTCTTCCTTCCAAAATATTGACGCTCGTAATTTTCCAGGTCATTTGGACGTCGTTTGGGTCCCTGAAACTTAAAAGGAAAGAAATAGGGAATGAATATTTTATTGCCTAAAATCATTATATAACAGTGGTATAACCCTTATATGTGCAAATATATTGGAATATAAGTGATATAGTGCAAAGTTCATGTATGCATTTTACATGCATCAGGCGTTGACTAGCAGTTCAAAGAGGAGAGGTGTTTTGGGATCGCCCTATCTGACTCGCACTTGTTAGGGAAAAGGATCTACCAGGTTGAAGAGGAGAGGGGATATGTGCTCACCATGATTGGCATGTGCTTGTTGTGGAACGAGACTGACTCCTCTACTAATACATATCACCATATGTTTGCCCATGACCAAGTGCAATATTATGTGGATGAAATCAGACTCAAAGCCTTTCCTGGCTAACACTTCTCTAAGAAAACTTCGTTAACTTTGATGAAACCTCGGAACAAGTTTCTTCCAAAATTCTTTTATTTGAAAGAGACTCTGAAAATGTTTGTTCCATCATCCAATTCGGTATATTCATATACAATGTGTGTGCTTCCAAGGAATCTCAAGCTGCATTTGTGTAAATGTGTGGTATTGTCATGCTATGCCATCTTAAATCCAAAAAGATTGGAAGTATTTTTTTAGCAAAATTATTTGAAGTGGAGTATTTGATTGTTCATTCATAAGAAGATAGTTGCATTCTTTCCAAGAGCTAGAAACAACACATTTTCTTTAAATACAATGCCGCAACTAAATCAAAGAAAAAAAGAGTAAGTATCACAATCGTGCAAATCAAACACGACCAATGCATGAGAAATTACTTATAATTGCGTCAGAATGATTTATGCTTTTTCATAGCTTATTTGATTTTTTTCCTTTGTAGGATCAAAGAGGCCGTATAATAAACAACTAAAAGACCATTTGCCACGTTAAAATGAATAACTTGCATGTGGCAAGATAGTTAGGAGGGTGGTTGACAAGGGGTGTCCTCGCAAATCCCATGGTTAAGGACCTAGTGTTGAGATTCTGGGGTAGAGAACGTGTAGTGCTGGTAGTATCGTCGGCTGACAAGCAAGGTTTACCAGGTTCAGGGCCCTCGAGTGAGGTAAAACCCCTACGTCCCGCTTGTCTGTATTGATGGATGTGAACAATGGTGTTACGGAGTTCCCGACGGGATGTAGATCTCGCTAGGGTTTCTGAGACTATGGTATATGTGTCCCTATCGGCGGCCCTCCCAACCCTTATATAATAGGCTGGGTCTCGGGAGTTCGCAGCCGACTCAGATTACAGGTAAGGAAAGTCTAAACCGACTATGGTTCGCCTAGCTTAGGAAGTACTCCAGCTTCTTGTGCCTTCCTTCATGGGCTTCAGTAGGCTTCTGATAGTTGGGCTTTACTCATGACGTGCACCAGGTACCCTCATGGTAGGTTAACCGAAAGGTATAACCCGTCAGTGGTTGTACCCATAGCTCATCAGAGTTTTAATCATAGATTTGACACTTTCTCGTTTAGGCGGAATATTCTTCAGTGGGAGGCGACGTTCCCGTCGACAGCGAGGCGTCTGTGGTGAGTTCGTCAATCTCAAGACCCGACCGCCGGCTCAATCTTTCGGAGGTACTCATAGGGGTAAGGTGTGCGTGTGTGCGTTCAATAGGGTAAGTGTGTACGTGTATGTGAGCGTCTGCGTGTTTTTCAAACAAAAAAACCTGCAGACCTGTATCTAAAAAGTACATCCTTATAATAAAACTCAAATAAAAAACATATGCCCCAATCCCAAAATCAGAGGGGAAAAAAGAGCGAATCAAAAGGTACATTTATCTGCGGGGCATCGCTGCCATCACCAGCAGTTCACCAGCGCACCCGACCAGAAAGAAAGAGGCAGCAGAAGCCAACCAACCAACTAACCAACGGACCGCCACGAAGCCTCGCCAATCCCTTTTCCCTCTCCTGTCTCCTCGGGATCCGCCCGCGCGCGCGATCCCGCCGCCGATATTGGAGCTCCGGCCGGCCCATGGACCCCCGCCGTCGCGGCGAGCAGCTGTAGAGGAAGCGTCGTCAGGAAGGTGGGAGAGACGTGCGCGCGCGCGCGAGGCGGACATGGACACCAACGCCGGCTCCTTCGTCGCCGTCCGGCGGCTCGCCGGCTCCGACCGCGCGGCCGGCGCCGTCGCGTTCCACCACTCGTCTTCGGGTTAGCACTTCGTCCCTCCGATTCGGATGTCCTCTCCTATCGCCAATTATATTGCTGCTCGTAGCGCGGATGCTTACGGTCCTTTGTTTTCGGTCCTGTGCGCTGCTGCAGCGGAGGTCGTGACGGGGTCGACGGCGTGGATGGGAGGGGCCTCTCCTGCGTCTGCGCGCAGAGCAGGGACAGCGATGCCCGCCTTTCGTTCGATTTGACGCCTGTTCAGGTCAGCACTGCCTTTCTCTTTATTGATTTGATTCCCAGGTTTTGCTTCTGTGATGCTAATGTTGCTCCGGTATTTGGAGAATGATGATCGCGATCTTTGAATATTTTCTCTTAATTAATATTCCCGAGGTTCATCGCGGGATTGCTGACCCGCATGTGGATCTCGCGTTACACTTTTTCGCGTGCATGTTGCGTTGCATCAATTAATTGGCTAAATTCTAGTATTTTGAACATAATGATTTTTCCTCGTCTAATATTTTGGTTTTCTTAAGTTCAATAGGAGTACATGATAGTGAATTTCTTTGTGGATTTTTTTTTTTGACTATTCCAGGAAGAGTGCCTACTGAGGTTACAGAACCGGATAGAAGTTCAGTATGATAGTTCAAACAGAGAGCATCAGGTACTTGATTTTGCTTCATATTGCTACCGAACTTTTCCTGTGGAGGGTAGTTTAGTACTTTGATATCCCACATTAGTTCTGTTGTGAAGTCGGTGTTTGCTATTTCTTGTTACAATAAAAGTTCCTCAACTAATCTTTTGGTACAAGATGACATTTCAGAATGTTGACATAGTTACTGAAGTTAGTTGGGTAGTGCCGTTTTCAGGGTTTTTTTTTCATCAAGTTGACGTGTGCTATTTTTTCCAAGCTTTGATGCAAGATGATACTTCATAAATCGGATCGATTTTTATCTGTCATCTTATTTTTCACTCTGTCAGGAAGAACTGAAGGCCCTTTGGTATGCTTCCTTTCCTGGAACTGAACTTCGGGAATAATATCTGAACAATGGAAAGAGATGGGTTGGCAAGGAAAAGACCCATCGACAGATTTTAGGTATAAGATCCGTACTTCATTGCAGCCACTATACTTGTCTTAAAAAAGTTATTGTACATATGCATTTCCCTATCAGTACTCTGTAGCTAAACTGGGAAACCTGATACGTATGATTTTCTGCTGTGTTGGCATTACAGAGGTGGAGGCTTCATCTCCTTGGAAAATTTGTTATTCTTTGCCAGGACCTTTCCGGTGAGTGCATGTTGTTAATTTCAGTGATGTTTGATATGTGCCATGGTGTTTCTGTAACCACCATAGATGGTTTGAGGCTCTTATGAGGTCCTCACTCTCTAGATCTTCTGTTTTAGTGTAACAGGCATAATCATCTTCTTCTTCTCAGCCTTTTGTCCCAAACAAGTTGGGTTAGGCTAGATATGGAACCCTTTCACGAGGACTTCCGAGGAGGTCATCCATCCTAGTACTACTCTCGCCAAATGGGTTTCATACCCATAGATACCCATGGGACTCGCTAGTTTTTACGTTGGCTCGCCAAGCCTATCGCAACTCTTAGATATGAAACCCTTTCATAAGGACTTCCCAGGATGCCACCCATCCTAGTACTACTCTCGCCCAAATGGGTTTCATACCATGGGGCTGGCTAGTTTTTACGTTGGCTCGCCAAGCCTATCACAACCCTCCTCCTTTACCCGGGCTTGGGACCGGCTATGTCTAGAAGACACAGGCGGAGTTAACATGCATAATCTGTATGACTTAATTTATTTAGTGTGCTGCAGTTCTCAAAATGGAATGTGGCATCCTTTGCTCTGTCTTGCTGTACAATTGTCTAAAATTTCTCTGATAACTACCGTCATGTATAGAAAGACAGAAGAAAAGTCAAAACTAAATCTGGTAGACTAGATTTTCCTCCAAAATTGATCTGGTAGACTAAAAACAGAAAATTTAAAGTACACCTGGTAAAACAGAATCCTGATAGAAGGCCAGTTTTATATTTGTAGTCATCAAAACTGAGTTTATATTCAAACGCTTATCATCATTACACTTGAACAGTATCCTCAATTCCTCATACACTTGTTTTACCTATTCATAGTCATCATACTAAGCACTTTACTTTCAATGCAGAAATCTTTTCAGGAACTACTTCGTAAGCAAAACGGTGACCGTGCAATTTGGGAGTATCCATTTGCTGTAGCTGGTGTAAATATAACATTCATGCTCATTCAGATGCTTGATCTACAAGCAGGTCTTGTTCCCAATATTTTTGTCCTTGTCTAATATAGTGGTTCTGTTTACTACAGTATACTAGTTCCTGCCATGATTTTGAAATTTGGTTTTTTGAGCCCGTGGCATTTGAATTCATGTTGAATTGACATCCGTTCTGGTTTTATCTGCAGTTAAACCAAGGTCATTGTTTGGGGCTGTTTTCCTAAAGCTACTTTCAGGTACAGTTATTCTTTCATATGTTTTTTCCATTAGCAGAAAGGGCATCGGAATCTACTACTAGTATTTTTTCCCAACTCAAGTGAACCATATGTGCATCTGCGGCATGATTGCTACTAAAGTCATAGTTCTTAGCAATATATTTTTATTATTGAATCCGTTTAATGTTATTCGACAACTGTCCTGACTATTTATGAACAGTATTCTGTAATATTCACTTTATCGGTCTCAATCCAGTATATGGTACTTTCAATTGTACTTATTAGAAGTAGCAAGCACATTGATGTCAGAAGTGAAGTATCTACTTATAGTGCTCCTAATTCTCAATTTTTGTAATTCAGAAAATAACAGAGCTTTTGATATTCTCTACTGCATAACCTTCAAGCTGATGGATCAGCAATGGCTTGACATGCACGCTACTTACATGGACTTCAATGTATGTTCCGTTTTTATCCATATTTTTGCAACCAGGAATTTCTCTTCTACCTTCCTTTTAAGAGTTACATATATATATTGTTGAAAAGCTAGAACCGTCCTGAACTAATTGTACTGCTAAAATTGCAGACAGTAATGAAATCTACACGACATCGGCTAGAAAGGGAGCTGTTGCTCGAAGATATACAGCGGATTGAGGATATGCCATCATACAAGCTTCTATCCCGCTAGCTAGTAACTGAAATCTTAACATGGCATACATGTTGCAAGGCTTGAATTGCTGAACGACTGCAACCAGTGTCCTCATACGGCGAGAATCCCAAATGTAGATGCAATTATATCCTCGCGTTATAGGTACTCTGATAACCTGAGCTATCATATTTATACATGGTAGGGTTTTCTTTGTCAGCGTGCCACGTAGTGTAACTCCAGTTGTCGACCAACTGCCAAGTTTTAGGGTGTGTGTTGCTAAAGTTTGGTTGTTGCCCATCATACCACGAAATGAAGTGCTTCCTAGTCTTTGCCCAGGTTTACGTTATGTTTGTCTGTGTCTTTGTAAGTATGAGGCTCTTGTGAAAGCTTATCTAAGTTGTAACTGTTTGCATAAATGGTAGGGATAAGCTCACTCAGTGCGCAGCAGGTATCGATGCTCCACAGGAAGTGGTGTGGTGCTTGCCTGCTGTGGGGGTCAGGTGTGGCTAGTGGCTACTCTTTGATCGCTCCAGACTTCAGACAAACAGTGTGAAGTATGGACCCATCTCTAGATCGGCTTGTCAGAGAGAGGGCTCGTCGGTGGATGGTTGGATGACATCCCGCTATGCATACAACCTACAACCTACAAGCTGCTAGCCGATACTGCATCATCAGAAGTTCCTTTTAGAGAATGGGCACAGCAAGCTGTTATTTTGGTCTTGCCATAGTGATCTTACTGACCGATTTTTCAGTTGGGCAATGGTTAGTGCTGCTTCGCCAAGGGACTGTCCGGACCGTAGGACACTCACCATGAACATGAAGCATCAGCTACATCCTACATAATGCTACTGCTCCAATTCCGTGCCCTATATAGTGTCCTCAACTTTATTAGTCTACTTGATCCTCTTATTATTACGTGTGCTTATAATATGTCTCTGATCAATCGATAGAGATAGAGACCGAGAGGCTTCCGACCAAATAAACACTCTACTGCTTTGGTTCTGTTGTCTTAGCCAATGCCTTCCCTTGTAGGGATCTATCCTGGCGTAGCGTTGTCATGGTGTACTTGAAGTGTGTGTAGTAGCTGATATCAGAGGGGATTTGGTTGTGTCTATTTGTCTAGTTCGCCAGGTGAGCTATGGGTGACATGTAAAGACAGCTTCAGGCCCCTATAATTTAAAGGAATGGCATAGGATATTTGAAGAATTAGATCCTATAAGAAATTTTCCTATATAAGTTGTTTGATTCATATGATCCTATCCTATACGAATTAATCCCGTGGGAATCTGGTGGTGCAAATCCTATAGGAAAAAACATGAGCTTCAACCTCGTGAAAAAATTCTTTAGCACGATCAAAGAGAATCTCTCTTCCATAAGATTCAGTTTGACATACCATCCCAATCCTAGGGCCTACTCTTCTTTGTATTTCTTTTCAGGGAGTGATCTCGACATTTCTCGGTGATGGTTTGCTATCTTTGTGATGTTACTTGCCGCTGCATTCAGCTTCTACACGAAGAAGGAAAGAAAACTTCTTTCTTATCTATTGCCCATCCAGACCAACTCATGCTTAGAGGAATGAAAAAAGAGAAGTGCATACTAATGGCTGACATGAGTAAAATTTTATATTCCTACCTTATTCCTATCCTATGAATCAAAATAACCCTAAGATTTTTACCATCAAATCATATTATCGATCTGGGTACTGTTGCATAGACCATGCCCGTAGACTCTTACCAATCCTAATATGTTGAAAGGATCAGATCAGCCCCGTCCCCCCTCCCTCCGCCACATAAGATCTTTGTTGGCATGTAGATTAACCATGAAAATTAGAAGAGGTTGGCCGAATAGTGGAGGTTTTCAGTTATGCAGACAAGAGCCCCATACAGCGGCTCACATGTTGTTCCATTGTAGATACACCTAGTAGAGTTTGGGACATATCCGATCGTGGCTTAGGCGCCCCGACCTTGACCCGGCGCCCTGGACTGGCTTCGATTCAGTGAGGGAGTAGTGGGCGAGCGTCATCAACCATTAGGGATCCCCAAAAATACCACGGCTATCCTTCTCATGCTCGTTACATGGGAGATTTGAGGCGCGTGTGCCGGCCTTTGGCCGGGGTATGTATAATCCTAAAACATTTTTTTTAGAACGGTAATCCTAAAACATTCAAACTTCTCCTTCTTACTAAATCGAAAATGGCAAATCATTTGCCATCGTTTAAAAAAAATAGTAAACCCATGGACTGGTGAACCAACGCAAAGGATAATAATGATCACTCGGTGTAGTAGCAGTACGTGCATGTGAGCCATCATTTGTCTCGCCTTCATCCTCTTGTCTCGTAGCCTTTGCTTCGTCTTGTCCATGTACGTACAGGTATGTGCGAGCTCGATAGGCAGACACAAACGCTAGCGACCACCACGCGACACCGGCCGCGACTTTGGCTGGGGTTTCTATTCTTTTCTTGCCGCCGCTTCAGCCGCCGACTCTTGTCTATGTGCGCCTGCTCAGCTTATGCGAACTCTTTGTGCCTCACCGTTTCCGGCCGGCCAGGGCACACCATACGAGCTCCAGCTCGAGGATTCTGCCCATTGTTACAGCAGCAGCAGCAGCGCAGACGAGCATGCAGTACGGCGGCGCTCACGTGCATGAATGCTAGCAACTCTGCCTGGCACTTCTGCATCAAGTTTCTGTCGGCCGCTTAATTTGAGTTAGCCGGAGATCAAAGCATGCGGGGTTCATTTGATGGCATCGATGTATGGTGAGACCTGAGACTAGTGGCCAATATGGGCCTGAAGAAGAGGCTTTGCCGCAGCTGCAATTATACGATACCCCTCCTTGCCTGCTGCAATCCGTGGTTCATCTGGGAGCATCATTGTGCGTGGTGAGTGCCTGCACCGGCCGGCTGCTAGCGGCAGTATGCCCGGTTTGCCAATATCTACGCATGCCCCACCGCCGCAGCACGATACTACTTACGTTCTTCTTAGTTCATGCCAATCAGTATGTCCTGCATGACAAACTAAACAATAAACGTTCTCCATGCATATAATCCAAACATGAATGCCTGTTTTCACCGATTCTACTGTATTTTCTGCACGTTTGGAAGAGCGTAACCGCACTGAATTCTGCAGGAGCTGCATCACTGCACTGCGCTACATTAGCTAGCGCCATCCTATTAACTGCTGTGAGTACTATACTTTGGCAGTAGTAGTACTCACCCCGTTTCTAAAAGGACTAGTATATTTTTCAGAAGTCAAACAATGTAAAGTTTGACTATTTTTTTTTAGAAAAATAACTAATATAATATAGATATCATATGAAAACATATTTCATGATGTATCTAACGTTGTGACTTCGTATCGTAGATTTACCTGTTTTTTTTAATAAATTTGGTCAAATCTTACATTGTGTGACTTTCAAAAGAAAATGCCTTAACTTTAGAAATGGAGGTAGTACTAGGAAACGTGTTTTAAGTGCAAAGTTGAGTTACCGAGAAAAACCTGAATTTATCGTGCGTGCGCGTGCGCGTGCGTGTGCGTGTGTGTGTGTGTGCGAGAGAGAGATTCTCAGAAAAATACCCCTGTTGAAAAATCAATTGTGGGATCCGTTGAAAGTTGAAACATAAAGTGTAATTTCTACTCCCTGTGATCCGTTGGAAGTTGTCGTTTTGGACATTGGCATGACCTTTTAAAATACAAGTGTGATCGTTTGTTAAAGTTATGTTGTATTACATTATTTATAAATCTGAAAAACTGTATTTTGAAGTGCCTTTGGAGAGAAATTCACATGGATTATCCCAAGTCACAGTTTTAAGTATTTGTAAGTATTAGTAGTTAAAATTTTGAAAGTTGTCTAGATCTTTGCCTAAAACAAATTGGGGACAAGATGGTGCATAATAGAAGGTGGTTAAAAATACAAATTATTTTGGGATGACAGAATACATTCATGAATCCTATGTGTATACATATCGTTGGAGCGGTCAAAGGAAATTTGGAGGGTAGGCAGGAATGCGCATCGAAAACATGTAACCTAGGATGTATACTACTAATGCAAGAAAGAGGAGAGGTGATGATTCAAGAATGGACTATGCGCACAACCGTGCGCATCTCAGAAGACTATAAACGATCGAGTGGCCTTGTGTGCAATGAAAGGCATATATCGAGCAATCACAGGGAGCAAAAGCTACAATCAGTGCTATCCTGTACGCGGAACAATCGCTGCAATAATGTCTGCCGCACCTGAAAAAAAGCTTTGCTCATCGACCAAAGATTTCAAAGTGTCCGCAAGTTTCTCGCTGAATCAATCAACCACTGGAGTTCTCAATTAGGAAAGCTCGGACGCGAACACTGTTAATTAAGCAATGACAGATACAGATTTGGCCGATGAGTCACGTGGATTAAAGCATACTAATTAACTAGTTGCATGTTGAAAAGTCTTATCCGACATCTCTAGCATGCTAAGAGCTGGCGAGTTAGCAGCCACTGGGTAGCAAGGAGGCACACAGCTGCTGCTGAAGCAAGTACTGTACCCACGACACAATTTGAGCCAAAATGGCCCTAGAAAAGGGGACAGCCTAGACCCGTAGTCCAGAGAGCCATAGCCCACCACTTAAAACCTAGAGGCATCAACCCTATCACAACTTGACACCAACAAAGAAGAGGGAGACAGAGGGACAGGTCTATCTTGAGAGGGACTGAGAAATCAATCTCAGGAGTTCTTGCCGCAAGATCCACCTTGGGATCACAGGCTAGGGTAGCTCACCTACGCCACGATCTACATGCATATATGCATGGATCATGGCAACCACCTGGGGATGGATTACTGTCTTCCTAACCTCCAGGTGCCAAATCAATACAACACAACCACCCCAGTTCCTCTTTCTCCACTTCAATTACCTTGCCATTCCAAGCTTCGTCGTATGTCGTTCAACCAGGACGAGGAAGCCTTGATGATCTCTTCTGGTCATTGTGGGCTATACCCTCTGCCGGCGCTTTCATCCGGCCACGGCAACTTATTCAGCGCCACCAGTGCCTCGCCGACCATCCTCTGCGAGAAGCAGACAGCCGGTTTCATGCCCAATATTGGGGCTGAGGAGGTAGATATAAATCTTGCTAGCTTGGTGATCTTATAAAGATACAATAGAGTCAAATTAACACATCGATGCCTTTTTCTCTTGTCTTCAGGTGGGCACCTCGGTGACGATGAGAGTTGGCTATGAGGGGGCTAGCTCTAATGGTTATTCCGGTACATGGTATGGGCAGCGAGAGGACCAGATGGATGGTTCTGTCACTAGTCTTGTTATGATTATGAGATTTAGTTGGTATTTAGGTTTTGATGTCAGTGTGGTGTGTGTGCGTGTGAGGGTGCAGGTTGAGGGGTACTTCAACGATGTCAATGGTAGGGGAGAAGGGGAGGATGAAGGTGAGGAGAAAGATGAGGGAGCCGAGGTTCTGCTTCCAGACCAGAAGCGACGTGGATGTGCTGGATGATGGCTACAAGTGGAGGAAATACGGGCAGAAGGTTGTCAAGAACAGTCTCCATCCCAGGTATACTTGATGTATAAGCAATTAAGAACCCTAATATGTTTTTCTTTTAACCTGTTAGCTATGAACTTCTCAAGGCCTATGTGCATCTCTGTTAGGATTAAATAGAAGTTTGTAAAGAATAATAAAAAGGATCGATTTTATGTGGTAGAGAAGTAAGACATACGATCTTTTATCTTGTGGATACTCTTGATGGTAGAAGAGATGTGAAGTTTTAATAATTTCGGTGTAGAGGTAGAGAAATGCATTCTTTATATATCTACACAATCTTAATTAATCCGTACACATCTCCCCCGTTCTGCTAGTTAAGATTGTAGTGCTAACAGGTTTTTGCCCCGTTGTGTAAATTGTGCTCGAGGGAGAGCATTCACACCAGGTTTTCAAATTGTGCGTCGAGTAGCCTCTCCTCTTAGTTACTTTGTACTGAACTTTGTATTACCCTCATGCAATTAACAGAAAAGGGGCTACCCTTGTTGAAAAAGCAAAGTAATCCCTACATACATTTCAGTTGCTTCAAAAATTTTGGTAGTGTCAATTACCCTGTTTGTATTCAGTGTATTTATTTTCGAGAACAGAATGGGTGGTGTGTGAAGGGAATGGCATTATGACAAAGGAGATTGCAGAAGGATATTATCTTGCACACGCACAAAAATTGGCAGCTAGTTGGCTACATACGATAAAGCTGCACGGATAGCTAACATTGGTATCCGAATGTAGACACCCATATGCATGCATGAAGTAGCAGTTAACTTGCCCGTGGTAGCTATATGCATTACTCACTATATAAAAGTTGGAATAAATCGCGAATTCTCCGCACCTCACGCACTGTAGCAGCTACAGTCTGCTACAGTGTTCTGCAGTGCATCGCAATCGGCCGTGCGTCGGCGATCGGACGTACCACGCATCTGATCCGTGACGGTTTTACAAAAACGACCCTCCCAAAAACAGAAATCGAACCCGCAGTCCAATTACTCGCGAAGCGAGGGGCCTATTCAAAAATTGTGAAACAATATGGACTAAACTGCAAAAAAAAACCTCACAACACCCTCTCCCTCCTTCTCCTTCCGCGCGACGCGGAAGTCGCCGCGCCGGCGCCGCGCACGCCACCGCCGCTCCGCTCCTCCATAGACTCATTCAAGCACTCCCCGAGGTGCGCCGTCGTTCGCTCTACCTCCTCCGCAAGCCATGCATGCACGGATGCTTGGAGCGCGACGAATCGAGCATCCTTCTCCGACTTCATCCGCCGCCGCGATTTGGTCGCCGCCGGCCAAATCCGGCGACCATGCGGCTCCCTCCGCCACCAGACGCCTCCCCTCGACGCCCTATACCTTATCCGCGTGCCCACGGCACCGCGTGCGTGCTTTACTGCTCGAGGACGAGCTCGGTAGAGCCGCCGTGCTGCGCCGCCAGCGGTAGCCTCCGCACCACCTACGTCAGCAGTGACGTCAACTGAAATTCGTAATTAAAAAAAAAACAAGCGGGTCCCGTCTGTCAGATTCCTAGCATTTACAGAAAAATACAAAAAAAAATGTAAAGACCATATATTCTCATCTGTATTTCAGAAAATTTCGAATAATATACCAAAATATTCAGAAAATAATATACTACTCATTTATGAAAAATTCATGCACAATTTAGCAACTTAAATTAAAACTTGCCTACAATTACTAAAATGCCACTTTCATCAGAAATGGGATTTATTCCAAATATTGCTTTCAATGGTATTTGAACCCCATTTAAATTATTAACCATCTTCTATGGTTTAAAATGAACTCCCTAATTTATCATGCTACACATGTTTGTATGCGCACTGCATTATACAATATGTTGATTATTTCTTTCCTTTGCAGTGTTGGTTTTTATTGATCGCTAACCCGAAGTAAATTTGCAGTGTTGGTTTTTATTGATCGCTAACCCGAAGTAAATTACAACATTACGAAAGACGAATACTTGATCATTTATTTATGTCAAATTCATGCATAATTATACATCTTAAAATAAGATTTGGCTACAATTACTACAATGCCACTTTTTAAAATTATGATGTTTGTTCCAAGTATTGCTTTTAGTGGTATTTAGACCCTATTTAAATTATTATCCAGTTCGTACAGTTTAAAATGAACTTTTTAATTTATCAACCCACATACGATGAAAAAATGCAAATCATGTATCAAAATGCTCAACAAAAAAATTTTAATTATCAAAATGCTCAACAAAAATATTATAATTATGTCAAATTCATGCATGTTTGACGATGTCACAATGGGCCCGGCCTGTCAGTGTTTCTTTCTTTTTGCGGGAATTTTCATGAATGATAATTGCAGAAAACGAACAATGTTACAAGTTCAAAAATTTCAACTCTTTCTACCGGAAAAATATGAACAATATCTCAAACTGACCATTTAAAAAATGCTTACCAATTAGGACAAACTGCAAAGATATTTAGACATTCCAATTCAGCAAAAATAATAATAATAAAAGAAAACAAATGCACTAACGCCAACTATATGAACAATTGTATGCATTTGAATTCAAAAAAAAAGGAAAAAATACTTAACTATAGAATTCAACTGCATACATGCACATTTCCATTCACTATGGACTTAAATTAAAAATTACTTCCAAAAAAAAACATGTTCAAACATTCCAATTTACTTAAAAAATTGGAAATATTCTGCACTATATTAACAAAACATTTCAATTTGGTCACATTTGGAAAAAAAACGACCAACGCACTTCCTCCAACTATATGGACAATTATATGGAGTTGCATTTCACAAAACAAACTCTCTAATTATGGAATTCAGTTGCATAAATGTGCTTTCGCACTCATTATAGCCTTAAATTTGAAATTGATACGCAGACAGAAACATTTCTTAACATTCCAATTTGCTTAAAAATTTGACATGCTCTATAATGTAACGAATTTTTTCCCTTTCCAAAAAAAAAATCATAAACTGTTAATTTCTGACGGGTGGGCCTGCCCTATTTAATCATATTAGGAAAAAATTATAAACGTAAATTTCTTCTACCAAATTTCAAAATATTCAGATGCAAACTACTTCTAAATGTGCACCTTTATAAATTTCACATTTTCCCACCAAGTATTCACAAATATAACAAATATATCAGCATTACCAAAAAAAATTGGCTAATTACAACATTTTACAGCATTTGATCAAATTTCAAGTTTGCAAACTTCAAAATATCCAATGCCTATTGAATCTAATCATTTAAAAACCACAAACAAAAATTCGCATGTGAACAACTTTTAACAATTTTGGAATTTAAATAATTTGTAAATGAAAACTTCTCCTTCTTAATTTCAATATAGTCAAATTTAAACAACTTTTGAACGAGTATATCTTCACATTAAAATTTCTCCCACCACTGCATTCACAAATATGACAAATATATGAACCTTACCAAAAAAATATATATGCTACTAATTATACCACATGAGCAATTTTTAAATTTGAAAACTTCAAAATTTCCCATGGCTTCCAAATTTGGGCATTTGAAAGCCGACAAAAAAAACATACGAATAACTTCTCACTTCCACCAGTTTCTGAAATTCAAACAAATTATAAATCAATATCTCTGAATATATCCATCGGGAAAAAACGAATGACATATCAAAACAATCAGAAAAATACATACAAGCTACTCATGTTGAAAAAAATGGAATATTCAAATTTTGTTACCATTTGGAGGAAATACAAAACTTAAATATTGACGATGAAATACAAACATGTTTGAACATTTCAAACTACTAAACATTTGAATATTGTACAAAAAATATAAAAAATGCTCAACAAAAATGCTGCCTACTTATAACAAAATAGACAACATGTTTTCAAATTCCAATTTGGCCAACATTTTTGCGAATATACTGACATTCCATTAAATATATCGATAATGCTAAAAAAAACTATATGCTTATACCAAACTACAAATGTATTTAAACATTCAATTTGGCCAAAATTTTGACGCCGTACAAATCAATTTTTCCAACTGTGGAATCAAATTCACATGGATTTTCCTAATTTAAATTGAATATTGCCGTCGAAATACAAGCATGTTCGAACATTTCAAACCACTAAACATTTAAATATTTCACACAATATATCAAAAAAACTCACACAAAAAACTGCCTACTCAGAACAAAATAAAAAACATGTTTCAACAGTTCAATTTCGCCAACATTTTGCCAAACAAAAAAAAAATATTCTGCAAAAAAAAAAAACATCAAGGGCGTGGCGTGACGCCACGCTAAATTTAACTAGTATATAGGATACATCATAAGATACTTTCATGTTGCATCTATGTGTAAATTGAGGCAATTTTGAAGTAGTGATCCATTGATTATTGCATCAAGTAGTACATATAATATGTTCGTTTCGCATAGTCGTTATCCTTGACGGAGTTTTTAGAATATGAAGGAAAGAGAATCAGGATTCATAATATATGACAAATAGGGGAAAAACAGTAGTAGAGGCCTGTGCATGCGTGCCCTGCCTCCTGCATATATGCGCGGGGACAAATGGAGCGGACACTTTAAGATCATTATGTTTCCTCAGGGTTTCAGATTCAGAGTTCAGACGCACAGCCAGCTGCTAGCTCAGTGCGCCATATATAGGCATGGGACTGGGAAGCCTTGTTTTCAGCGAACTACGTACTGCCTAATGATTTGTCTTCTCTGCTATATGCACTATTCTGATCTTCTATGGAAGTGAATGTGAAACACTACAATATATGAACTATCTTAATCTACTACTCCCTCAGCTACATGTAACGTCAGATAATTCACAAAAGAAAAGAGACGTTCTAAACGTTTTGGCCATTGGTATGCATACAGGAGCTATTTCAGGTGCACCCACAGCAACTGCCGTGTGAAGAAGCGGGTGGAGCGGCTGTCGACGGACTGCCGCATGGTGATCACCACGTACGAGGGACGCCACACGCACTCCCCCTGCGACGACAGCTCCTCCGATGACCACACCGCCACCTGCTTCGCCTCCTTCTAGGTCACTCCATCCATCCATCGTACCAGCGCACGCTAGAGATCAAACAAGCAGCAAAGTACAAAGATCCATGGATGATCGGCTAGCTCCGTATTTTTTATGGATGAACCATTTGAGAAACGGTCTGCTACTCATGTAAGTCGATGTACTGCTGCCTATACTATATGCATTCTGCCGTGCAGAAGCACTAGAACAACACGGATGCATGATCTCTCCATTTCAGTTTACGTGCGTGCAATTCAAATAGGCAATAATAAAGCTACTTTCTATTTGCATGTCACTTGCTGGATGCATATTTATTTTAAAAACCTTACTTTTTTTGGAAATAAATTTAGCAGCAGCAGCAAATATAGCAGGGACCACTCATGAGGCCAGTGTGACCACTGCGTAGGTGCTCTGCTTGGCCGTATGCGCTAATTCAACAGACCCTAGTTAGTACAGTCACTACGCAGACGGCTGGGCAGAGCGAGCTGACTGAGAAGACATGCATGCATGAAGGAGAAACAATGGTGCTCGCTCGATCGTAATCAAGCTCATGATTGCGCAACGTGCACCACAGCTGTTGCGCCAAAACGAACACGGGTTCCGACCAAAGAGCCATTAATTTCCCGTCATGTTTCTTCAGGCTCATCAGAATCCAGAGATTACTGCTCCACCTGAGGCCAAAGTAGCGGTCACGCAAACCTGAACAAACAATGATCGTCGTCTTCAAGGTTCTCAGAGGTCCCGGAATCACAGCGAGATCGGCCGTGTCACTGGAATCTCAGTTTGGACTTTGATTGTTAGAATGGTGTGCTGGTGTACGAAAGAAAAAACTGAAGCTTTGACATCAATCGAAAACCATGAATATTTGATATATCATGTCCCAAAATTTCAGATCTACATCTCACGAAAAAATGACAAAATTCATTGTGAATAGTACCAATGGGATGCTGAACACTTCATTTTCGAATTAGATATTGTTCCAAACATGTTTCATCTTTTTTTAATAAGTTTTGGAGTTGAAATTGTAGCATGTACGATGGATATATTTATCTACGAATGATGTAAAATATGTAGTCTAGGTAGTGTAGCATGTTGTCTTGGTTTTTTGCCCCTTTACTCTAAACTAGCAAACATGCCCGTACGTTATAACAGGAGATAAAATATGTCTTGCGGAGGCGCAAAAAGTATGTTTTCTCTTACATCCATGCATGGTGCATTTCAACGTGTCCCCGACGTGCTCTGTGGTTTACGCGCACGAGCCATTTCCTCCTCTGCCCACTACTTCAGCCACGCCACCCGATACACGTGAGCAGTCACCAACTCAAGTGCTCAACCCAATGGAAGTACGACAAGATTGTAGGAATGTTGAACGCGGTCGGAATGGGGAGAAGTTGGAGAAACCGAAGTTAAGGAGAAGTCAGCATAACGGCAAGAAGGTGATATGCGGAGATCCCAACATATTTTATTTTAAATATTCAGTTTTGAAAAGTATAAGGAAAAATGGACTCCCACCCTCCCTTGCTCTTGATTGTTTCTCTATCCTCCTCATCCCAATTTTCTTTCATTGTGATACTTGCGAACATGCAGACAACTAACGGGTACCACGTATAAGAGTAGGCAATACTAGGTAAGTAGGGAATATGCAGGGAATGAGAATGCGACATTTGTTGAGTTAGCAGCGAGCATAGCAGACTTTACAAAGGTTGGCTTTTTTCTAATAATTTACGGTAGAATGTTAAAACAAATCACAAAAACATATTCAAGTACCAAATAAAAATGTATGTAATATCCATAAGGAGGATGAAACATCTAAAATATTTTTATGGAAGAGGGTGACTTCCATTTTCTATTATGACTCTGCGCAAAAGGCAACAGAAAACTTTTCTTTTCACCTTCCTAGACAAATTTCCTCTTCTTCTTTTGAGCAAAAACTAGTTTCTTGTCGTAGCGGTCTGCTCAGCCTTTGGGCCACATTGGCCAATTCAGCCAGTGGAGGCGAGAGGCAAAAGAAAGAAAAAACGCTACACTAATACGGTTGGTCAATGAGGCCCAGTCCCAACAAGCATTGATACTCTAGGTTTTAAATTTTGCCCAGTCTGCAACATATCCCTGGCCGGCTGGCCCAATATCCAAGTCCTTGTTTTGGAGTAAACCAAACCCAGCTAGCGAAATGACTAATGAGTAAGCTCTCGCACTGCTTCAAATCCTTGTTTTTGTTCAGATCACTCCCATTACCATCCCGTCGCTGCGCAAGACGCGTGCGCCGCTACGGGCTCCGTCGCCGCTGCAGCCCCCGGCCCGCCGGCTCCCACCCTGCTCGGGTTCTCCCCACTTGTTGTGCTGTTGCCGCTTGATTTAACTTTTAATACTAATTACATCTCAAAATTGTTCAACTTATCATTTCGTAAACTTCGTCTATGTTTCTTTATAGTACACATGTGGATACGTTTTTATTTTGTTGGTGCGCTAATGAATATATTTATCACTTTGTGTCTCTGTACTAGGCAAAGTAATGAACATAATGCAGGTATAAAGCCATTTGGGTGATATTGCTGACAGGTTTGTGAATCCTGCAAGAATTTTGTTTATTACTAATTTCTTACACTGTTAAAATACTTATGTGCTACTTTTCTTACCAACTAATGCTTCTGTTTTACTTTAGCTTGTAAAGTGTAAACCCCTCTCACAACCCAGAGAGTCCAGCTTGCATGCGTCTATAAGAAAACACGGGAAGATTACGTGCTTTGTATCGTACTGTGATGTAATTGATGACGCGGTAGATGGGAAAAAAGGGTATTTATATTTGCTTCATGTGTAATGGAATCACGCTTTTGAAGTAGAGGTGGCCACAAAATGCTTAATCCGACGGTATAGACTTCCGATGACTCCTTCCGCACAAGCATAATCACACGATCCATGTTGTAAGAAATACTTGTATAGATTGCTTGTGAAACCAATTTTTCTTTTGATGTGTTAAAGGCATGTAAATTTGGATCATATTATGCTAAAACACGAATGAATTTTTCTGTTGACGTGTTAAAAGACATGTAATTTGGGTCATATTATGCTAAAAACATGAATGGATCTTTCTTTTGATGTGCTAAAAGACATGTAAATTTGGGTCATATTATGCTAAAACATGAATGAATTTTTCTTTTGATATGTTAAAAGACGTGTAAATTTGGATCATATTATGCTACAACATTACCCGCAAAAACCAATATTATGCTACAACATGAATGGCTCTTTTTTTTTTGAAATCAACTTGAACCTTTATTGATCAAATAACCATAATGTCTTTACAAATCTGCTCCTCGATGCAATCCGGAGCAACACCACGCGACACCACTCCAGAGTACTCACAAGCTCTAGCTAGATAGTGCGCCGAAGCATTGGCATCTCGAAACACATGGATAAATGAACATGAGGGAGCTAAACAAGCTAGACGTTTAATGTCTTCAGTGACAGCACCAAGCACCGATCGATCCACTTCTGAGCTGGAGACTCGTTGGATAACCGACAGGCAATCTGACGCCATCAATAAACGCCCAAAACCTTCTTCAACAGCAAAGGAGAGGGCACTCCGAAGGGCAAGCGCTTCAGCCATTTCAGGAGACGTTACCCCATCGACATGCTCACCGCAAGCCGCAAGACATGATCCATTATGATCCCGGATAACAATACCAAAGCCCATGCTGTTGGAGGCTGCAAAGATCGCTGCATCGGAGTTCACCATGACCGTACCAACCGGCGGCGGAGACCACTTAGCAGTCGACGAGGACTCACGCCTGTGTTTGGTAGTAGGTTTATATATGCAGCGAAATTAAGTTGATGTATACCTTCACTTTGATGGCAATAGATCCGGGATGCATAAGAGGTTCACCTTCCCGAACTTTGTTTCTTGCGTCCCATATATGCCACATAGTCGTCATCACCGTCGTTGCTTCCATGTCCGAGCAACGATCCAGAAAATCTAGCACCCAGGCACGCGGAGAGGTGAATAGCTGCCGGCGTAGCTGGACCGGAAATTCAGCCTGGACGTCCAGCCAAACCGCTCGTGCAAAAGTGCAGGTAAGAAGAGCGTGCTCCACAGGTTCATCTCTGTTACAGAATGCATGCACCAGCCTTAGGAACACCTCTACGATGGAGCTGAATCCCACTCGGCAAACAATTATGAGCAAATCGCCAGAGTGTTATTTTCATCTTGCCAGGCTTTTGACGCCCACAATTTCTTCCACAACTTTGCTTCATCTTGCCAGCACGAAGCTGAGCCTGAGCTAGACAAGGCACGAGCAGATCGAGCAAGGTTGTAGGCTGAGCGAACTGAGTAGGAACCAAACCGGGTGTGCGGCCAAGAGGCGAAATCCTCCCCTCCATGGCGACTGATAGGGACCAGCATGATCTTTCTTGCTGTTTCCTCGTCAAACAAAGCATGTACAGTATTGTAGTTCCAACTCTTAGCGTCCGCTGTCAACAAGGAGGCCACAGTTTGATCATCCGTAACCTCACCAATTGGGTGCAGCCGATATGGTGGTAGGTCTGGTATCCAATAGTCAGATAAAATCTTGGTACGTTTTCCATCACCAATTCCCCACCTTAAACCTTTGGCCACCAATTGTTTCCCAAAAAGGATGCTTCTCCAAGTGTACGATGCCGATCTTGGGATCGGAGCCTCCCAGAAATTGCAGTCCGGAAAGTAACGTGCTTTGAGCACTTTTGCACAGAGAGAAGTAGGATCTGTAATCAGTCTCCAAACTTGACGTCCCAACATTGCTTGGTTAAAAAGCTCAAGATCACGGAAACCCATGCCTCCGAGATCCTTAGGTAGTCAACCATTTCCATGATCGCCAATGGATTTTCTTCTTGCCATCTTTCACGCCCCACCAATCATTCGCAATAGATTTCCTCATATCATCACATGTGGATATAGGCAGCTGAAAGCAGCTCATGACGAAGGTAGGGATTGCTTGGATAACCGACTTTAGCCAAGCCTCCTTCCCAGCTCGAGACAACGGTTTGTTGGAGACACTAGTCATCCGTTGCCACATGCGATCGTGGAGGTACTTGAAGGTGTTCTTCGGCGAGCGACCCACCTCCGTTGGCATGCCCAAATAAGAATTTTGAAGGGCCGATTATGGACATTCAGCTTGTCCATTACCTCCTGTTTGACCGAATTCGGACAGTGGCGTCCAAAAAATATAGATGACTTATCAAGATTCACCTTTGTCCAGAACCCTCACAGTAACTGTCCAGTGCCATTTTCAAAGCATCGACACTTCTTCCATCAGTACGGGCAAAGAAAATACTGTCATCTGCAAACAGTAAGTGTGATATAGGAGGGCCAAGTCGACCATTACGTAGACCTTGTAGCATACCTTGAGCCTCCTTTCTCTGCAGAATACAGGATAAACCTTCCGTACATAATAAGAAGAGATAGGGACTAATGGGGTCCCCTTGACGGATACCTCGAGTAGGGATAACTGGATCAGTCAATTCACCATTGTTCCGAACGGCGTATCGAACCTTTGTAACACATCTCATCACAGTATTGATCCACTGCTGATCAAACCCGAGTTTGAGGAGACAACCAGACAAGTAGTCCCACTCAACTCGATCGTACGCCTTCATCATGTCAACTTTGAGAGCAAAAAAGGACGCTTAGCATGTTGTTGTCGTATGGTATGTAAGCATTCATAAGCAATGAGTGCATTATCAGTGATGAGCCGACCAGGCACAAAAGCGCTTTGATTCTCAGACACAACTGAGGGCAAAATAAGCTTCAGCCGGTTTGCGAGAACCTTTGAAGCAATCTTGTAGAGAACGTTACATAAACTGATAGGCCTGAAGTTCTTGAGATGAATCGGATTATTGATTTTAGGGATCAACACAATAATTGAGTCACAGAAACCATCAGGAATAGTTCCTCCCGTCAAGAAACTTCGAACAGCTTGGCATATCTCATGTTCAAAGAAACTCCAATGAGTTTGGTAGAAGAGAGCAGGAAAGCCGTCAGGCCCTGGGGCTTTGGTCGGTTTCATCTGAAATAAGGCATTCTTGATCTCCTCATCAGTGTAATCCCGCAAAGATCCACATTCATATCGTGTGTCACTTTGCAAGGGATACAATCAAGTACATCATCCATCGAGAAAGCAGGTTCAGAGGTAAAAAGATCACCATAGAAATTTTGAACCATCCCCTTTATCTCTTCCATGTTATCACAACGTGAGCCATTTTCTCTTTCTAGAACTTTGATTTTGTTCACTCTTTTACGTGATGAAGCTCTAGCATGAAAAAAGGCAGTATTACGGTCACCTTCGCGGAGCCATTCCACTCTGGACCTTTGACGAGCCATGATTTCTTCTCTCTCAAAGAGTTCACACAGCTCTTTCTCAACCTTGCGAATTTCTGCAGAATTGCTTCCTTGCTCACCCATTCGCAAAGCTTTCAACTTACGTTCAGATTTCTGAATTTGTTTCTGAACATTCCCAAACGAGTCCCGACTCCATTTCCGGAGGGACTGGGCCACATCCTGTAGAGTAGTCCATGTGTTTTGGAGCGACGGCGTCCCATCTCCACTACTAGTCCAAGCCTTTTCTACAGTCCCTTTATAGTCCTCAGCCCTAAGCCATGCTGCTTCGAAGCGAAAACCATGCTGGACCGGGCCAGATTTCTGCCTGCTTATCGAAACGGGGTTGATGAAAATGCCAAAATGATCAGTAGCTGTTGTAATGATATTCTCCACAGAGTAATCCTCAAACGAGTTCTTGAAAGCTTCATTCGCAACAGCACGATCAAGGCGGACTTTGACGTGAGCATCACCTTGTTGACGATTGTTCCAGGTGAATTTCGGCCCAAAGAAACCGAGGTCCATTAAGCCACAGTCGTCAAGGCAATCTCTGAAGGACGCCATTTGAGCTTCTGATCTCAATTTGATCCCATATGCTCATCTTGATGCAGAGCTTCATTGAAATCGCCACAGCATATCCAAGGGCCATTCCCTTCCGAACGAAGCCGGCGGAGAAGGTCCCAAAACTCATGTCTTTGATCCCTGCGCGGTTCACCATACACAAAGGTTGCACGCCACGGTGTACTCTGGCCACATGAAATCATCACATCGATGCAATGGGAATTGAAACCTTTAAGAGAAACCGTGTAGTCATGTAACCAAAACAGAGCGAGACCCCCACTTAGGCCCGCAGCACTGACAGCAAAACTCCCAGAATAGCCAAACGACCACATGAAGTTCTGCGCCTTGGTGTCCTTCATCTTCGTTTCAGAAAGGAAGAGGAAGGCGGGTCGGTATTTCCGCACAAGCCAGCGGATTTCGCCAACCACCGAGTCCGACCCTAGGCCCCGGCAGTTCAAACATAAGATACTCATTGCGTCCGGCGGGACTGCTCCGCAGTCGCCGCCTGATCCGCCGATCCTGACGATGCCCCAATAGCATCCTTCTTCTGTTTCTTGTGCGAGATTGCCACCTGATCATTTTCCTTCTCCCGAGTGGCAGGCAGGACAAGGGCTAGCGCAAGAGGGTTCACCGCAGATGCCACTGTTACTGGAACATGCACTAGATCACCATCAGATTGTGGTGTAGTATTCTTTACTCGGTAAACCTTGCGCTTCTGCCCACTCACACGAGGGGCATCACTTGAGAACATCACAGCCTTTTTGGAACCCGACTGATTCATCTTTGCTTGTGTTTTCTTTGCTTTCGTCGGGGAATTGACCTCCCCTTGTTAGGATACGTATATGATAGATAGACTAGGATCTTCTTGTATCCCAACTTATTAGGCATCTTGGCCACCAAGTCATGTACTCCTATATATACCCCATGAGGGTCACCGTAATAAACACACAATTTTAGGGTTCTACAATTTCCACATGGTATCAGAGCGGTTAGTCTCACGACGCCGATCCTAGTTTCCACCACTTCCGCATCGCGCCGTCCCCGGGGAGATTGATCTCCTCGGGGGCGTGGCACCCGGTCTCGATCTAAGATCGGATCGGTTCTTAGATTTAATTCTAGTTCATAGTTTAGACTAGATTCGAAATTCTCAATCCCGTAGATTAGATTCACTTTAGCCAAATAAAACCCTACATCTCCACAGCCCTAAATTCCCGGCGAAAATCTATGCAAGATCGGCGTGCTCATAGCGGCGCACAATTCCGACGATCGAGTCCGACAAGATCTGCCTCGTCCTCCCGGCTCCACGACAAAAGACGATGCCAACGGCGAGACGACGCGCATCTGGGACTCAACAACGCTACCGCAAGCCGGCGATGCGCGCGTGACGAGCGGCCGACCGAACGTTCGTGGGATTCAGCAGCACCGTCTCCTCCCCGGACTCAAACACGCCGCCAAACACGCGGCTCGCAGGCAACATCAACACGGAGGCTACAAGCCCACGACCTCAACAAAAATCTCTTCTTTGCTTCTTTGCATGCAGGCTACCACTACTAGGGGACTCAGCAAGTCCACGTCTCCACACGTACGTACATGCATCAACAGTACAAGATCAGGTTGATCCACCAAGACACACGACAGTACATCACATCAAGCCAAACAACATCAACCTGTACGACTACGCCAAACTACGACACCTACGAGAATCGACGTCAATCACACGCAGGCCGGTGTGGATCTTCATCGACTTCTCCGACATCCGACGGCAAGGCATCAACATCATCGTCGTCACGAGGGACGCCTCTAATCGACGTACCACCTCACGCCTGCCACTACATCGCCGACACATCATCGCCAAGGTCTACATCAACGTGGTCTTCATCGACAAACCTCGTCAACACACCGCCGCCGCCGCTACATCGTCCACATGGATGGACACGCGCCCTCTGACAGTTTTACTGCAAGGCGACACACGACACCGACGACGGCATCGACCGCGTCCGACGGCGAAGACTGCACACAAAAACCCGGCATCACAATTGTGAAAGCCCCTACGACACAACCGCGCGCACGGTTCTGGCAAAACCGTTGTGTGCTCGGTGGGATCCTCCAGTCCTGGCAAAACTGGTAGACTCACTTATGACCGCGTCCTCTGACATCTGCAAGACGCCCCCGACGGTACCTCTTAAGGTGCGAAACGTCGGCCCCGACGGTATCTCTCAAGGTGCAAAACGTCATGAAAAACCACAACTGCAGCCCCGTCATATACACCGCGCAATTTTTTTTTTTGCGCCTCCGGCATTGCGGCTACAACGACCACGACGAGTACTACATCGACCACAACACCTCGACCACGGCTACATCACGATCGGCTACCTCGACATCGACATCAAGGGCAACGTCTACAGAACTCATCGGCAACAACTTCAGTCAACAGCGTCCGCGTCATCACTTGCGTCAACGCCACTCCCGCTGTGTCTGCGGGAGGGAAGAGAGGAGAGACCATCAGAGACGCAGTTGATGATGGCGGAGAGGAGAAGACGACGGAAATACAAGACTTCAAATCCAGTCGCAATCATTCGTTTCACTCCAGCTACGACTGAGGGGGAATGTTAGGATACGTATAGATAGATAGACTAGGATCTTCTTGTATCCCAAGTTATTAGGCATCTTGGCCACCAAGTCATGTACTCCTATATATACCCCATGAGGGTCACCGTAATAAACACACAATTTTAGGGTTCTACAATTTCCACACCCCTGACTTTCCTTTACCAGGATTTTGTGCCGGCACTGAATGTGTCTGCATCGTTGGACCAGTATGTCCACCTCCAGACCAAGAACTCTGGCCGCTTGAGGAGCTGGGGCCAGAACTAGTTCCAGTCTGCTTTTTCTTCCTCTCATCAGGAACACTAACCCGAGGGCCATGGTACGGCAGCAAGCCATCCTCGTCTCTCTCCGCAGGTGATGGACAGCACAGAGATGAGTGTCCCACCAACCCACAAGAGTAACAAAAAATTGGAAGATTCTCATACATCACAGAGTAATAATCAGTCATCTTCCTGCTTTGTGAGTACACCGACAAACAGCGCAATAGGGGTTCAGCAATATTAATTTTGACCCTGACCCGGAGGTGATAGCCCCATGCACGTCCATTAGCATCCACATCCATCTTCTCCACAGAACCAAGCTTGCCAGCGAACTCTTTACCACGTTGATCATTCATAAGGCCAAAAGGGAGATGCATAATTCGTGCCCAAACAGACAGATGATCAAACCTGAAATCAGTCGGCCTCACCCGTGGATCAAACTCTGATAAGATGACGGCATGTCTACCAACCGTTCCCGGTGGTCCGTTCTGGACGCGAGTCTTGTCAGCTTGGCGGGCAAATTCTGCCAGGAACATATTGGCCCCCATTGGACGCAGCTCAAGCCCTTTAGGGTTTCCCCATGCAGGACAAAGAACCGCCCGGATTGTAGAGATGTGAAGAGTGTTGGGAGCCAGCACCTTCCCTATCAGCGCCCACTCGGGGCACCCCAGATCGGCTACGTTGTCATCCTGGAGGACGAACGCATCTGCCTCCTGGGTCGTAAGCTTCATCCGTCCCAGCATCTCCACCACGTCGCCGGAGTTGGGAGATCCTGGGGGCATAGCACTGCTTCGTGGTTGATCGGTGGTATCGATCGCCAGTTTCCCGACGTCCACCGAACCACCAATAGGAACTTCCTTCCCGGTTGCTTCCTCCCGCGCCATGGCCAAAGCCCCACAGAGCTCGGTGTCGGCGACAAGACGGACCGTAACACGAGAGGAGAGGGCGGCGAGGGCGATGATCGCCGTCACCAGATCTCGTCGAGGGCGTTGGGATCCGCAATCGCCGGAGCACGCGAAACCCTAAACGAGAGGAATGGCTCTTATGCTTGAAATTTGGGTCATACTAGTTGTGAGAGCGCGCTGACGCACTCTGCTTCCAACAATGGCTGGGAGATATTTGCAGGGGCCATCTTGCATCGTCTCTTCAAAAGCAGCTACTTTGTCAAGTACTGATTATAACGTAATCCACATTAAAGCCTCTGCATGTGGGACACGCAAAGAGACTACAGAGTAGTTGTAGTGAGTAGTGACCTCAACCCCTCTTGCTTGCATATATTTGGTTCCAAGAATAAGAATTACATCATTAATTTAGATGGATTAGCGAGGTGCAGAATTAATTGGAGAAAATGAAGCCGCACTTAACTAGTGATGACAACAGCCATTCACCAGCACGAAGTGGCATTCAGGCCATGACCATAAGATGTCAGTTATTGGGAGCTGCATTTCAAAGAAGATTGCATACAAGAGCAAGACAGAAGAAATTTTGATTGCCAAGAGTCCACCCCAGTCGACTCTCTCCTCCGCCATCGCCGCAGACCTAAACCGCGGTGCCGGTTGTCCCCTTGCCGAACTGTGGCGGGGTGTTCTATGCTGGGAGAGGCCGCCTCTTGTGGGGGCAATGGAGGCCAAGGGCGGGAATTTCCGGGACGACGGCCCTGCAACGATTTGGTAGAAGACGGCAACGTGAGGTTGGTGGTGTGTAAGGCGATGTTGCCGGTGTTTGTTGCTTCTCCCTCCCCGACTCGTGACGCTAGATCGCATCGGTGATCCCCTCCAAGATCAATCGTCCATGTTGCCGCTGAACCTCGGCAGTTCCCGGCGGGCGCGGCTGCATCGGCTCTGCCAGGCCTAGTGACGCCGTCACAAGGTTTCGGTCTGCGTGTGCTTCCCAACGACGTCGCCTCCTGCCACATGATCTTCCACGACGCGCGACTCTTATGTGCATGCATCACCGAGGTCGTAGAAGGTTGCATACTCGGATGTTTGGTGATTCTCTACCGCACATTGTCGCCATCTTGGAAACATCTGCATTGGCACATCTATGGCCCCGCTTCTAAGGTGTTGACGTGGGGATTTAAGGCGGTCGTGCTTGAAGATAGGTTAACGTGTTAAGCTCTGAAGCTATTATCATCCATGCTCGTGTTGAGTCGAGATTGTCTACTATCGGTTGTTGTTCCAAGGAGTACTTGCATTGGATGGGGAGAATATGATGATCACATGTTCACTGTTTGCATACAATCTGCTGAACCGTGCACGTGATGACTGTCATCGAACGATCGCGACTGTAGCAGCTCGGCAAGTGGGGGCGACAGATGACCCCATTCTTGGTGCTGCTATTTGAGCTCCGTGTCTCCATTTCCGAGGTCAAGACCATAGGTCTAACCTTCAATGGTTGCACCTAGCAATGACGGCTCTTAGTCGTTTCCATGTCAAATGCTTTGTCTGGAGATCAGACCTTTCCGGGTTAAAACCCATGATTAGACTTGTTTGATTAGACAGGGCATCGACAACTCTTGTGCATTACCTTCTTAGAGGTGTTGCTGCTTTGTGTGATTTTTGATAGCTGCTTTGTGATTTTTAAGTTTTCAATGATATATCAGACATTTCTATGAATTTTCCACAAAAGTGAAGCACTTTGTGGTTTACCATCACTCGAGAAGGAGGAGCAAGCTAGATCTGTTTTTTTTTTTTTGCGAGAGAAAGTGCTGCCTTATATTAAAACCATAGTTCTTACAGAAAGCTCCAGAACAAAGAAAGAAAATACAAATTGGTCCTTCTGGAACTCGTCAACGTCAACGACAAGCAAGACGTGCCGACGGCGCGTCGCCGCTGCACCTCCCTTGAACCTTGGATCGGAGGCGCCCCCCTGCGGACGGGAAGTCGCCGAACCTCGAACTCCGAAGAGCCTCCACCTTGCACCGTCAACTCGAACGCCATGGCTCAGATCAGCAGCACCTTCAACACCAGCACTCAACCAGCTCCGCCGCGAGACGGAGGCCGGAAGGGGGAAACACGGTCGACCCCATCACAGCACCTCGCAGGTCCCGAACCGCCCCTGGGGAAGAAGGCGACGCAGCAACGCCAGACCTGCAGGTAAAGGACTCCATCGCGCAGAGCAACCGACGACGCCAAATCGGCCCCCTGCAAGGAGTAAGCTGACTCCACCACCACTCCGGCGAAAGACTCGCCAAGCCAGAGAAGGGAGGAGGACAAAAACAACACCACCGCCACCACCGACACAGATCCGATGCCGCCGGTAAAACCAACCAAACCAAGAACACCAAGTACTAAACTACACGCACGGAGAAGATCCAGTGCTTCTGTCCATCCCGTCACGCCAAGACGGCGCTGGAGACGAAGAGAAGCGGCAGATTCACCGGCGCAGCCTACCTTATTCTCCGCAACCGCCACCATCGCCGGCGGAGCAGGACCTAAACTACGCTTAACTACTGCCGCGCGGCGAGATCCAGCAGTTCCCCCCACCTCACGACGCCGCAACGGCGCCAGAGGCGGAGGGAACCATCGGATCCGCCGGCGGAACTCAAGATCGCCTTCTTTTCGCCGCTGTGTACTGTAGCAGAGAGGGGAAAGGCGAGACGGAACTCAAGCTAGATCTGTTGAATCAAGGGTTTACAGAACTGACCAGGTGTTGCATGTTCTTCCCAGTCGTGTGTGTGGCATGGTCTTAATCCTCGATGCTTGTACAAACTCAAGATCGGCGTCAAGTTCTATAGCGCATCCAGTTCGTCTTCACGCAACACCAAGAAACCATAGAATCACCTCAATGCAACCTGCCAAGTGCCCCCAATAGTGCCTGAAACTTCTCATGCAACGATCTTTATTTACCATTTTGGTGTCTTGATGCAAAAGGGGATGTGATGTTTAAGGAGCTTTGTGGGTTTTGAAGATGTTCGGAAGTACAACTCTCGTTAACTTTATCCTTGTAACAAGTTGTAAGCTTTAAGTGGCTCGTGTTGCTACTTTTACACTATAACATGTTGCACATTCCTTATTTTATGCACGTTGGTTGCTGAAGCATCACATCTTTGTACACGATGCACCCTCATGGATTCCAAGATATTGTCCCATTTTCCTGATTATTTAACCATGTTGTTATTGATCACCCAAAAAGGGACTAATCGTGTGGATTTTCCGTGGCAAGTTTGTAGCGATTTTAGTTGATGGTCAAACTTGCAAGCTCGGTTAGCACAGCAGATGTCTTAGTCATAGGATTTCGGTGTACGCGTGCATTACCTCTCCGAAAGAAGTTATTTCCCCCCAATAGATTGGAGTTCAAAAGCTAAGTCAGCATTTTTTGTTCCCTTTACTTTCAGCTCTTACAGTTCATATTCATTGTTGCTTATATTGCTATGATTCTACTTGCTCCAATTTCGGTGCATGCTTTGTTCTCTTTTCATTTTCCGTGAAGTTTCATTTTGTTACCTGACAAATATGTTCTGTAACTTTTGAAGCATCAGCTTTACCTTGAAGATTTATATGTTGAATTATTCTTGCTTCATATATCCACTACCAATTCATAAGCTTGTGCTAATGTTTCATTTACTATGTTTTAATAAGAGTAAAGTTGCATAACTAATATTCATGCACCCCTCTGTTTGTACATCTTGATCATTCACTGCCGGAGGAATTGGCATTGTGAATCATTGCCTTGGTCACCATTACCAACTCTTGTGTAAGGCCATCACATTCAATCTGCAGCTCTAGGCCATCCGCTACCCCGAGGTAGTTCTTACACATCTTTGTATCGGTTACATATAGTCGGTACCACAAGGGGGAACAAGGAAGGTGAGCAAAGTGGCATGTGACGGTCGAGTAGGTCAAACCATGTGAGAGATAGAGGGGCAGTACAATGATTAGGATGGAGTCTGGGGAAAGATAAAGATGTTAGCATCTTCTTCAAACATGATCCTCGACTCTTCCGTGAATCTTGCAAGACTAACTTTCTCAATTTATAGGGCTTTATATATCTTCTTTTCATCGGAAAATATATAAGGCATCGGAGATGCCTTCTTCAAACATTATTTTCTTCTGGCGAAGTATGCACATGATCATGGCCCGTAAGCATGATCACATCCCTTGCAATTAGAGCTGTTTGACTTTCTGCTGCTACCCAACTTGTATACACTAATAGCCAAACCAGGTAACTAAATACGCCTAATTCTAACGATTTTCCAAGCTCGGACCTCAGCAATTTAGTTCCTTCGCTTCTTTACCATGAGCACCTTCCGTTTCCAACCAAAAAACGGAGTACCAGATTAACTAACAAAAATAAGTAGTACCAGATTAACTAGCGGAAATAATTTAAACGTCCTTCTCCATATCGGCATCACTACGTCACAGTCTTAAATTAGAGGCACTTCAAAGTGCCCCTAAAAATTAGGGAAGTGCCTCTAAGTATTTTTAGGGGCACTTTGAATAGTGTTGCATTTAATCGTGTTGCTAAAAAATATAGAGGCATTTCAAGGAAAGTGCCCCAAAAAATAGGTGTTTTTAGAGGCATTTTCAGGAATGCCTCTGTATTTTTTAGTGGCACTGTTTTTAAAATGCCTATAACTATTTTTAGAGGCATTTCTAGGAATGCCTCTAATATTTTCAGGGGCATTTATAGAACTGCCTCTGTAAACACTTCGAAATGCGCCATATTGTCCACACAATTGCACAAAACAACAGAATGCAATTTTATTCTTCAGTTTACATTGTCCATACAAATTCACATAGCAATATGTATCAACAACAATATTTTCACATGCTAAACATCATTCTCACATCTCAGTGCATACAAAAGACATGACAAAGTTACATAGATTCACATACAGATTGTAGTAAGATTCTTATTTACAGATGTACATCGTCAGTTAGTGCGATCTTCTCATCATAGTACTCAGAAAATACAGCCACATCCACATACACAAGGAGCCCATCTCTTGAGTACAGAGATGAAGGCACTGGAAAATCCACTTTCCCTAAGATGAACAACGCACCAACCTCCATACATGGAATACATAAAAATCCTCAGACAAGCATGCTCAAGAGAAACGCATTAAATGACTAACCAGTTATCATACTCCAGTAATCAACTAGATCTAGGCTGCTAAGCTCCTTCATTATGCATTTGATTGCAGAAAGATTAATACAACAGAAAATGGTGACAGAAAAGTAAATTTCCACAAGAGTTTCAAGTTCTTTTCAATTTTGGCACAGACGAGATAATGCTCATATGAGAAAGACTACACCAAATGAAGACATAATGTAGCGCATGTCAGCAACATATTTATGATTAATTCATTAGCAACTTATAAACCATATCTCTAAGCTACTCGCTTTGGCAAAAATATATTGTATTGGTTTTGGTCAGAACCATCCCGATCAACTTAATCAATTTGCATCACCAAAACATGTACACCATGTTTCACAGGAAAACATTCTATTGCATCCCTGATTATGAAAAGCACCATTGTTCACAAACTTGATATTACTTTATATATTGTTCACAGCTAATCTCGATGAATGTTATACAGCACATCATGTCACGCATCAAGTTACAGACCTGGCATGCATGGACAATAGATATGGGGATGATTCGCAAGCCCGATGTGTCACCGCAATTGCAAAATCTAGGGAAACACGGTCTCGCACATGCAGTGTACACCAAAATCAAACATCACATCTAGCTAGAACAACTTGGTACATGATGGAGAAGGAACAAGGCTAAGCCGCGACCTTACACTTGCGGGTGCGGCCAGCAGGGCAGCCGATCAAGCTTGTCAAATCATATAACCATTTCTAGAGCCTGATTAATTTATAGCTCCATATCTTTATTAGAATTTAGGAGCTACTGACCACATTCATCTGTCATATAGCCATATAGGGATGGTGACTGTATTAAACAAGTTACAAAATTACAAGCCTGTTGAGACACTATTGTTTTAAATGACAACATGAACGATTTTAAAATGCAAATGCAGTTGTGAGATTGCTATAGCGCTATTCTCACAAAAAATAACCAATAGCGACAATATACCTTCTAGACAAATGCATAAGGGTCTTCAGCATATGGATTCAAGAAGCCCTCAGCAAATAATTCACCAATGTTTGCAGGATGGCGACGAGATCCTGTAAAAACCTGCAGGATACCAAGGCATAAATGTTAAGAGAATGATTCAGAATGGAAGTCATAGATCATACTACAATGTTACAGAAGTATTATGAGTGAAGAGAATATTGTATGCTTCAATCCTACATGGATAGATAGATGTAATGACCGAATACAACTACAGTAAGGAAAGAGTATTGGAGTGTTTGCTGCCTATTTTACCTGCTCAGCAGAAAATAACTTGAGTGCTAGCAAAACGATGAACATGAAATACGGTGGCATGGGAATATCGTCATCAGTCTTCTCCTGATAATAAACCCATTTGCCTCATCATCCGTCAGTTTTTATATGAAAGAAATAAGTTGGACATGTACCTTCAGTTTATTCCAACACCACCAGTAGTACTTCACAACCTTCTCTTGAGAAATATCCACCCTGGTTCCACCACAAGTTAATAGTCAGGTTAGTATGTGTTAATTACCCTCATTCCACCACCAGACTGAAATCATTTAGGCTGTGTTAATTACCCTTTCTGACTAGGTGACATACTTCATTTAACGTCTTACACATTCTCAGCAAATCTAACTTAAATGAAGATAGCAAAAGGATCAAAAGAAGGGATCAATTTATATCCACTTATTTACCTGGACACCCGCCCACTGTCAAGGACAGTAGTTATCAGGATTTGGGATCCAATGGTTGTGCACTATAAATTAGGAAACCCTGATACAATTTCATTACAATTATTTGCATTGTATCATGCTCGAAGGTGCTATTACCTCAAAATTCTACCACGACAGACCGGTGACCTGAAGCTGCAGACTATATCATCAATTAGTGCTTTCAGAGAATCACCAAATTAATCAGATGGGGAAGTATCCTGATCCAAAAATTTGAGTTCTAGAACCCTGTAAACTTCAAAAACCCTATCGACACAGCACATGGGAGAACAGATAAGCACACACCCTTTCTCAAGCTACCACAGTTCATCCATCCACGACATCATCACCAGTACAAAAAATAAGGGGGAGGCAGCGCAGGGGATTGGGTAATTCCGTGCGTTACCTTCAGGATGCCGAGATTGACGGAGCCGTAGATGACCTGGAGCTCAAGGAGAGTTGGAGAGGGTCGTGGTTGACCTGGAGAAGCAGCAACACCACCACCGCGCCACCAAATTATCACCGCATCACAACAGCGCCACCACCACACCAGCTTGCGTAGGGCCTCGAGGTAGAAGCTCCTCGCCACCTTAACCTGGGCGCCGCATTTGTTCGAGCACCAAGCGCGCAAGGATGGCACATGGCAGGGACCAGGGAGTCCGGACAACAGAGTCACGAGGGCGTCGGGTCGAAGGCCGAGCTCTAGGAGGGAGCTGTATACAACGAGGAGCAGCAGCCGAGAGCGCCGCGGCGGCGCGGGAATCGCGCCGCCGGCCGAGCCGAGCCCCCACGGCTAGCCCTAGCCGTGGCGCCGCACTCGGGAGTGGAGCGGATTGTAGGCGGCAGGGAATCGGCGGAGATATTAGAGTACAGTCCATGCCGGAGAGCAGCGGCGCCGGGGCCGGCCGCCGACGGCCGAAGCCATGGGCGGTGGCGCGCGCGGTGTGAGGGCAACGGGGATGAGCTGCGCGTGAGGAAGAGCTTTTTTTTTCTTTTTTTGAGATGAGCGCGTGAGGACTGGGAACCCCTATACAACGCTCTTAGCGTCGTTTGATGCGCGCAACGGCGCAACGCGTAGCCCCTCAGTTGAATCGCATGTTCATGGGCTTGGCCCATTTCATCGAACAACGTTCATGCGCTCTCATGTTGTACTGGTTCGCCTACCATTTGAACGTGAGCGAATGTACCCGTTCGAAAAAAAGTGTGTGGTTTCTTTTTCATACACGAACGTACAAGAAGGTGGAAAAGAAAATATGAACACAGATTTCTAGACAGTACATAAAAATGAACTAATTGTATTTATAGAGGCAGTACATAAAAATGCCCCTAAAATCACTATTTTTTAGGCAATTTGAAAAAGTGACTCTAAAAAATGCCCCTAAAAATAGCATTTTTAGAGGCACCGCATGGAAATGCCCCCAAAAATGGCATTTTTAGAGTCACTTTGAAAAAAATGCCTCTAAAAATGGTATTTATTGACGCACTTAGTGCAAAATGCCCCTAAAGATCATTTATAGAGCCATTTTCAAATAGTGCCTCAACCAAAGTGCCTCTAAAAACATATTCTCCCATAGTGCATATCCTATTCCTACCGTTCTACATAACGGACCCCGTGCATATCTCTCCACCAGCCCAAGGAGCTCGACACGTGCGCCAGTAGCCCGGTACGAAGCCATGGCGCTGGTGGGGAGCGGCGCCCAGCAGGACGACATGCTGCGGGTGGTGGCCGCCCTGGCCGGCATCCTGGAGCGCGTCGCGGAGCGCAACGACGTCGCGGCGGCGGCGGCGGCGGCGGCGACGCCCTCGGAGCTGGCGGCCCCGTCGTCGGCGTTCCGGGCGACGACCAAGCCCGGCATCTCGGTGCGCGCGTACGTGTCGTGCATCGCGCGGTTCGCCGAGTGCAGCCCCGCTTGCTACGTCGTCGCCTACATCTACCTCGACCGGTTCCTGCATCGCGGCCGCCGCTTCGCCCTCGCCGTAGACTCATACAGCGTGCACCGTCTCCTCATCACGACCGTGCTCGCCGCCGTCAAGTTCATGGATGACATGTGAGTTTCTCTCTATAATAAAGTTATCGAACAACTCAGCTAGCTAATTTCTACTTCACGTATGTGCACGATCATCTTCTTGATTAATTCTTGGTGTTCTGATTGGAACTATTCTAATTTAAAGCTGTGCCATTAGCCTTCTTTCTAACAAAAGAAAATCTAAGTTAGCTCCCTTCGCACTTGATATCCACTCTGTTGTTGGTAGTCGCCATGTTCTATAGTTGGTTTAGAATATAAATTTGTCGAGTATTTGATAGTACAATAAAATTATAAATTTCTGGATGGTAATACTGCCAAGGGTTTCATTACTTGGACCACCTGAATTTTGATTATCTTCTCTTTGGATTTAGCTTACTGGTTCAAACACTTGAGATTCTTATGCGAATAGTTAGTTAGCTGTGTGACAAAGTGCGATGATCCTGCTCCACATAGGCTTAGATGTTAGAACTATGGGTATCACTGCTTGGCCTGCTAGGGATAGGTTTGGACTTGGGGTGCCTTCGAAGTAACTCCAGAATCATCCACTCCATTTTCAGAATTAAGCTGCCATTTGCTCTGAATATGGCATTATCAAGTAGTAGTAACTAGTAACTGTCGGTGCATACATAGTCCATACATGGTTTTTGTTCAGGTCATTTCAGACAGTATAGAAGCGCACGATCAATTGAGAAATATCTAGTAGCAATCATTGCCACATATGCACTAGTGTGCTAATAATGCACAAAATAAAGCAATTAGTGAGTAGGTCTCTACTTTTAACTACGCTTTCAAGCTTGGATTTGCACTAGGCACTGGGTACACAGAGTGATTGTCCTTGCAAATTAAAGCAGGCAAAGTTATATATGCTTATCCAGTAGAGCAGAAAAAACGAATGTGGTGGCTGCTCCTTCCACCCAGCCACACGCATCCAGCGTGGACCCGAGGACATCGACAAAAATCCCACCCTGCCCACTCGCCTTTCTGAAAAACAACTTAATCCAGTGCCAGTTGTGGGGGATTGCGACTGGTAACTTGCCATCTCTGCTGATGCTTGCTTCTCAGTTTCCCCCCCATTGCCAGGACCAGGGGCATCTCTTTCAAGTTTGAGTCTTTGCGAAAAGTGATATACTTAACTGACCCAACTTGGCATCCTTAAAGAATTGGTTTGGACTTTGGTGCCTAGTTGGTAATTCTGGTTGTGTTCTGTTGGGTTGCTTAACTGATCCTCCGAGAGCAAACTCAGTCGTAAGCCTGATGAAAGAACTGGAAATATATGTACTCCGTTTGAACTACCTGGAGGTGGACTTCCTGTTCGGCGTCGGATGAATAAAATGGAAGGTTAAGCTGAAAAAAGAACGAATGAATAAACAGTTTGTTGCTCTGTGTGCAGATGCTACAACAACGCATACTTCTCCAAGGTCGGCGGCATCAGCCTGGTGGAGATGAACTACCTGGAGGTGGACTTCCTGTTCGGCGTCGGGTTCGACCTGAATGTGACGCCGAAGACATTTGGCGACTACTGCGCCGTGCTTCAGTCCGAGATGATATGCGCGGATGCTCCCCCCACGCCGCCGAGGCTGCAGCACTGCTGCCTTTCCGAATCCGAGGACGATGCCGGTAGCTGCAGCTCTCAGCAGCAGCTCGCTGCATGAAGCCACCTTCCTTAGTTTCTGTTGCTTGTGGGTGTGTAGGTCAGTGAAACACTAGCGTATTAGGTTCTGCAAGATTCCTGTGAAACAGATTGTACAGTCTTGAACCTGTTTGGTCACTCCTTATATATATTGTGGAATTGGACTCTAGAACTGTGATGGCAAAAGTGAATAGCAACAGTAATACTGACATATGAATGCATAGTAGCGTTGTGTTCTGTCGTGGCGTCACATCATTTAAATATCATAACATCATGAATACTTGTTTTCACCTTAGAGATATCTCTGATATCCACCGCCGTCGCCGCCGCTGAGCCGTGGGATCCCTCTCCTCCGCCGGCCGCTTCGGCGGCGGGAGGGTGGGGGATCCCCGGCTCCGGCATGTACATACGGTAGGGTAGGGTGTAGGTTCCGCCGGCGGCGCTGTGGAGGAGGTGGTGGTGCTGGTGGTTGGTTTGGTGTCGGGGCGGTCTTCTCCGGCGGTGTGGCTCTCCGGGGCTCCCCGTCGCCGCGCCTGACTGGCGGGAGCTCGAGGCCCGGCGCGGTGCTCGAGTTCCTCCGCCTCCCGTCGGATCTACGCTGGCGGCGGATCTGGCGGGTGGAAATCAGAGACGGGCGAGCTCGGCGGTCTCTCTCTACGTCGGCGACGAAGTGGGCTGCGGCAAGGTGGTGTAGCTTGAAGGAAAGGGTGCTCGCCGTGTCCGTTTACCGGCACAATCTCCGTCGCTGCGCGGCGGGTGGGCTTTGCGGCGATCTTCAACAAGAAAGGCTCCCTTGGGCGGTGGCTAGAAGGAGGTCAGCGCTCTTCGTCTCCGGCGCCGGTGGTGTCGCTGTGCTCTGCTCTGGATCTGGTTCCACTGCGTATTGTACTTCATTTCTTGTACTTCGTACTTTGTACTGGGTACTTTGTTGAATATACGCAGCCTTTTCTAATAAAAAAGATATCTCTGAAATATATTTTTTTTTAGATAAAGGGAATTTATTGATATCAAGTACCAAACACACCCAGCCTCTGCAACAACATATCACCCTAACAGCTTTATGGATGCACACAGCCAAAAAAGAAAGAAGAATTACAGAAAAAAAGCCAAGTCCCGCTACAGCGATTTATTTCTTGTAGAAGCAGCACTAACACCACCGAAACAGCACCAGAAGTCCAGAAGTACTCACTCACAAAACAACGCCTTCAGCAAGGTCATTGTCAGGCACAACCAATTAAGGTCAGACCTTGGATTTTCACCCTGCAAGGCAAGACTTTGAACTTCTCCTGTGATGTCGCCCCCACTTACGATGCCGCTGCTCCAAGTCACAAATCACCAAGCCAACTCCTCATCGCCACCAAGATTCAAATCACCGTTGCTAGATCTCAGAACTTGGCTGCCATGGCATTCTCCGCCAGCACCACGGAACGAGAACATGCTCCATGATATTAACAGCCGGCAGAGCTTCGAAGCGCTCCCTCTGGAACCAAACGGCCAGGGTAAAGCATGGGTGCACACGACCGAATCCCTTCCAAACCAGCAATCTCCAGACATGATGTGCCCAGTGGAGCTCGCCGGTGGAGTCATCCGGAACGCGACACTTAAGCCAGATCGATGACACCTGACAACCGGCAGATCTCCACCTTGGCGCCGACAAGCAACCCTAGGACCACCACCTTTTATTCAATCCGAGCACATGGAGGAGATGAAAGACCAGCAGATCGGCACAGCCCAGATCCCATCGAATTATATCGCACGGGAAGGCAAAGCTCCACCGGATCCCCTCGTCCTCCACACGCTCGCCCAGGGAACAGCAAGACCAGAGCCGCCCCGAGTCACACCGCGCGCCGCCACGAGGACAGCGGGTCCGGGCGGAACCCTAGACCCGCGGCTTGCCTCCATCTTCTGCAGAAACTGGCTGCCGCCGCCGCCTGGCAGGGGAGTGCCGCCCCGACCACCGCCCCCGGCCTGCACCTTGACCCAGCCCCAGCCGCATCGTCGGAGCGAGCCGCTGCAACCACCTCCCCTGGCTCCTTTTGTACCAGGGGGCCGCCGCCACCGCGGCCGGCGCCGGCGGCAGCGGCGGAGGGGAGCAGACGGCGGAGGGGGAGGTCTGGTGGAGAGATGGGGACCTCCGGCGGCGCCCTGGGGAGCGCCCGCGGGAGGTGAGAGAAGACTTAGTCTCTGAAATATATATCTTCCATTTACTCGTTATTGTTTCCTCGTCACAGAAGATGATCCCAGTCCCCTGATTAAGTAGTGTTTCGATATCAGGTTCTTTAATTGATCCCAGTGATGCAATGCAATAACTTACTTAGCCCCATATTCAGCTTTCTTTGACACTAGAATAATGTGTCGACTCACTTTGCGTTGTGTTGACAGATTTCAGTAGCAAACCTGCTCTAGGATCAAGAGTGATCTCCTTCAGATGTTTAAGAGATTCTATTTTGACATATGAAAGGCCATGTAGATTGTTATAGGGCATCTGAAGTATATGTGTTTAACAAATGAGGACAAAAGCCCCTTCTTTCTATTGTAGCGAAAGTTGGAAACAGCAGCGACAAAGATATAGGCAAAAGAAGCCTACAGAACGTCCGGTCTCTTACCGTGAACTTCTCAAAGTCATGAGTAAACAATTTTAGGTATTGCAGGTGGAAATCTGTGTTTCACCTGATAAAGTACTGCAGGTTAAGCGCGTTTCATTTACACTTCATAACACATGAGTCCAGAAAAGTTACTTTCTCATTGGTCAACCATCAACAGCAAGTATTGCCATAAAAAATAGACATATACTCCCTCCGTTCCTTAATATAAGGCGTCTAAATTTTTTAGGAAAATTTCAAAATATAAGGTGTATTACGATTCACGGACAATTTTACCCATATAAAAATGAGTCACAAATTGGATTAGTGGAATTTGATATATTGTTTTCAGTTTGTGGCCAATAGGAAGCTTTTTCTCTCGATTTTTATCGGTAGATAATTATTCCGCCACATGTAAAATGATGGTGTCTTAATATCCGTGCCAAAATCTTAGACGCCTTATATTATGAAACGGAGGGAGTATGTATTTTAGTACCTTCTATCGAATTTTGTTGTATGTATCCAGTACCCCAAGCTGAAACTTTACTGTCGGGGTATACCTTCACGTGCTGCACCCAGACACTGCATGGAAATGAGAGTTAGAATTACAACTTGTACATCTTGAGAAAAAAAATCAGTGCCAGCTTCATTAAAATTCTAGTCTTGTTCACACCTCACATGCATCCATTTTAAAATGCCCCAAAGCAAGTTCATTTGTATTTTCTATCTGAAGAGAATCAGCAAATGATGAATAAGAGAGAGCAACTAGCCAAGTAACAAAAATCTTCAGTACCTGACCTGAAAGCGCTAGAACCTATGGCACTGACGCCGGAAGGGAGACGAGCAGCATAGCATTGAAAACCCTGTAGTATCCGGGAACAGAAATCACAAGGGAAGAAACATAGACGAAGCCAAGAAAAACCATGGCAGCAAATTGGGAGAGCAATACACTACACAGGGGAATTTTCCCGAACCTAGACTTCGAAAAGGCCTGTGACAGAGTGAACTGGGGCTTCCTTAGGATCCCCTTTCGCCAATCCTCTTCGACTATGTCGTCGAGGCGCTGGCTGCGATCCTGGACTCAGCTATTTCGGCTGGGCACATTCAGGGGTTGATCCCTCATCTCATCCCAGGGGGTGTCACATCTTCAATGTGCGGATGATACGATCATCATGATCCAGCCTGAGGACTTGGCCATTGCCAATCTCAAGTTCATCCTAATGTGCTTTGAGAACCTGTCTGGGCTGAGGATCAACTTGCAGAAAAGTGAGGTGTTGGTCTTGGGAGTCGACGAGGAGGAGCAGTTGCGGATTGCCAACATGCTCAAATGCAAACGGGGGTCATTCCCTTTTACTTATCTCGGTCTTCCGGTGAGCGATCGTGCTCTCTGCGTAGGGGATTGGGGTCCCCTGACGAGTCAGGTCGGTAGGCGGGCGGACCCGTGGATGGGGAAACTCATGTCCTCGGCGGCTAGGCTTACGCTTACCGACGTGTGTTTATCGAATCTTCCCCTTCATGCGATGGGGGTGTGCCTCCTGGGGAAGGGAATACACAAGACTTTGGATAAACATAGATCGCGTTTTTTCTGGGAGTGTAACGGGAAGAAACGCAAGTACCACTGGGTTCGGTGGTCAGCGGTTTGCCAACCTAAAGCCGGCGAAGTATCTAGTGAAAACTTGTATTGGGTGAAACGTGCAAACTTTCGTTGACTGCCATCCGATGGAGAACGGACAGACCATATCAAAAGTGAGGGAACGCGCAGCCACTTAAACACACTTTTCCAGATAACCCCCTCCCATTACTCATTTTCTTCACAAAAAAAGAACACAGAGCATACGATCCATCCACGACCTGTGCCGCCATGGAGTCTCATCTCCAGCCGATCGCTGTGGACGCGAGCCCTCCGATGTCCATGTGCACTAGCACTCCCCAGTACCCTGCCATGAGCCCTCTCCCTTCCCCTCCTCTTGCCCCGTCCAAAAACTCTGAGTTGAATGTGATCCACCGCGCGGCGCTGCCGGCCTCGGACGGCCGCCCTTGCGATCGGGCGGTTGTGACTCGCTCTTGAGAGTATGCGTCTATGCCGCCTCTCGTAATAACGGCTGCGCTGATCCTCTGTCCCCTCCTATGCAACTGCATCGTGAAAGTACTGCACAGGTAAGCACGTGTCATGTGTTTTGCTTTGTTTCTCCTTTGATGGGGCTTGGCCACGCCAATGGCAATACCAACATTTTTTTTTCTTTTTTCTCGTAGCTTGGCTGTGATGCTGCCCATGATTGCAATGAGGGAGGAAAGGATGATACGGAAATACATCTTCAACCTTATCAACATGGATAACTTCAGTACACCCAAGAAAAGAGCTACAAGTGGCCTGTGTGTGTAACATTATCACCACAATTTCGTTCAAAATTACATACTAGATACTAACTTGTATGACTAATGAGTTTTCCGATTCTTAGGGTTCATCATGTACAGCAGAATGCGATGACAACATAAAGTCAGCTGTAGGTATGACATTCGATAGTCTGGAAGCGGTCGAGGAGTTTTACAAGGCCCATGCACACAACGTTGGATTTTCAGTTCTAATTGGACAGAAGAAGATTGACAATTTTGTAGTGTGGATGATTTTATTGTAATTCTTCAGAATATCTTGCTAGGATAATACCATTTTATCTCTAAACATTTGTCTCTGAATACTGTAATTCTTCAGAAAACTACACGGAAAAATGCCACATCGATTCAGAAGAATAGTGTTGTTTGACTCAGCAACACAGAAAATGTGCTGACAGATTTGTTGTTTGTTTGATGGCGCCTTGTTTAGTTCAGCTGAATAAGTGTCTCACGGCTGAGTCCATAGCGTTTGCTGAATGTATGTACATCACAGAAGCTCTGTTTGAATTGTTGCCTTGCGAAAGCCTTCAATAAGCAAAGGCGATGGACAAGTTCCAGGTCCTATGGGTGTGAGGTTGGACCCTGTCTTGTGGGTGTGTATTACAGAAATATAAGATTCCATATCACACCCCCACAAAAACTAACTAGGCTATTTGCAGCATTATCAGACATCTGGTATTCTTGTTGTTCGTACCTTATTGATCTCTTAGGATTGCATACATGTTCATTGTTCTACTCATGTGAGAAACTGGCATCAATATTAAGTTTGTGCACCCATCATCAGGTTTTGACCATATTTCAGGCATTCAATCATTCAACACACTGATTCAAAAGATTGACACATTTATTCAGATGATCACCAAGAAGTCTAAACCATCATCGAAGAACTACATCAGACTTTGTACAACAAAAAATGTCCACATTGATTTAGGTATAATGCAAGAAGCAGCTCTGAAGCATAATCTTCAGAGAAACAGCGCTGGACCAAAGCTAGAGCAGATGCGCCGTGCACGGACGCCGCCAGGTAGCCGTCCATGCGGGAAGCGCTGCTGCCGCCGGGATCCGTCACATGGAGTAAGTGTCGGATCCGTCGTGTAGTGTTAGCGCCAGGTCGCCATCGCGCGCGCGGGCGTTGCCGTCGCCTCCAGGTCACCGTCGCGCGCGGGCGCCGCCGTCGCCGCCACGAGTCCCTGTCGATGGGGCAACAACCGGCCTCCCGCCACCGAGTTGCCCCCGCATGGGAAAAACTCCTCGGCAGTGGCATGAAAGAAGCGCCGCCGCCTCGCCGTCGGTATTCTCCATGGCAGAATCAAACCGGAAAGACGATTAGTCAATGGATGGATCGTGTGCTCTGTGTTGTTTTTTTTGCTAAAAGATTTTGAAGAAAATGAGTAATGGGAGGGGGTTATCTGGAAAAATGCGTTTATTTTTTTTTTAAGAATTCCAGGTCTTTTACGGTACAGCTTGTAGTATCTGAACTCACGCACAACTCACTCCACACACACTCAACACCACACGCACGCCACCTGTGCGTAAGCTAGATCTAACCAGACTATACTGGTCTTCTGAGGCCCGTGAGCCTAGACCTACTCGGAAACCCCTGCGGTGGTGGGCACACCACAATACCTCTGACTGAATCACGGTGGAATTAACCCAGAAGCACTGTTCACGTGAACAGTGCCGCGCGGGCACTGTTCACGCAGGTGAGACACCGCGAGCTGATCCAGGGATCGAACTCGGGTGGGGTGGGTTGGCCACTACCACACCCTACCACCGAGCCACTGGCTCGTTCTCGAAAAATGCGTTTAAGTGGCTGCACGTTCCCCCACTTTTGATCTGGTCTGTCCATTCTCCATCGGATGGCAGTCAACGAAAGTTTGCACGTTTTCACCAGATGCAGGGTTTCACCGGATACTTCGCCCCTAAGGCCTTGGGGGGGCCTTGGGATTATGGATTCCAGACTCATGAATATCTGCCTTATGGTGAAGTGGGTCTGGAAATTGATGAGCGGCGAGCAGGGGCTCTGGGCCGACATCATCCGAAACAAGTACCTGAGACAGAAGGACTTGCTGGTTGACTCTCATGGTTCGGGATCCCAATTCTGGAATACCCTCCAGAAAGTTAAGGACCTCATTGGCTTGGGGGTCAAGCACGAGGTCATTAACGGGAGATCGACGAGATTCTGGCTAGATTGGTGGGTGGGGATGGACCGTTCAGGGTTCGTTTTCCCAATCTTTTCCACATATCGTTAGAGCATGTAATCTCGGTGGCCGTGGCATTACAGTCGGGGGATTGTCTAATTCCTTTCCATCGGACGCTAGGCCATATTGAGGTCGCGGAATGGCAGGAGTTATTGAGGCTGGTTGGTGACGTTCACCTGACGGAGGGACAAGAAGCCTTGTTCTAGAACCTAGAACCGTCTAAGAAATTCTCAGTTAAATCCCTCTGTAGCACGATGTGTCAAGGTACTCCTCGGAAAAACTTCCGAGAGATCTAGGCTATTGCTATCCCCATGAAGATTAGGGTTTTCTCTGGCAACTAGTCCGAAAGCGTTTGCCTTCCTGTGACAACATTGCCCGAAGGACACCAGTTTAAGGACACCAACCACATCTTCTTTGGCTGAGCTTTAGCCAAGTTCCTATGGAGCGCAGTTAGGGAACTGTTGCATTGTACGGAACCCCTCATGTTTTCCTGAAATGTTTAGACTTCTCCAGGGTTATAACGGTCAGGATTGTAGGGTGTCATGGATATGTTACGCCTCTCTTTTGTGGACTCTGTGGAACATGAGGAATAAATTGGCGATTGAAGGGATTCTCCCCTCTCAGCCGGCTAACTGCCTATTCAAACTTTCTATATATATGCAGGTGTGGAAGCCAGTGGCTAGGAGACAGGACCGTGGCGCGGTGGAGCTAGTGATTCGCCGCATTCGCGAGCTTCACAACACTGTTCGGGACCGCCATGTTTGATTTGTATCTTTCCCGTAGTGTGTGTCACCTATCTCTTATGTGTACCCTCATGTGTGAGTGGCCGTCGATGTGGCTTGCGTGCTGCCTGGAATTATTATTTGTCCTTCGTGACCTTTGTTCGCTTTTCATTTATGTTGTATGAACCTGGCCGGATGGCTTTATTAATTTAAAGCTGGGCTCTGCTCGTGCCTTCCGTCTATACACTACACACCGAAGCATATATTTACAGGTGACTATCTAAAAGAAAAACATTCACAGGTGACAGGGGAAAACATCGAAGAAACTGTGAAAAAATGAAAACTGAATACACTACTTGGAAAACAAAGTACTCATCGGACAACTATACCCATTGTATTTGTCCCAACTTCTTGGCATTAACATAAACCCCTAGTGTGAAAAGAGGGCATCCACAGCCAAACAAAAAAATCTTGACGCACCGGCAGCGGCAGGGGTTGGTGATCACCCTCCGGCCGTGCCCTCGTCTAGGCAGAGCATGCCTGCACATCCGGAGCAGGACGATGCGCGAAATATGTCGCGGAAGCGGAACATCCAATAACATATGAGGCACCCCGCACCCGCGGCCGCAAGAATAACTAAAACTTTCAGTTCAGGGAGCCCACGATCCCTGAATCTCAAAAAAAAAAAAAAGGAGCCCACGATCCCTGCTTTGTTTGCCGATTCGGTTGGTATATCTAGGCTGAAGAAATATGCATCTATCTATCCATCACGATCTCCCGTAGGCTGAAGAAATAGGGAACTGATATGGTAGTCCGTGACTCCGTATCTCGTCCGTTTTTCACTCCAATTCATATGCATCTATCCATCACGATCTCCCGTAGCTGATCTCTCCCGTAAGTTTAGGAGACACATCCGGCGATTCACGAGTCTGGCTAACCACAACCTCTGTCGCACCCCAAACCTCGAGGTCACACCGCCATGCCGGCAACCCGACACACCCATCTCCCGTCCTCCTCCTCCGTTTCCTTCCTTCGGGTATGTGAACCACGGCCGCCGACGCTCCCTTGCTCCGCCGTCGTTCAGCTCTATTTAATTCTCTGACACCTCAATGCAATCCGTGTAGGTCTCTGGCGACGCTGGTTTGATCTGACCGTGCAACACGATGGAAGAAGGTGGGAACGTCCCTGGTGTGGCGGCGATGGCGTGCGGATGGCGCCGTTACAAGGCGCTCGCGCCATGGCGCTTCCAGAGCGACTTCGTGCGACAGCAGGCCAAGCCGGGCGACCGTTCTGATGCGAAGCGCACTTTGGGTGCCAACGCCGGTGCCGGAGGAGACGGCAACTTGGACGGCTACGCGGCTGTCAGAGAGACAAATGTGGAAGCCAATGCCAGCAATCTGCAGGGTTTTCCGAGCAATGGCGCTGCGACGGAGGAGAATTCATCAGCGACAGATAAGAGATCAGAAGGTTTCGGTACATGTGCTGGCGCTTTGGCAGGCTGTCGCAAGGGGCGCAAGGCCTTAGTGCCTTGGAGGTTCCAGAGTGGGTACAAGCGACCACGATCAGAGGGTTTAAACCCGGCTATGGGATCTGATGTACCTCCTGGAACAACCAAGTTCAGAGATGATTCCAGGCAATGCGCTGCGGCTCGTGTCAGGGTTTCAGCTACCAGGAATCGGTCCACGGTGATACCTGAGGGAGGAGCTGCGTCTGCACCGAAGAAGAAAAGGAAAATTAACAGAGTTGCCGTCAGTAGAGAAAGTGTCATGGCCTCTCTGCAAGAGTTCCGGGTAATTTACCGGACCCTTCTAGAGGAAGAAAGAAACAAGTGCAGTAATCAAGAAGATGGCATCAGACATGATCTCGCGGCTTTCCAAGTCTTCAGGGAGATGTTGTGTGTCGAATATGATGACAGAAGGTATGTGGGTAGCCTACCCGGAGTTGAGGTTGGCGACGTGTTTGACTCTAACACGGAGCTTTTCCTTGCTGGTCTCCACCGTTCACAAGAGTCCTGTGTTGATTACATCAAAAGGGGCAGGGCATGTCTAGCCGTTAGCATTGTGTCATACGCACAACATTCTTCCCTAAACAAGAATCTGGATTTCTTGCTTCATGTTGGATCAATATCTGCCACGACTGATCAGAAGATGGAAGGCACGGATCTACCACTAAAGCGGAGCATGGATACTAAAACACATGTCCGTGTGGAAACTCTCTGTCTAAAGAACATACGTATTATGTTTACGGTGGTTTATATTTGGTTGAGAAGTTCTGCAGAGACAAGCTGAGGGAGACCAGTTTGTTACTACTTTTCATCTTAGAAGAGTGACAGGGCAACCACATATCGACATTCAAGAACTTGTGAAAAACAGAATGGCAAAACCGTCCAATGGCACTTTCATTAGAGATATGTCGGCAGGACTCGAGAATATCCCTATATCTGCCATCAACTCCATATCGAATGAGTACCCAGTACCATTTTCCTACATTTCACATCTACAATATCCTCTGAAGAAACAATCAGATTCTCCATCGGGTTGTGATTGCATCGGTCGATGTTCGGACTCTCCAAAATGTGCATGTGCGGTAAAGAATGGAGGGGAGATCCCTTTTAGCAAAAAAAGTCGTATCTTAGGTGAAAAACCTCTTGTTTATGAGTGCGGACCTTCATGCAAGTGCCCTCCAACTTGTCACAACAGAGTCAGCCAACATGGAATTAAGTTTCGTCTTCAAGCTTTTAAGACGGAATCAATGGGGTGGGGAGTACGAAGCCTAGATTTTATACCTGAAGGAAGTTTTGTGTGTGAGTACATCGGAGATATTTTGGAGAATGAAGAGGCCGAGAAAAGGGAAAATGATGAGTACTTGTTCAAAATTGGTCACAACTATTATAATGTACCTCGTTGGGATATCTTAGTAAAGACTATCCCCTCACTTCGGAATGGACCTGGAGAACCCGAAATTAATGTCCTTGCTGTGGATGGTTTCAAATGCGGCAACTTTGCAAGGTTCATAAACCATAGTTGCACCACCAACCTGTTTTCACAAAATGTGCTCTATGATCACGACAATAAGAGGATGCCCCACATCGCGTTCTTTGCCGATATGGATATTCCTCCCCTCCAACCGCTATCATATGACTATAATTATATCATAGATGGCGTTGATGACGCTGAAGGTAACATCAAGAAGAAACAATGCTTATGTGGATCAACCGAGTGTTGCGGATGGTTATACTAGACTTGGTTATACTGTCATGATAAAACTTCCTTCTATGATGACACTTTTCTCTCTTAAGCTTTAGCTTGCTTTGTGAAATTTAGATATTATCCACTTCATGTGCTCAAATGTCGAGAATGTCCTAAACTTCTTTAATGTGTGGATTTGTACTTTTTGTTTTGTTAATGTGTGTTTAACTTTTGACTAGAAATTTGGTGTATTACATTTAGTTGTTTAAATTTGTATATCGTAGAGACATCTCTTGTCAATGTTTTCAACATGTTTAGACATTATGACCTTCTAGATTATTACATCGCTTGTTGACCATAAGTGTTCCTGATTTTGGCAAGCAAGTATATGAGTGTCTAATCTTACGGTTCAGTGATTAACTTTATATTCACAAATTCAACTTTTACCCAAAAAAATATCAGGCTGGGCTATTACTCGGAAACAAAGAAACAAGCTGAAAACATCAAATGGATAATATATTTGTCATGTTTTTATGTTACAATGGCTATTGCTATGGGGAATCCACGGTTCATCCACCAGTAAGGTGTTTTCGCTTGTTAGATATCTTAATACAAGGTGTTTACTATGGAACATGAATTCAGAAAACTGGTTTAATAAACTAACAAATGATGTACTTTTTTATATTGTAACTTTGATTTATTTAGAAAATCTTGGAACTTGATGTGCATTCTCTAATTGACCGACCCATATATGAGCATCTGAAGATATTTATATGATAATTTAATTTGGATGGAGTGGATGGTATTTTCTTCTTTGGAAAACCGGACAAGAGTTCAGAAGCAATGAGTACAAATTTCTACTCCGTACAATAAATTTGGGCAGAGCTATGTGGTGGCTCCAGAACTACCATCAAGGTTTTGGTTCCCGAAATTTTATTTTTCCCGAGGGGGCTCGGGATTTCCGGTTACCGCCGAGAAATCCCGGATGGTTACCGGACGAATTTGAAAATCAAATTTTGAATTCAAATTTTCTTAAGAAAGTTTATTAGCACTATAAACTGCAGTTTATCGCATCGGCCATAGCAACTCAGCTGTCAAGCTAACGTCCCCTACGCACATTTCAGGTCTCTGGTTCAAACCTCGGTGTACCCATTTTCACCATAATTATGGTGATTAAACTCGCAAATAATCTAGAAACTTGTCTAAATTCTCAAAAAAAAAGGAAAAATAAACGAACCAAGTACTCGAACCCGATACCTGCAGAAGAGACTAGCATGTCTCTGCCACCAGGCAACGCTGTCAGGATTGTTAACTCTATGAGGATACATTTTATTTAACAAGTTTTGGAGTTCAAATTCAAATAACTCAAAAAATCTCGGGATTTTTTGGCCGGTAAGCATGTATCCCGTGGGTGGTCGGGAAACTCGGTTACCGGGCGGTAACCAGAATTACCGACCGGTAACCAAAACCTTGACTACCATACGTCTTGCAGACTACACAGTAAATAAACAAAAACTTGTCTGTTACCTCTAGTGATCATCACACCCGCATGTATATGAATCAAAAGAAGAGTCCAGGATTACATGGGAGGCAATCCGACAGACTTTCCTCACGAACAGCCTCACAGTATCCGTAAGGTGCCTGAACAATCAATCTGATCATGCCCGGGACAAATTGATGGGCTCCGACTAATACAGGAGAGAACTGATTGCAACTGCAAATCCTTCGTCGATAGCTGCAATCTACACATTACTTTCTGACCGCGGAACTAGGTGGAAACAGTGAAGATGGGTTTGGCTGAAAGATGTTCCAGGGAGGCACAGAATCTGCCTTTGAGCGCCTTCCGGGTAGAATAAACACCAGAAACAATATGGTAACAAATGCTGGACATGGAATGATGGATGTGAGAGGTATCCGGCTCTGGAGTCAGTTGATCTTGTAGCGCTACACTGTCAAGCCTTGCAGTGGGTCTGGATCATCTAGGCATTCAGAGCCAAGGTTCAAGAGCTGCTACAATCTCTGAATTCGTCGAAAAATTAAATTATATCCCTGTAGTCCAGCATCTGGCGGACATGCTTTGGAGTGTGCCTGTTAAACCTGTGAAAGCCAGGAATGATAGGATTTTCCACCGAGAACGATCACTCCCAAGGTCCTTTTCCAGTGGATTATCGGAGACCTCAAGCTATGGGCGATATGATGAGCTAAAGACAGGGAGGTACTTCTGCGTTGGGCTCAGAAATTTCAGCTTTGAAGACGACTTGAACCTCTTTTTGTTATTTTGTTATATTATTTCTCCCTTTCTTTCTGTTTTCCTTCCCCTTTTCTAGGGAGTTAAAAATCAGTTTTTCACCGGACCCTTTTTTGTGATTCGGGCCACCGCTGGTCACCTGCTACTCGGTAAAACTCGCATTCATCATCGCCACTATGTCACGCCCACTCTGTATTTTTGACACCTCTGGGTCGGTCTAAACTCGCCTCTGCCACTGCTGCCTTCGTCGCGGTCTCTGCCTCAAGAAATAGACCATGTTCTGACGAAATTGCAGTCACCGGAGCTTTAACAAAGCCCCTTGGCGATACATGCGTCAAGAACATCAGACATATGCAGCTCTGCACGGAAACTCCGTCGTCCAGCATACAGATACAACACCAATATAATGCTAACGATATATACACACAATACAAGTGCTGGCACATGTTTTATTTCATAGATTGCTTTACCCATATTATTAGCATCATTAATTATGCCATGACTGACCGTTGCATGGCTAAGAGCCTAAGAGGAAACGAGGGGCAGGTTCAGTTTTTGCCGCCACCGTCGTGCTTCTTCTCTGCCCTTCCGCCGTGGTATTTGCCACGCTTGTTCCAGTCAGCGCCACCATGGCCATCGGGATAACCGCCGTACCCACCATTACGCCGACCAAATGTTCGTCCCCTTGCTGCACCACCAACTGATCCGCCACCATCACCTCCTCCTCCGCCACCGCCGCTGCCGCCTGCATCACCGCTACCGCCGTAACCGAAACCGGAGCCCGTTCCACCAGGCCCAGCAGCCCAGCCCCACTCGTACTTCCAGGACCCGTCAGGGCTGGACCCCTGGCCCGACCCCGAGTCGCCTGTCCACCCTGGTGGCACCGTCTTCCCCGGCGACGCCAACCCGTCCTTCTCGCCGTCAGCCTCGGCGCCCGCGCACTGCACCAACGCGGGAACAAGGAGGAGGCACGCGAGCGCTAGCAGCCCTTGCCATTGCTTAGAGATTCTCTCCATGATATCTTCCTTGAGCTCCTTTGATTCTGAGCTCTTGGGGTGGATGTTCCGTGGCCTATTTATAGTGCTCGATCATGGCCTCATGGGGATGGTGGTCACTGTCGATCCTAGCAACAGATCACGCACTCGCACTACCGTTCCATTGCTGAGGTGATGTGCTCTTGGTCGCTTGCTTCGCTGCGTCGTGTACGCGCTCTGCTTTGTGCCGACTTACTAAAGTCTCCCGTGAAAGCAGTTCCATGCTCGCGGCGCACTGGAATTGCATGAAAACGAAACGCGATTGTTGTTCTTTTGGCGAGAGCCCCGTGAGCCTGAAGAATATTGTTTTGATGGCACGGCATGACCGTGGACTTCCATTTCTCACATTCAAGACACGGAAAAATCTAGGTAAGCTTGCGAGCCCGTGAGCGCAGAGCATAGTGGCAGTGAAAAGAAAGGGAGAAAAACGATAATATGGAATTGAACACTATGCAGTCCATTTCGGTTCCTGCACTACTTCAACTGTCGACTACATTTAGATGGCCATGCTTGAAGGTCGTGATCAAGTGGCCAAGATAGACCAGCTTTCTCGCACTAAAAGGCCACGATAACAGGCATCAAAGTTAGTGGCAAGCTTAGCCGATAACTTTCACCTTGTGGGTAACAAAGGACGAGCCTTCTGTGTCGTCGGGTAGCGAAATGCAAGAGATATGCCGTTTCCATTTTTCTTCCTCTCCCCACAAACTCGCTCATTGCTTGCACCGGAGTTAGGCGCCCTTGTGTTGTCGGGAAGACGAGACGATCGATCACTTTGCAATGCTCCTGTGCCCGCGACAGTGTGGTACTACATGTTGTTATCGCACTATTTACACAGATTCACTCCTAACGCCTGACAGGCTGCTACCATTTCTATCTGGATTGAAATGCCGGTAGAGTGATGTGTCAACACCCATGAAGTCCATGGTGGTTCTTGTTCCAAAATCGTCCAAGCTGAGCAAAGGGAAGAAGAGCTCGTCGATGTTGAGACCAGAAAAGGAAGTCAAGGGCAAATGCATGAGAGCCCATCGTGGAAGAAGTGAGAGGACGAGGTCTTATGTAAATCTTGGATGGCAATAAGTCTAGACCCCATAATCGGCGTCAACAGACTGCTGGAACATGTATGGCCAAAGAATCTAAATGGAATTCGATGAGCGGAAAGGATTCACTCCATACAACAAAATGGTAAGGAACCTCCATGAAATTATATGTCTTGGGTGGAGCCATATACAAGAGGTACGAAGCAGATACCATGGCTTTTATGATCAGATTGTCGCAAGGAATCATGGCATACTCATCAAATTCTTATATATTGATATCCGCTTTTTATGCTTAACACCAAACTTTGAACAAGGACAAAACTTTCAATTTGACGCATTGTAGGAAAGTGCTTCACGCCAAAACTAGGGAATCAATGAAACATAATATATATCCCACTCTTTATTGTTAACGATCGCTAAGACCTGTTCGCTACCAGCTGGGTGGTGAGGGCAACAACACAACACTTTCTACGATGACACGAGTACGGCCGGTGGACGGCGGCACTCTACGAGGATGACGTTCGAGGCATGGACAATGGACGGGGCTATCTAGGCAAGTCGATGATACTGCTCGGTGGGCAGTCGCCCTCGACGACGAAACCAGGGATTTGGATTTCCTTGTGATTTTTACTAGTCACTTACGAACCGGGCAAAATAAAGTATTCTAGAAAATTTCGAGAAAATTCTGACATCAAGCAACAACAAAAAATTGAATTGGAGAAGCAGAATTAAAAAAAACTGTAGACTGAAATTTGTTCCATAAATTTGAAACCACGCATGGCAGAAACACATTTGTGTAGCTAGGCGCATGGGATGATCAACCGAGACCACAAGTGTAGCTGGCGCATGAAACCGTTTACTCGGCCAGAAGCAAGCTTCCTACTCAAATTGCTATGACTGGCCAACTAATGATTGGACTACCTATCTTGATGTATTGAATCCGTATTCAGAGCTTTTTCCAACTACCAGGACTACTAATTTGTCTTGCTGAACACCTTACCCGTGTTTTCTCTAAAAATCATAAGGTTGTGTTTCTCTCAAAATCAATACGATGTCTCGTAAAGCAAAAACAAAAAAAAACCAGCTCTTGCGACCTACCCATGTTCAAAGCAATCAGACCACTTATCCAATTGAGTAAAATCAATTAAAGGTCAAGGGAGTAAATTTGGTTATACACTGTAGCAACGCACCGGCTCTTTGTCCACATCGGTGTCATTGAGCGAGATAAAAAAAAGGATCAGGTTCGCCTGGCCATTGGTTCATAGGAAAACTCAAAAAGCGATGCCTCCCTATTAGAAAAAAATCTTAATTACAAGGAACTAGAGATCTTATATTTTATTTATTTTAATTTTTGTGAGAATTATTTATCAGATATTCACCCGTTGCAGCAGGTATTTGACCGGAAAAGCAGTTTTAAACCCGGGCACCGCTGAACCCGTCAGGTGGGAGAAGCTGGTTGGCTAGTCTCCTCCCTCTCGCCATCCAGTTGGTCGGACAACTAGCGTAGACGCCCATCACGTGCATTCTATAATGTCCCGTATTCCTTTTATCCAACTTGCATTCTATAATGTCCGTATTCCTTTTATCCAACTTGTATTCCCAGCCGCTGAGCATTTAATGTCCCGTATTCCTTTTATCCAACTTGCATTCTATAATGTCCGTATTCCTTTTATCCAACTTGTATTCCCAGCTACTGAGCATTTAACGTTGTGCCACATAGCACAGTAAATGTGCCGTGCAGCCGACAGCTCCCTACGCGTGCCTTGCCGTGGCAACGACACCAACAGCAACGGTCAACTCCTAGTCAACGTAGAGCTATGGACTCTGCTGTTGCACAGTGCGACTCCTTCCTTGAATAGCACGGCACCTTGCTCGCCATCTCCTCAGTTCGATCAATCTCGGGCACAGGGAGAGCCAGCAGGGGGTCGAGGGCACGCGACCGACCCGGCTCACTTTTGGGGAAAAAAAATTTAGGGATACGCATCCTCGCCTCGCTCGTGGCTCGGTCGCTCCCAATCCCGCATCGGCGCATCCCCTGCCTCGCGCCCTCGCTCCCAGACTCCCAGTCACTCGCATCCCGGCGGCGGCGGCCGGCCCTTCCTCCCACATCCCGGCGGCGGCGGCCGGCCCTGCCTCGCGCCCTCGCTCGTCGCTCCCATCTCGCATCATCCCGGCGGCGGCGGCCGGCAAATCCGCCGTTCCGCGGTCCCGCCCGGCGCCCCGGCCCTCGCCCCCGAGCAGCCGAGCTCGACCACCTCGCCCCCCATCCACTGCCTCGCCCCGGCCTCAAGAAGGGCAAGCAAGGTGATTCTGGAACGAGTCCCACTGTCCCAGAACAAGAAGGGCAAGCAAGGTGATTAATCCCCCTCCCAAAAAATATTCACTCTCCATATATCATTGCTGGTTAATCACTCAAGCAGCTTAGGTATTCGATCAATTGCCTCCCTTAATATTTTTCCTCTTTGTTTGTTCTTGTTGGTGCATGCAGTTTACCGCGGTGAGGCTCTCGAGTTTCCGTCTTTCCGATGGACATGGATTCCGACGAGGAGGCTGCCTGGCTAGAAGAAGAGAAGGCAGTAGAAGCAGAGGAGGCAGCTAAGGCAGCTCAATTGGTTGAAGAAGAGGAGACAGCACGAAAGAGGGCACGTCTAGAGGTTGATTTTGCCCTTTATCTTCAGTTTTGATGTATATTTATCTAGTAATTAGTAGTGTGAAATTAGTAGCTGTGAAATGTTTGCTCACAGTTAGTTTTTGGTTTCAATGTTGTAGGCAAATGTTTCAGAAATATTTGATCTAGCCAATGGTGTTGCCGATCCTGGACTTCGGAGACCAATTGTTGAATATGGTACCCCTGAAATTAGAGATAAAATGAGATGGGCATATTTGTCTAGAGACCGTACTCGTTTGATTGGACATAATTTTACCAAAACAAAATTTGGTCCAGATTGGCGGTCATTTCTAGATGCATGGTATACCAAACATGATTGGTTAGAGTATAGTGTGGAGAAGGATGTTGCATATTGTTTCCATTGCTTTCTTTTCAAGTCTTCAAGCAATAGTTCACACTTTGGATATGATGTTTTTACAAAGAAGGGGTTTAAAAATTGGAAGAAAGCATCGGAGAATTTCAAGACTCATGTAGGTGGACCAAATAGCATTCACAACAATGCAAGAAATAGTTGTGAAGATTTCATAAATAAAAAGCAAAGTGTGGAATATGCTCTTGTTACTCATGAAGAAAAATCACATATTGACTATGAGATTCGTTTGAGGGCTGTTGTGGGTGTTGTTAGATTTCTTCTTGAACAAGGTCTAGCTTTTCGAGGGCATGACGAGTCTAGCACTTCCTTGAACTAGGGCAATTTCCGTGAGATGTTGGATTGGTATGGTGCAAGATGCAAGGATGTAGCTGATGTGATTAATGAGAATGCTCTTGGCAATTGTCAATTGACATCTCCTGAAATCCAACATGATATAGTAAGAGCATGTGCAGAAGAGACTACACAAGTCATTATGAGTGAGCTTGGAAATGCTAGTTTCACTCTACTTGTTGACGAGTCTCGTGATGTATCAGTTAAAGAGCAAATGGCTGTGATGGTGAGGTTCGTGAACCAAAAAGGAGAGATCCTGGAAAGATTGCTCGGTGTTCAGCATGTTCATGATACTACATCGGCTTCTTTGAAAACATATTTAGATGCATTGTTTGTTAAACATAATTTGTCCATGTCTAGATTAAGAGGCCAAGGATATGATGGTGCCTCTAATATGCGTGGGGAGCTACATGGTTTAAAAACGTTGAAATTGGCCGACAACCCTCATGCTTTTTATGTGCATTGTTTTGCCCACCAACTTCAATTGGTGGTTGTGGCAGTTGTGAAAGGTGTTCCGCCAGTTGGTCAGCTCTTTGGTCACTTAAAGAAGATTGTTAGTATGGTGAGTGCCTCTTGTAATTTCTACGTGCACATTTTTTGTCTATGTATCAACTCTAATTTCTACATGCACATTTTTTGTAGGTGAGTGCCTCTTGTAAAAAGAAAGATGCATTGTTGCAATTGCATCATGACCGTTTGGTAGCACAGCTAGAGAGTGGGGAGATCTCGTCGGGAAGCGGCCAAAATCAAGAGACAAGTTTAACAAGACCAGGCGATACTCGTTGGGGGTCACACCACAGAACTCTAATTCGGATTCAGCAAATGTGGGATTTAGTCATTGAAGTGTTATGCAGTGTTTCTCATGATGGGACAGATGCCGAGGAGAAAGGTGTGGCTTCAGGTTATATCATATACATGGAAACCTTTGAATTTGTTATTATCTTGCATTTGATGCTTCGAGTCCTTGGTTTAACAAATGGTTTGTCACAAGCATTGCAATCCAAGGATCAGAACATAGTGAGTGCAATGAATATGATTGTCTCGGTGAAAACTCTATTGCAGAAATTGAGAGATGATGGATGGGAGCCTCTATTGCTTGTTGTTTCTAACTTCTGTAGTGGAAGAAACATCACAGTACCGAAAATGGATGATAACATTGCAGCTAGGGGTTACCCAAGGAGCTCACGCAGGATGGTTACTTGCCTCCATCATTACAAGGTAGCAATCTTTAATGAAGTGCTTGATAGAAACATAGTTGAGATGAATCATAGATTTTCTGAAACTTCTACACGTCTATTATTGTGCACTGCATGTCTTGATCCTAGAAACTCATTCATCACCTTTGACAATGATAAGCTAGTTGAGCTTGCAACTATGTACTCTGCTGATTTCTCTTCATATGATTGTTCTCTATTGGTTAATGAACTGAACATATTGTTGATATTGAAAGGGCATGGCGCCCCCATGTGTGGTTTTGGTAATTAATGACAATCCCTATGGACTAATGGTTGCATTGAGTTTTACTTGTAGTGTTTGTCCATAGACCATACTTGAACTCCATATGTTGGATTCAAGGTTGATGCCATGAGTATATATTGATATAATGAAGTATTTGGCATCAAGATCATAGAGTTGAGCATATTGCAAGTATGTCTTGAAGAAAAGAATTATGTGATCATTCATGGTTATCTTCAAGACATCATCTATTGAAAAGAGAAGAAAAGATACAAGGTTGATCAAGTATTGATCAACACACAAAGCTACAAGATGTACCAAGTGGGATCATGTATCTCTTGGTATGGTAAGCAATTGTCCATATAGCTTTGTGAACTAACCCATGATATGTGTGTAGCATTTATGTGTGGTTAGGTATCTTTCCATGGGCTTGCATCAAATGAAGATTTCATATGGCCCATGATCGATGACGTTAAGTGGTGATCGTCATCAATGTTGAGAAGCGCAAGTTCAAGAGGAGCATCTCGAAGAAATCCTAAGCTTGAAGCTTGCCACCCATTTAGAGATAATGTTCATGTGAAGATGTGCCTAAGAGAGGCTCTCCCATAGTGGAGTATGGGGGAGCAATGTTTGAGTCTTCACCAAGCGAAGCGCAATCAAGAAAGGTGGTCCACTTGAAGAGATCAAGATCGACGTCATGTAGCTCAAGTGGAATGCGCAAGGCAAAGATATGATAGGGTTTCTATTTTACCAGTCTCGTGGTACTAGTTGGGAGACCGGGTTATAGGATAGATACCGTACTATCAAGAGGGGCTCTCGATTGAGCTTTAGCGTATCAGTTGGAGAGAGCTCAAACCTTTGCATACTTGCCTTCATCATCTTTCTTGATTCTTATTTGGATTTTCTCCTTGTTGGGTTTTGGTGCTTATTATGATCTTCGTGACAAGCCCAAGTTCTCCAAAAACGGATTTCATATGGAAAACTTGTTGCGTTTTCTGGTTGGAAATATTATCGGTCCACCTTCGAGATAGGGTCCACACCTTCCCATGTGTAGTATCCCCTCTATATTTGTGACCCTTATTTTTGTAGTACAACTCTTGTCGCTACCTTTCCAATAGAATTGGATTCATCTCGTTTGGAGCTTCCTTGCAAAAGTTATTGCGGTTCTCCTTTCCTGGTTCTGCAGTTTCTTCTTAGTCCGGTAGTACCGACCCTAGCCCGGTACTACCGGGTGACCCCTTGCGGATCTACCGCGGGCAGTACCGGGCCCAGTACCGCATCTCCGGATGGCTCTCTGCCTCTCGAAGTTTTAACCCGGTAGTTGCCCCGGTAGTGGCACGGTACTACCGGGAAGGGAGCACTACCGGGCCAGGTGGTCCGGTACTACCGTTGCGCGCCGAGTCAGGGAGCGCTGACTGGTCTTCGTTCTTCCTCGAGTCAACGCGGCTCGGTACTACCGGGATCGGCCCGGTACTACCGCTGCGGCCTTTTTCGTCTGCAACGGGCAGATTTTTGAGAGGACCTATTTAAGGGGGTTTCTTCCCCAACGGTTCTCTCATTCCTTGAGCTAGCTTTTCCCCCTCTCTCCTCCATTGTTGACCTTTGGAAAAGCTTGCCTTCCTCTCAATCCCTCCCATGATTCTTGCATATCTTTGAGGGAATTTTGAGAGGAGATCTAGATCTACATATTCATCCAATCCATTCCTTCTCTAAGTGAGGGGAACCTAGTAGATCGTGATCTTGAAGTTCCATTTGTTGAGTTCTTCCTTGTTCTTCCTCTCTTCTCCCCCCACAAGCATTAGTTGCTTTTGGTGGGATTTGGGAGTGAAGGATTTGACCACTTCTAGTGGTCTTGCCTTCTTGCATCGGTTGCATCGGTTTGAGTTCTCCACGGTGATACGTGGAAATCGAAGTTGAGAAGCTTGTTACTCTTGGGTACTTGGGGTGCCCTAGAGCTTGTCCTCTTGGGTACTTGGAGTGCCCTAGACGGTCCTTGTTGATCTCGGAGTTTTGGTGGCTCGCGGGATAGTTGGGAGCCTCCAATTAAGTTGTGGAGTCGCGCCCCAACCTTGTGATTCTTGTGGCTTTGGGAGCCGCGGGAATTCGGTGAGAGCCTCCAATTAAGTTGTGGAGTGTGCCTCATCCTTGTACGGGTTCGGTGACCACCCTCAAGTGTCCCATAGTGGTTCGTGGCACTCCGCATTGGTGGAGGCACGAAGGAGATTACGGTGTGTCATTTGACGGCTATTCGGGGATCACTTTGTGACTCCGCACCGCTCCAACGGAGACGTAGCTTCCATTGGGAAGTGAACTTCGGGATAAATCATCGTCTCCAAGTGCCTCGGTATTTCTATACCCGAGCTTCTTACTTATGCTATTTACTTTGTGATAGCCATCGAGCTTGAAGTAATATATCTTGCTATCACATATTTGTTTATCTTGTTTAGCATATTTGTTTATCTTGTTTATCTAGTTTTATTCCGTATTTATTCAAGCCTAAACCGCAAAGAATTTTAATCGCCTATTCACCCCCCCCCCTAGGCGACATCCGTGTCCTTTCAATTGGTATCAGAGCGGGTTCTCTCCTTTTGGCTTCACCGCCTCGAGAGTAAAGATGTCGTCTAGTGAACTAGTGCACAATGCTTCTTTTATATTAGATGGCACAAATTATGATGTTTGGAAAATTCGCATTCTTGATATTCTTCGGGTCATTGACCCATACATAGAGCGAATTCTAGATAGGGGTTATTCTCCTCCAAGGAATCCCAAAAGATTATCTTTATTGGATGAGAATAATTCCTATCTAAATGCTCAAGCTTCTAATGTGATTTTCAATGCTTTGAGCGATGTAGTTATTATGTCGGTCTCTCCTTTTCGGAATGCTCATGAGCTTTGGACCAAGCTTCAAGATAAATATGATGTGTCCAAGAATTGTGGAGATGATTGGTCCCTCCACTTCCGGCCGTGATGAGTTCTCAACTTCTTCTACTTCACCTACATGTGGCAAGCCACAAAGTAATGCAATGGTGAGTAGTGATAGATATTGCAATAATGATAGTAACTTATTATTGATGATACTTCACCACTATCTTATTGCAATGATTTATCTTTGGACTTAAACGCATCTAGAACCAAAAATGATCTACATGCTTGTGTTGATAGTCCTTGCATATCATGTACAAATTGCTTGATTAATCCTTGTGATGATATGCTCTCTATATCTGTTGCCATGATAAAAATGGTTCTATTTCCTCTAGTATTTGTTTGGCTAACAATGTAGAGGAAACCGAACACTCCATGGAACAAGATATGGATTTAAATGGTGACTCAAGTAATTCTTCATCGTCATCATCATGTACTCACTTTTGCCTTATGGCTAAAGCTTCCGAGGTATCTCCTACTTTGGATCCCAATATATCTCATGATGATAGTGATGAGAAAATGAACAAAATGATAATGATGCTTCCATACTCGAGAAGGGTAAAATGGTTATTCTTTCTCTTTCAAAGAATAAAGATGCTCGTGCTAACTTCTTAGAAATCATGTCTACCCTTGTTGAGCGCAAACTTACCATTGAGGAGTTGGAAGCTCACATTGATGAAAGTCTTAACCGCGAATACAAGTATGCGGAAGAGATCGCCGATCTCAAGGAAGCTCTTGAAGAAGAACAAACCACCAAGGAGTCTCTTGAGGAAACTTATGCTCTCGAACTTTCTAGAGTAAAGGGATCCTATGATAGTTCTCTTAAAGTGGCTAATGACTTCAAAATAACAAATGGTAAGCTTATAGATGCACATGCCAAACTCCTTGAGAATTTTGAGCACCTAGAAAATGGCTCTAGGTCGTTAAGGGTGAGCTCATCAAACTCACCGAGTCTCATGCGCAACTTAAAGCTTCTCACTCTAAAGAGCTTGCCAAGTTACTTTCTCCTATTGTCATAAATAATGATGCTTGTGCTACTAACTCTATCTCTTGTGAAGCATCCATATTGACGGAGAATGTTGAGCTAAGGGCTCAACTTGATTGCTATCTAGCAAATATGGGAAATTGGAAGAAAGCCATGAAAGCTCTCGAGCTCTCATGAGGACCTTCTAGTCTCCTATGATAAGCTAAAGTTAGCTCATGAGGCTATTATTACAAAGGTAACATCTTGTGAGCCTCATGTGGACAATGGCACAACTACTCAAAATGCTTTATTGCCATGTGCTAGTCCTAGTAATTCATCCACTCATAATATTGCTACATCTTGTGATGAATTACTTTCCATGCCTTGTTGCTCTAACAATGAAGCTTCAACTTCCTCTAGTGTTTTTGTTGATACTAACCATGTAGAGGAATTAAAAGAGCTCAAGGCCCAAGTCACTTCTTTGAAGAAAGACTTGGAAAAGCGTCATGATGGGAAGCCCACACTTGACAACATGTTGAGTGTGCAAAGACGCCCCAATGACAAGAGTGGACTTGGATTCAACTCCAATAACAAGAACAAGTCCAAGTATAACAAGAAAAAGAAGGGCCATGAACAAGTCAAGAATTTGGCCAAGATTGTTTGCTTCAAGTGCAAAGTTGAAGGGCACCATGTTAGATCTTGCCCTTTGAAGAAGAAGTCTCTTAGTGAGAAGCAACAAGGGAAGTTGCCTCAAGTTCAAACTAAAGTTCCCCAAGTTAAAGAACGGCCACTTCCCAAGAAGAATCAAGCTATTCCTTCTCAAGTTGAGATTTCAACAAAGAAGAAAGGAGGAAGCAAATGTTGCTACTTATGCCGTGAGAAGGGTCACTTTGCTTCTTCATGCACTAGTGGTACCTTATCCAACCCTATCATAATTGATAATGTTTATTCTCTTAGGAAGGATAAGGTTGGCAATGTGTTTGCCAAATATGTTGGTACTCAAAGTGGTGTCAAGAAAAGAACCATTTGGGTTGCCAAGCCTATTGTGACTAACCTCTTAGGACCCAACTTGGTTGGGGACCAACAAGCTAAAACTTGATCAATAGGTGTTGTGGAGGGCATTGGAGACTTGGCTACATCATGAAGAATTAAGGGATCTTCATCAATTATATTATCTCAAGCCAAGTCATTTGGATTATATTGTTCTATAACATATCCAATGTTTCTCCTTGCGGTAACTTGTATTTAAATCATATATACATTGAAAGTTGCTTGCACCCTTGCATGTGTTTGGTTTTGTACCTTGCTAGTGTTTGTATATGTTGTGCTCTCTACTTACTTATCTTGAGCAATCAAGTATGTGTATGTTGGTTTGCACACCATGTATGTGTGAGTTTGTGTTGAGCCTTTTGTATCAACTTACTTATATCTTAATTGGCTCTTTTGAGAGATTAATGGACTATCCCATTTTGGGGAGTGATATGCTTGCGCACTTCACAATCCTAAAAATGTGTATACATGAGTACTACCACTTAGTGTTGATATATCAATTTATCTAGTCTCTATATGGTATGTCTTCTCATGAGAAATTCAAATTCTATAATATTCATTAATCATCTCTAGTTGGGTTTTACTTGCCTCTTGTGGAGAATAAATGGATTATCACATTATGGGGGAGTAATAAGCTATGTGCATATTACAAACCTAGACAATGTGAACATGTGAGGTATTGCCACCTAGAATTGATATTGTTAATTATCTTATTCCTTTGTGGCATGTTTCTCAAACAAGTTCCCATTTGCTTAAATGTTTTTACTTACTCACACTTTGGATCTTGTTTGTGATGAATGTTCTTGGTAAGGTTTTCCTCTAATATGTTCTCATATATCTCTTTGGAAACCGATTGCTTCAAAGCACTCTTTGTAGTTGCTTTGCATTATCGCGTGAATATTTGAAGCTATCAAGAACATTTATCTACATAAGCATCGTGCTTAAATCTTATCCTTCACCATGTGCTTATTGGTTGTGAAGATGATCTTGAATATCAATCCAATACACCACTAAGAAATTTCTACATATACTCCATGACAATTGATAGTCATAATTGTGGTGAAATGTGTAGATCATCTTCATATTGGCTCTTGATTTTATTGCCTTATTTCTTGCCAAAAATTAATTTGTTTTAACTCCCATTGTCTTCTTACCTCTTGTGGATCATTTAGTTTTACTCAAACTTTCCTAGTGTTTTATTTGATGTAGGAGAGGCATTGATCCCATCATTGTGCACCTTGCATTCAAAGGTTACTTATAGATAATGCACTATTCTTGGGTGAGCTATCCTATATTGAGTACAACTTATATTTTCATTAATATTGGATCTTATTGCTTTTTCTTGATATATGACTAGTGTTTGAATAGATATTTGAGAGCGATGATTCCATGTGTGTGCATGTGTATTCAAATACAAGATCATAAATAATGCACTTTTGTTGGGAGAGCTATCAAGTATCCTTTTAAACACTATTTATATTTTATTGGTATTTGATCCTTTCCATTGGTCTTGATCCCGATGACATGTCTCATGGTAGACAAACCTTTTCGGCTTGGTACTTTGTGCCATCATGAAAAGTGTAGAGGGATGGTTTATTTGTTAGAACCTCGCTCTTTTTGAGAGTTAATCTCAATTGGTATCTATCTTTGGGAATTTGATATCTAGTCCCTTTATTTATTGATTAATTGGTATCCTATTTTCATTTTGATATCTTTGTCCAATTGGTATGTCATCAATCATATGTTGGTTTGTTTTACTTTCAATTGGCTTCTCTAAATCAATTTTTGATTTGGATCTTTGATATAATTTGGACCTCTTTGATTTCTTGATATTTGTCCAAATTGTATCTCCCTTTGGTTATTGAAGGTCATAGGCATGCATATCTACTCCATGTTTATTTTATGGCATGCTTTCCTTCTTTGTGCCAATATATAGGGAAACTCCACGGAATCCTAAATCGGCTAAGATGTGCATGAAATTCAATTTCATATCTATATGCACATATTTATGTGGAGTTCCTTCTATGTATTGTAGTTTGACTAACTACTTGGACCCAATTAGTTTGGGAACAATTTTACTTGAATGTGTTTTAGGTAATGGAGATGCATTGGATGCTTGTCTCATTTACAATGAAAGTATCTTCACCACATGCTTATTGGAGCCAAGCGAGGATGGTTGATGAAATTTTATCTACTACATCAACCCAATGTCATCTCGGTAACAAGTATCACCCTCATGCATACTTTTCTAGCATCCAACCTTGTGTAGGTTGCATCATGGCATGAAAAGTATTTATTTGCCTTTGTTGTAGCTATTGCAAATTCTATTCGGCTCTTATGATACTTGTTGATTTCCTCAATGCATCCCAACTATCTCCTTTTCCCTTAGTGATATTTGTGATGCTTGTGTTGAGGTTGAATTTGAAGTTCATTATTACACAATATGAAATCATTGAGCTATGGGCTATGATCCTACACAACTATCATATGTGTATAATATATGACTTTATTTTGGATATCTTGTTCTTTCTTTAGTAACTAATTTTATGTGTACATGTTTCTTGTGGATATATATCTCATGATTGTTGTACACTTAGAAACTTATATACATGAGAGAAATTACATCTTTACTAGATATCCTAATTCTTCGGTGTCACCTCTTTTATTCCCTTTCTTTCTTTGGTGTGACCCGAAAAGAATTTGGTTTATGAGTGCATATCCTATTTTATCACATCTTGGTGCACTCATCTTGGTGAATATCCTTAACCTCATGCTTGTCTTTACAAGTCAATAATCTTCACCTTGGGATATGACACAAGCTTTGTTTTTCTTTTGCATCTTATTGAGCTTGTGAATCCATTTGATTTTGTGTTTTAGAGGATACGAAGGAGTGAGGATTCCATGTTTGTACACCTTGTATTCAAATACAATAATTCTAAATTGTGTACAAATATTGGGGAGCTCCTCTATTTCTTTAAAACACTCTTTTGCTCAAATCATAATATCTTGTGTTTATTTGGTTAGTTGGATCTTTTTGATTGCTCACTTTTTATTTGGAAAATTGTAAAAAGTTTTCCATATCATTCTTTTGCAATCTTTGGATCCTCAATATAGTTTGTGCTCTCCCAACTATTCGTCATTGGATATGTGTATTTGATTCCACTCATATTTTGAGAAATGCACACGTTATGGGGGAGCTCATACTATATTGACCTTCTAAGATTTTTCGCCCATTTTGGAAATGGATGCCAATGGGGGAGAAGTTTTATAGGGTTTAAGGGAATTTGGTGTTATGCTTTTGTTTTGGTCATAAGCATTTACCTTTCATGCTCATGCATCTATGCTTGTTGATTTGCATAGTTGCTTAATTCATTATATAAACCCTTGTAAAAGAGATTGTCATCAATTACCAAAATGGGGGAGATTGAAAGGGCATGGCGCCCCCATGTGTGGTTTTGGTAATTAATGACAATCCCTATGGACTAATGGTTGCATTGAGTTTTACTTGTAGTGTTTGTCCATAGACCATGCTTGAACTCCATATGTTGGATTCAAGGTTGATGCCATGAGTATATATTGATATAATGAAGTATTTGGCATCAAGATCATAGAGTTGAGCATATTGCAAGTATGTCTTGAAGAAAAGAATTATGTGATCATTCATGGTTATCTTCAAGACATCATCTATTGAAAAGAGAAGAAAAGATACAAGGTTGATCAAGTATTGATCAACACACAAAGCTACAAGATGTACCAAGTGGGATCATGTATCTCTTGGTATGGTAAGCAATTGTCCATATAGCTTTGTGAACTAACCCATGATATGTGTGTAGCATTTATGTGTGGTTAGGTATCTTTCTATGGGCTTGCATCAAATGAAGATTTCATATGGCCCATGATCGATGACGTAAAGTGGTGATCGTCATCAATGTTGAGAAGCGCAAGTTCAAGAGGAGCATCTCGAAGAAATCCTAGGCTTGAAGCTTGCCACCCATTTAGAGATAATGTTCATGTGAAGATGTGCCTAAGAGAGGCTCTCCCATAGTGGAGTATGGGGGAGCAATGTTTGGTCTTCACCAAGCGAAGCGCAATCAAGAAAGGTGGTCCACTTGAAGAGATCAAGATCGACGTCATCTAGCTCAAGTGGAATGCGCAAGGCAAAGGTATGATAGGGTTTCTATTTTACCGGTCTCGTGGTACTAGTTGGGAGACCGGGTTATAGGATAGATACCGTACTATCAAGAGGGGCTCTCGATTGAGCTTTAGCGTATCAGTTGGAGAGAGCTCAAACCTTTGCATACTTGCCTTCATCATCTTTCTTGGTTCTTATTTGGATTTTCTCCTTGTTGGGTTTTGGTGCTTGTTGTGATCTTCATGACAAGCCCAAGTTCTCCGAAAACGGATTTCGTATGGAAAACTTGTTGCGTTTTCTGGTTGGAAATATTATCGGTCCACCTTCGAGATAGGGTCCACACCTTCCCATGTGTGGTATCCCCTCTATATTTGTGACCCTTATTTTTGTAGTAAACTCTTGTCGCTACCTTTCCAATAGAATTGGATTCATCTCGTTTGGAGCTTCCTTGCAAAAGTTATTGCGGTTCTCCTTTCCTGGTTCTGCAGTTTCTTCTTAGTCCGGTAGTACCGACCCTAGCCCGGTACTACCGGGTGACCCCTTGCGGAACTACCGCGGGCAGTACCGGGCCCAGTACCGCATCTCCGATGGCTCTCTGCCTCTCGAAGTTTTAACCCGGTAGTTGCCCCGGTAGTGGCACGGTACTACCGGGAAGGGAGCACTACCGGGCCAGGTGGTCCGGTACTACCGTTGCGCGCCGAGTCAGGGAGCACTGACTGGTCTTCGTTCTTCCTCGAGTCAACGCGGCTCGGTACTACCGGGATCGGCCCGGTACTACCGCTGCGGCCTTTTTCGTCTGCAACGGGCAGATTTTTGAGAGGACCTATTTAAGGGGGTTTCTTCCCCAACGGTTCTCTCATCCTTGAGCTAGCTTTTCCCCTCTCTCTCCTCCATTGTTGACCTTTGGAAAAGCTTGCCTTCCTCTCAATCCCTCCCATGATTCTTGCATATCTTTGAGGGAATTTGAGAGGAGATCTAGATCTACATATTCATCCAATCCATTCCTCTCTAAGTGAGGGGAACCTAGTAGATCGTGATCTTGAAGTTCCATTTGTTGAGTTCTTCCTTGTTCTTCCTCTCTTCTCCCCCCACAAGCATTAGTTGCTTTTGGTGGGATTTGGGAGTGAAGGATTTGACCACTTCTAGTGGTCTTGCCTTCTTGCATCGTTGCATCGGTTTGAGTTCTCCACGGTGATACGTGGAAATCGAAGTTGAGAAGCTTGTTACTCTTGGGTACTTGGGGTGCCCTAGAGCTTGTCCTCTTGGGTACTTGGAGTGCCCTAGAAGGTCCTTGTTGATCTCGGAGTTTTGGTGGCTCGCGGGATAGTTGGGAGCCTCCAATTAAGTTGTGGAGTCGCGCCCCAACCTTGTGATTCTTGTGGCTTTGGGAGCCGCGGGAATTCGGTGAGAGCCTCCAATTAAGTTGTGGAGTGTGCCTCATCCTTGTACGGGTTCGGTGACCACCCTCAAGTGTCCCATAGTGGTTCCTGGCACTCCGCATTGGTGGAGGCACGAAGGAGATTACGGTGTGCCATTTGACGGCTATTCGGGGATCACTTTGTGACTCCGCACCGCTCCAACGGAGACGTAGCTTCCATTGGGAAGTGAACTTCGGGATAAATCATCGTCTCCAAGTGCCTCGGTATTTCTATACCCGAGCTTCTTACTTATGCTATTTACTTTGTGATAGCCATCGAGCTTGAAGTAATATATCTTGCTATCACATATTTGTTTATCTTGTTTAGCATATTTGTTTATCTTGTTTATCTAGTTTTATTCCGCATTTATTCAAGCCTAAACCGCAAAGAATTTTAATCACCTATTCACCCCCCCCCCCCTCTAGGCGACATCCGTGTCCTTTCAGATATGATGAAGACAAGTCCTGAATTTACAGTCTGTGACAGTCTGAGTGATCTTGCTCTCAAGTTGGTTCAGAAGAGACACCATTTGGCATTTCCATTGGTCTATCGCCTTATTACTCTTGCTTTGACATTACCTGTGGCAACAGCATCAGTTGAGAGGGTTTTCTCGGCCATGAATATTATAAAGTCAGATCTTCGAAACAAGATAGGGGATGACTGGCTCAATAATCTGATGATTTGCTATGTTGAGAGAGAAATATTTGCAAAAATTGATGACAAGAAGATTATGCTACGTTTCCATTCCTACAATGACCGTAGAGGTCATCTTCCTCGACATGCCAACATGGATACAACATAGTGGTATGATACTATCTTCTTATCAAAATGTAGCACTATTTGTCTATTTTTTATGTATTTTTCTTGTTCTTTGTAGTCAGTTTGTACTTGTGCTTTATGCAAGAAGTTCGACTTATTTACATTGTCCTTTCCGTACAAATGTGGATTACATGTGTTGTCAAAAAAAAATTCGCCGGTGGCACATCTTTTACTGTTCGCCCCCCCCCCCCCCCCCCCCCCCCCCCCTCGTCTCAATTCCTGGCTCCGCCACTGATCTCGGGTGCTTCAGTTAGATCAGCTATGCCTAATTCTTCCGCACTAATAGCAGGTGGCACTCGACTGGATCTCAATGGAATTACATCATAATCCCCATTCACATTCAGATCCATAAGATTATCAAAGAATCTTTCATCATTCATCGTAAAAATGCCGGAAGAAAGTATGAGTGACGTGATTTTGTTCACTATCTAGATCTTGTTGAATCGGGATGGCAGTTTTAAGATGTTCACTATATAGCAGCAAACGATCGATGCCCAACTAATCGCGTTTGAGAATTCTGACCGGAGGTGGAAGAAGATGTTTTCCCTTTCTGATGGCAAGTTCAGTTTTGAGTGGCCCTTCTCAGTCCACACATGGGCCCACAAACATTTATTTATTCCAAACTGTGTGAATTTTAACAGAGATTTAACTGTATCAGGCAGGCTGCCAGCCCTACTGGCACACCCGATCCCATCCCGCCTAACCGCCCCTACCTCTGCTACTTTCACTGTTACCTTCTACGTACAGCCCCGTATGCCATCTTTCTATACTAGAAGAGGTTGGCGCGCTTTGCTGCGCCCAAGGTTTCGGATACCGGTTCAAAAAAAAATCCGGAGGGGGCCGATATTTTCGTAACCGGGGTTACCGGAAAATACCGGCCGGTAACCGGCCTAATATTTCGGCAAGAATTTAGGATTTAAACTTAAAATATCGATTTTTTTTTAAATTTAATTTTTTCAAGCACAAATTTGTTTCAAATTTGACTAATCCGAGATTTTTCATCCGAGATATGCAAATTCCGGGGGGGGGGGGGGGGGGGGGTCCGTGAAATCCGGTTACCGGCCGGTTACCGCGGAATTCCGGCCGGTAACCGAAACCTTGGCTGCGCCCGAGGTTATTAATGCGGTTATCAATACATGGCATGATGATCTAAGTAAAGATTATTGTTTGATACATCATCAGGTACAAATTCATACCATTTTAAAAAAAAGTATTGCACGAATTGGTCTAGCAAACTACAGTATAAACTGTATAATACAAAAGTAATAAATTTGAGTTTGTTAATCTCCAAACAAGGCGAGCCCGACAACTGGTGTGTGTAGGCGAAGGAGTCATACGATGCAGTGCTAGTCGAGGTGCAGCCAAAGGCAGAGCTGATGTATGTCGCTCGTGCTTGTAGGGAAGGAGGAGGCACCGAGGAGGGGGGAAGCGAGGAGGGCCTTTTGGGTGGCTCATCAACCGGAGCTAGAAAAGGGAGTCATTGGCCGCGCACGGGAGGAGAGAGACTCCAGGTCAAATCTCTCACGATCCATGGTGTCCTTGAGATGTGATGGTAGGTTCGCGGCCAAATCTGTTAGAGTTTTGACGAAACTGTCAGATTTAAAACTGAATCGATGAGAAGAGGCAACAATGGTCAATGGAGGAGAGGCATGAGGCCGACTTGAAAATTCAGATTTTTAGTTGTCGTGCAAGTGTTAGCCTTTCTATTTTATAGCAACAGCCCAGGTGTTCTATATAGGCAGCACTTGCCATTTTCTTTTTGACAAAAAATTGACATAATTTTCGTCAAGACCGATTAGTTGTTCGGGAACATTTTTTTTGGCCCAAATGACTTAATACAGACGGGAGTCGATGGTGGCCACGCGCGGGAAGAAAGCGACGGCCGGCCCCTGATATGTGGTGCCCTTAAGCAGTGGACCAGTGGTATTGAATTTGTTGCAGAATCAATTAGAATTGTGGCGGAACTATCAGATCAGAGGCCAAATCGATGAGAGAAGAGGAGACAATGGTCACCGGAGAAGAGGCGTGACAGCAACATGAAACTTCCCATTGGCAGTTAGCGTGTGTGTTTTGGTCTTTCTGTTATATAGCAACAGCCCAAGTTTTTTTATATTTGCTGCACTTGGTGTTTTCCGTTTGACAATTTTTTGTTGCTAAATTTACATCAAATGCAGGGCAATAGCTATCAGAGCAATATTTTTTGCCCCAAATGATCTATGTTATGTTATAGAATAGAGCAGCTATTGAACTATAAGAGGGGCAACACCGTTATGTGCAGTAGATACACAAGTAAATTTTGTATCCAGTTAAACGGACAAATAATATTATTTCTAGATGGATCAGATGTAACCAATAGAAAGTTGTCACTTGGAGCAACCAAAAAGCTATATTTTTAGAGAGCTTAGCTATTTGAAGGATATTTTCAAAATTAATTTAAAACTATGAACTTTAAATTAATAAATAAAGTGAGCTAAGTGGGGCATATCATGATGTGGACATGTGGAAATGAGAAGATATATATCCAATAGATTTTTTTCAAACTCACATTAAAACTATGAACTATTGCCACGTGGAGCAACCAATAAGCTCTATTTTAGAGAGCTTAATTATTAGAAGGATATTTTCAAACTCAATTTAAAACTATGAGCTATAAATTAATAAATTAAGTAAGCTATATGGGGTCTACCACGATGTGGACATGTGGGAAGGAGAGGATATATATCCATTAGAATTTTTTTCAAACTCAAATTAAAAATATGAACTATAAATTAATAAATAAAGTGAGCTAAGTGAAGTCTACTATGATGTTGACATGTGAGAGAAGGAGAGGGCACAAATCCTAGGGAGCTTAGTATTTAGAGAGATTGCTCATATTCACTGGAAAACGAATCAGGCACAGCACCGAACATTGGATCATAAAATCCCCACTGGTATTTGACCTCCTTACTCGCCGTCATCACCAAACACAGCTATGTCCTACACACTACACCACAAAGGCCATAGCACATATCTGATGTTGAGCCAGCGTTCAATTGGTAGAACAGGGTGGCCAAGACCAAAAGGATAGCGTTCAATTGGTAACCAGAAGGATAAATGAGTTCGACATGCCTAGGTGCCAGACTCACGGAACATTATTTGGCCACATTGACAAGCCCTTGGAGCAAGATGAAATTGACAAGCCGTCGGGAGCAAGATAAAACAAGGAGATGATGAGGGATAAACAGTCCAGGAATATATTGGCGCATTCCGTTTGGTGCTGTGAATTTGTAGGGTTACTGGGATTAATTGTTGCCACACTCAGTCTCATATGATTATATTGGTGATGGTATTGCGATTACAATGATGAAAGTCCAGGATTATATTGGTGATTTGGGCACATTTTACTGCCCCATTGAACTCATAATTTTCTGGGTATTTGCATTTATCAAATTTAGAAGTGGTCATACAAGCTTTGTACAATCCAAGAGTATAAGATTGAAGATACAAATATTACAAGAGTATAAGATTGAAGATACAAATATTACATTATTTCAAAAAATGTAGACAAATCAACATGTGCATAGATACACTTAAGATGAAACAAAAACAGACGAAATTACATTATACAATGTCCCAACAGAATGAAACAATACAGTACATCAGTAGAGTTTAAAACTGCAATGGCAACCACAATATACTTTATTGTCTCCAACAGGATGAAACAATAAAGTACAGCAATCAAGAGGAAAACCTGCAGACACATAATTAACTCATCAGACATCAAAGGAAGGATATAGCAGCATTATCTAAGCCTGGCTGGGCAAAAGGTCTTAAGGTGGCAACAAATGTTTCGAGAAACAAGCCTTAAGGTGATTATCATTTCCAATGCAATGGAAAACAGAAACATTGAGCAGAAAAAGTAACTGGGGATATTATCAAGGCTCAGACATCCAAGGAAGGAATTAGCAGCATTAGCTCTCCAGCCTGGCAGGGCGAAAGCTCTTAGGCAGCAACTGCGAATGTTTGAGAAACAAGCCTTAAATTTATCATCACTGCCAGATTATTCCCCAGTGCCTATTCAACTATCAAGTAAATGGTTGGTTATCATTTAAAATTGTAATGACTATGGGCTTCAGCCTCAGAAAGCCGCAAAAATATCGTCATTGGGAAATCTGACGGTAATTCCAACATATAGCTAATCATCATGGGCATTAACCTCATCGAATGTACAGTATTGAAAACGAATAGGAAAATATAAATCTACAGAACCAAAAGCTGAGAGGGTATAGTATCATCAGAATTAAATTCCTTCTCATTCACAGGAAATACGCACTGTGTCAGAAGGTGTCCTAAGATTGTTTCAAGGTTTCATCAACTGATACTTACTGAAGAGATCAAGAAAAAAATTGAACAAATGACAAGAAACAACGATATCCGATGGATTCAGATGCAAAGATGACATCATACGGCCGGCTTAAGCTGGCCTCGGATCAAGTGTTGGATTATGCATCAATACTTCCTCACGATCCAGATAGATCAGATATATATGTAAAGCAAGGAAAAACCAAGTTCCAAAAAGTAATGTTTGGATGAAGGTACGTAGTTACTCAGTGGTGGCAATGTTTATTAGGTTCGATTCTGCCAGCGATGTCGTCAATGCTTTCAGAAGAGGGAGCTTGTTATCCTCATCGCAACAACGTCCTCCAAAACAAACAAAAAATCAAGACAGAAAGAAACACGAGGAAACCAGATCCAGAGGAAAACAAAAGAGGGGAGGGAAAAATTAAGGTGTCAGATGGCTCGGTTCAGCGGGATAATCGGCATACAAATCAACTCCTGAGAGAAGACCTGTGATTTGGTCTGTTGAGCTTGAATATTTGCAAATCGTCACTGCCATCACCAGATGCGAATGAAGAAATCGGAAGGAAATCGAAGTAAATTGAAGACATATGGCAAACAGAGAGAAGATCTGGCCGTGGGAAGTAGATGCGGCGCTGGTGCGTGTATGCTTGAGGCTGGATGAGCTTCTCTTCGGCGGCGATGATAGGATCTCTGTGGAAGGGCAATTATATAGGGCGGAATTGTTGGGTTAGGGTTTAGGGTTCCTCGTTCTGTGGGGTGGCGGCGTGACCGCGTGGTGCCTGCGTGGGCTGTGTTTTTCGTTGCGGACCTGAGTTGGATAAGGACTTGTTCCATCAGCTGGCCCGTGGACCGGGCCCGTGGAGACAATGTTGGGCTTTAGACGACCGACAAATTGGATGTAGATATGCAGTAGTCTTTTTTATCTAAAAAAAATGCAGTAGTCTTTTCATTCGAATCTCAAAAAAAAATTGTCTTTTCATTCGGCCTATGGAACTCGACACCCTCTGTGCACTGGTCGGGTATTCAGAAGAAGAAAAAACTACTCCTATGTGAATCGATTGTATTCCGTCGTGTGAGACTCTCAAAGTGCAAGATGATGTCGGCTAACGGTTTAGTAGGCTAGGTTGATGGTGTCTTCTCTGGTGGAGAAAGTGTATGTGTTGTGTTTGTGGGTGGGTGTGATGAATAATCAATCCCCCTCCTAATGTCGAGTGGATCGGCATTATATATATGAGTATGTCGGCCTTATAGATGGGTGGCATGACACTCTACACTCATATATATGTTGTGAGATGACCCTAAGCTATATCGGACCACTTTTGCTAGGTCCCGTCCAGGCGTTCGGTACACTGTAATGGGCTCGGTTACTTGTCTAGACGTCACCTTGCATTATCCGAGCAATCTATGGCTGACACCGGGTCTGGCCCTGATTGTCGGGGATGGGATGTCTCAGGGGAGGTCGGTTCGCACATTTTCCCTGGTGTCTTCAAAGAATATTCGTGGCGCCTAAGTTTGTTCGGTTGCCCTCAATGCTCAGCTGCCTTACGAACCTCTAGTTGGTACTCGGAGTTACCTGTATGGGTGATACGTCTCCAACGTATCCATAATTTCTGATGTTCCATGCTTATACTATACCAATTGCTACATGTTTAATTTACACTTTATATCATTTTTATGCATTTTCTAGGACTAACCTATTAACAAGATGCCACAGTGTCAGTTCATGTTTTCTGTTGTTTTTGTATTTCAGAAAAGTTGTCCTGGAAATATTCTCGGAATTGGACGAAACAAAAGCTCACGGTCCTATTTTTCTGTCACGTACACGGAGTCCGAAGGAGACACGAAGGGGACCGAGGAGGCGGCCACACCACGTGGCGGCGTGGCTCCACCTCCCGGCGCGCCACGACATGGTGTGGGCCCCTCGGGTCTCCACCGACGTCGCCCCTTCGCCTATAAGTTCATCTTTTCGGGAAAACCCTAGGCACCCGAGCCATTATCCACAAAAAGTTCCAGGGCCGCCGCCGCCGTCAACCCTAACTCGGGAGGGTTCTGAAGCTCTTCCCGGCACCCTGCCGGAGAGGGGAATCATCACCGGAGGGCTCTACATCGCCATGCCTGCCTCCGGAGTGATGTGTGAGTAGTTCATCCTTGGACTATGGGTCCATAGCAGTGACTAGATGGTTGTCTACTCCTCTTGTGCCATCATGTTTAGATCTTGTGAGCTCCCTATCATGATCAAGATCATCTTATTGTAATGCTACATGTTGTGTTTGCTGGGATCCGATGAATATTGATACTATGTCAAGTTGAATATTGAATTATCATGTCTATGTTATTTATGATCTTGCATGCTCTCTGTTGCTTGTTGATACTCTGGCCAAGTTGATGCTTGTGACTCCAAGAGGGAGTATTTATGCTAGATAGTGGGTTCAGTCTCCATTTAATCTGGGACAGTGACAGAAAGTTCTAAGGTTGTGGATGTACTGTTGCCACTAGGGGTAAAACAGCGATGCTTTGTCTAAGGATAATTGTGTTGCTTACATTATGCACTTTACTTAATGCAATAGTCTGTTGCTTGCAACTCAATACTGAAAGGCGTACGGATGTTAACCTGAAGGTGGATTATTTAGGCACAGATGCATGCTGGATAGCGGTCTGTGTACCTTGTTGTAATTCCCAATTAAATCTCATAGTAGACACTGATGTCTACGCACGCTTCTATTCTTGTAGACAGTGTTGGGCCTCCAAGTGCAGAGGTTTGTAGAACAGTAGCAAGTTTCTCTTAAGTGAATCACCCAAGGTTTATCGAACTCAGGGAGGTAGAGGTCAAAGATATTCCTCTCAAGCAACCATGCAATTAAGATACAAGAAGTCTCTTGTGTCCCCAACACACCTAATACACTTGTCAGATGTATAGGTGCACTAGTTCGGCGAAGAGATAGTGAAATACAAGTAATATGGATGATTATAAGTAGTAATTGCAATCTGAAATAAAAATAGCAGCAAGCAAACATGTAGCAGAACTTGTTGTAAACGGTGTTTCAATGCTTAGAAACAAGACATAAGGATAAACAAGACATAGGGTTTGTGGTGGTAACTTATGTATCTCTCCTCTATTTGTGCTTCACTAATTAGTACCGTATGAGCTACTGAACATGATTACGGTCATCTATGTTATTCCTATGGTGGATATTGTGGTATGAGATGATATTTGTTATGCATTTACTGTTGTGTTAGAACTTTTATGACTTGTCATACTTTGGAGATATTCTATGATGCATGTGGTGGTTTGATTTATTCATAATGCCTTGTTTATCCTTGTCATGAGGTGATTGACACCACCAAGTGTAGATAGATGAGAGTGATGTGGTCACACACGAAATATAAATCATTGCACTAGTGTTTAGAATATTGTCCATTAAGAAGTATGATGTATGTAGGTACAGGATGGCCGATGTGACACGGCATATGTATTGAGTGACATGTGAAATACAGCCCAACATTGTGTTGCTTACATTATGCACTTTACTTAATGCAATAGTCTGTTGCTTGCAACTCAATACTGAAAGGCGTACGGATGTTAACCTGAAGGTGGATTATTTAGGCACAGATGCATGCTGGATAGCGGTATGTGTACCTTGTTGTAATTCCCAATTAAATCTCATAGTAGACACTGATGTCTACGCACGCTTCTATTCTTGTAGACAGTGTTGGGCCTCCAAGTGCAGAGGTTTGTAGAACAGTAACAAGTTTCTCTTAAGTGAATCACCCAAGGTTTATCGAACTCAGGGAGGTAGAGGTCAAAGATATTCCTCTCAAGCAACCCTGCAATTAAGATACAAGAAGTCTCTTGTGTCCCCAACACACCTAATACACTTGTCAGATGTATAGGTGCACTAGTTCGGCGAAGAGATAGTGAAATACAAGTAATATGGATGATTATAAGTAGTAATTGCAATCTGAAATAAAAATAGCAGCAAGCAAACATGTAGCAGAACTTGTTGTAAACGGTGTTTCAATGCTTAGAAACAAGACATAAGGATAAACAAGACATAGGGTTTGTGGTGGTAAGTTATGTATCTCTCCTCTATTTGTGCTTCACTAATTAGTACCGTATGAGCTGCTGAACATGATTACGGTCATCTATGTTATTCCTATGGTGGATATTGTGGTATGAGATGATATTTGTTATGCATTTACTGTTGTGTTAGAACTTTTATGACTTGTCATACTTTGGAGATATTCTATGATGCATGTGGTGGTTTGATTTATTCATAATGCCTTGTTTATCCTTATCATGAGGTGATTGACACCACCAAGTGTAGATAGATGAGAGAGATGTGGTCACACACACGAAATATAAATCATTGCACTAGTGTTTAGAATATTGTCCATTAAGAAGTATGATGTATGTAGGTACGGGATGGCCGATGTGACACGACATATGTATTGAGTGACATGTGAAATACAGCCCAACATCCTTAATCTAGGGTTAAAAAGAAAGAGTATGATGTGGGAGTGACACCACACGCTAGCCTTACGAGGGTGACCTAACAACACGAATGAGTACTTCTTTCAACTATGTGTTTTAGGACATATAGCCGTCATAAAAGCTACCATTAAAACATGCCAATTATGTGTACTTTATCTATAACATGATAATCACTGTAGATAAGAGAGAGAGAGGATTAAGTGAATCCATGAACCCATGTCCATTGTTCCTATAAGAGAAAACATTTGTCTTGTCCTCTTGCATTGAAGAGAATTGGGACACTTTTACATTCTTGCTTTGTTACATTAAACTTCCATCCATTAAATCAACCACCTTGTTCTTTAAACTTGTTTAGTGCATAATCAAGTAAAACTTGTGACACTTTAGTTGTAGGGAATATATAACTTTTGCTTCTTGCTCCTGCGGATTGATACCTTACTTCCACATTTAGAGGTGCTACAGTGATCCCCAGCTCTTGGGGTTATCAGCGATCCGGCTGGCATGATCTCTTGAAGTCTATGGTTTTGCTTCTGTTGGGTACTCGCATGGTCCAACTCTGTCAATATATGCTTCTATTGTCCTCTCGCTATGACAGTGTTGAGATGCAGTTTGTCTCGATGGTACAGTTTATCAACAATTGAAAAGGATCTGGGAATATGAGCCCAAAGAAATCATCCTCTTTAGGGACAACATGTCAAGGAGATATTTAGACAACATGTCAAGGAGATATTGAGGCTATGAGAGGGGAAAACTTATATGATGTTGTGTTCGAAGAAGAACAACCTTTGCCGATTCAAAAGACTGTGTGGTTGGTGATTGTTAGGTTCATATGGATCGTTAGTTCAACAACTTTTGGTTCTTCAGGATCACGTAACTGGCTTGTGAAAGGACAAGGATGTCGTCTAGAGGGGGGTGAATAGGCGATTTAAAATTCTTTATGGTTTAGGCTTGAATAAATGCGGAATAAAACTAACGTTTAATTTATCAAGCACGAAACCTAAACAAGCTAGGTTTACCTATGTGCACCAACAACTTATGCTAATCAATATAAGCAAATATGTGATAGCAAGATATATTACTTCAAGCTCGATGGCTATCACCAAGTAAATAGCATAAGTAAGAAGCTCGTGTATAGACATACCGAGGCACTTGGAGACGATGATTTAACCCGAAGTTCACTTCCCAATGGAAGCTACGTCTCCGTTGGAGTGGTGCGGAGTCACAAAGTGATCCCGAATAGCCGTCAAATGGCACACCGTAATCTCCTTCGTGCCTCCACCAATGCGGAGTGCCACGATCCACTATGGGACACTTGAGGGTGGTCACCGAACACGTACAAGGATGAGGCACACTCCACAACTTAATTGGAGGCTCTCACCAGAATCCCACGGCTCCCAAAGCCACAAGACTCACAAGGTTGGGGTGCGTCTCCACAACTTAATTGGAGGCTCCGAACTATCCCGCGAGCCACCAAAACTCCGAGATCAACAAGGACCGTCTAGGGCACTCCAAGTACCTAAGAGGACAAGCTCTAGGGCACCCCAAGTACCCAAGAGTAACAAGCTTCTCAACTTCACTTTCCACGTATCACCGTGGAGAACTCAAACCGATGCAACTAATGCAATGGGCAAGAACACAAGAAGTGCTCAAAATCATTCACTCTCAAATCCCACCAAAGCAACTAATGCTTATGGGGGGAGAAGAGAGGAAGAACACAAAATCCTCCAAGATCTAGATTCAAAAGCTTCCCCTCACTTAGAGGAGAGATTGATTGGTGGAAAGATAGATCTAGATCTCCTCTCTCTTTTCCCTCTAATTGGAGGCAAGAATCATGGAGGAATAGAGAGATATCAAAGCTCAACAAGGTCAAAAATGGGGGCAATTTTCGAGCTCAAGAGTTGGTCAACCGTTGGGGAAGAAGTGGCCTTTTGTTGGATATATGCCCTAAGAGACAATAAATATATTTGTTTCATGATTAATGTATTATATCTTTATGCTATAACTGCTATGGTCTATAAATGTGAGATTTATAGGGAAACACATACGCACGTGTAAGGATATAATCAAACCCTTTTACCCTTTGTCCTGTCTCTTGGACGAACTCGTTAATACTGGATGGCGATGTTTTCCAGCCATGGACAAGTGCTCTTGTCATTATTAATGGGAGCATATTGTTAAGTTAACAATATGACTGGGAAGACCCAAATTATGATATACTACGACATCAAGTTTCGTATAAATAGTATAGTCTAGGATTGGTTGCTTGCTTATTCCTTAGACCATGAGAATATGTGGTTATGTATATTGGAGAGGAAGCTTTGACATAGTCAATCATTACGGCCGTAACAGGGTAATCAAAAAGGCTATGATTGGGTAACCTCAAAGGTATACTATAACCATAGTAGTTCAAGACTGGGAATCACACCTCTAAAGTTATAGAGAGATACAACAGGATCCGCTCTAGTGTGAAAGTGTCCATTGACAAGTCTGCGCAGACAAGGTAATGATATGCAAATATCATGGGATACTTAAACATGAGTTAAAGAGTAAAGGCATCGTACCGGTAACAAGGATAAGGTGACATAGTAAATGAAAGCTATCATTTATGGTAATGTCATATATCTCGCCTTGGGTATTTGATGAGTATCGTGATGGTGATAGGATAAACATGTTAATCAAGCAGGTTCAAAAGAGTGTCTTCGCACAACGGTAGCAGCTATACAGAACGTCCAGGTTCTGACACTGGCAAGTGATTGGATAAGCATTTCCAGTTATAGTTACACGTTATCGAACCTGTAGGGGTCACACACTTAAGGCGTCAAGGTCTACAGTATTCGTAGTGGTCCGGAGAAGAGAGGTTGTATCATCTGGGATGGTTTCCGGCGTGATAGAATTACATTCGGAGAATTAGATCATGAAGAAAGAAAGGTTTATAAGAAAGGAAATAATTGTCCAAGTACGGATCATATAAATATATTTGTATGATAATTAATTAATTCTGGGAATTAATTAGACAAAATATTTATTGATTAAATATTAATTTTTTTAATTAATAGGAAATTATTAAGGCCAATAAAAGGTGGCTGCCACATGGGCCACACGGGCCCACATGGCAGCCGCACCACCGCAAGGTGGTAGGCCGAGTCGGCCGACGGAACCCTATTGGGCCTCGGCCCATGAGGAGGGCAAGGCGGCGGCGGAGGCCGAGACAAAGCCGGCCCGGGTGGGCCCCACCCACCCGAGGTCGGTGGCCAGGGCGGGCCCCACCCGCAGGTCGGTGGCCAGGCGGGGCCCACCTGGGGTCGGTGGCCAAGGCGGGCCCCACTAGGGGCAGAGGCCAAGGAGGGGCGGTGGGGAGGGGAGTTGGGGTTCCACCTCAACTCCACCTTCCTAGCCGAATTGGGCAAGGGGAAGTTTCCCCTTGTCCAAGTTGAGTTGGAGTAGGAAAACTTTCCCCTTGTCCAAGCAACCCTACCCCTTGGGACTTCTTTATAAACCCCACCCCCTCCTCTTTTGGAGACACACCATAGACTTGAGATTTCTCCTTGGAGGCTCCCAAGGTCTAGATTTAATCTCTCTCCCTCTCTCCCATGTGTTGGGGCTCTCTCCACCATACACATACCAGTAGCACTTAATCCTGGCACGGCAAAGCACTGCTGGATCTTGACGGAGGTACGTGTGTGAGCTCTCAGAGGGGTGACGCGTCATAGATGTTTGACCCTCACTCGTTTCGAATCAAGAAGAAATACGAAGATCAACGATATTCTCACCGTCAGGATTGACCGTGAGAATCTTCATCAAGCTTCATCAACAACGTCGGCGTCATCGTCATCGACAACGTCATCGACATCGACATCGACATCGTCACCGAGAACTCTTCCGCAACTCGTTGTTGGTAACGATAGTACTATCCTCTCATGTATCTACATAGTTGATCCTGGACGTTACGTAGGTCGGAAAATTTTAAATTCTGCTACGCAACCCAATACCTTTTATAGGTCCCCACGAGATAGAGTCGTTGCAGGAAAAGCAGGGGTCGGATAATTCGACCCACACTTGAATCGGATAATCCGACACGCATCAGAGAGCAGCGAAATAACTGTTTTCGTGACCAGCAGAAATCCGGGTCGGATATTACGATTCAGTTTGAATCGGATTATCCGATAGTCTGAAAACTGACAGAAACAGCAAAACGGAAACTGCAATATCTTTTTCATCCGAACTCCGATTTCGATGTTCTTGGGCTCGTTGGAATCACCACAACGAGCACGACAAGATGATGCAAGAAAACATCATAGTCCAATTGGGGAGTATATAACCAAATGTAGAAAGGAGAAACCTCTCTATATAAGATGACTCAGGAGAAACCCCAAAACAAAAATGTAACAAGTTTTTCATACGAAATCCGTTTTTGGTGACTTTGAGCTTGTTATGAAGGTCACAACAAGCTCCAAAACCCCATAAAGATATAAGCCAAATAAGAACCAAGAAAGATGATGATGCTAAGTATGCACAGGTTTGAGCTCTCTCCAGCTGATACGCTAACGCTCAATTGAGAGCCCCTCTTGATAGTACGGTATCTATCCAATAACCCGGTCTCCCGACTAACAACATGAGACCGGTAAAATATAAACCCTATCAAGATCATACCTTTATCTTGCGCATTCCACTTGACTAGATGATGGGGATCTTGATCTTCTCAAGTGGACCACCTTTCTTGATTGTGCTTCGCTTGGTGAAGATCCACATATTTCTCCCCCATACTCCACTATGGGAGAGCCTCTCATCGGCACATCTTCACTTGACCATTATCTCCAAATGGGTGGCAAGCTTCCAACATATAATATCTTCGAGATACTTCTCTTGAACTTGCTCAACTCAAGCTTGATGACGATTACCACTTGACGTCATCCTTCATGGGCTATATGAAATCTTCACTTGATGCAAGCCCATGGAAATATACCTAACCGCACATATAAATGCCACACACATATCATGGGTTAGTTCACAAAGCTATATGGACAATTGCTTACCATACCAAGAGATACATGATCCTACTTGGTACATCATGTAGCTTTGTGTGTTGAACAAAATCTTGATCAACCTTGTATCTTTTCTTCTCTTTTCAATAGATGATGTCTTGAAAATAAGCATGAATGATCACATAATCCTTTTCTTCAAGACATACTTTGTCGAGTTACGAAACTCGGACACCGGAGGTGCGAACACCTCCTAGTTGTTCGGGAGGAGGGCGCGAGGTGCTCCGATGTCAGTCCCCGGAGAACGAGCACGGACACACGAGATTTTACCCAGGTTCAGGCCGCGTCGCCGCATAATGCCCTATGTCCTGCTTGTCTGGCTAGATTGATCGTGGATGAAGTCGTACAAGGTGTGGCTTACAGTCCTCCCCTCTATGCTCCAGGCCTATCCAAGCTTTACCCCGGGAAGTGATACGTCCAAAACGTATCTACTTTCCCGAACACTTTTGCTGTTGTTTTACCTCTAATTTGTGTGTTTTGAGTACAACTAACACGGACTAACGCTGTTTTCAACAGAATTGCCCTGGTGTCTTATTTTTGTGTAGAAAGTCAACTTTCGAGAAAATCCGTGGAAATAATTGCAAAGCCCCTATTTTACGAAGAAACCCACAGAGCCAGAAGAGCAGACGGAGGCAGACGGAGGGGGGCAGCGAGCCGCCCTCCCCACATGGCGGCGCGGTGGGCCCTGGGCCGCGCCACCCTATGGGGAGGCCGACTCGGCCACGTCCCCGAGTCCCCCTCTGGGGTACTTAACCCTCTTGACCTAAAAACCACGGGGGGTTCGACCATAATTGAGAAAAGCCTCCAGAACGCCGCCGCCATCGAAAACCCTATTTTCGGGGCCAGAAACTCCGTTCTGGCACTTCGCCGGGACGGGGAATTGGAGGAGATCATCGCCATCATCATCACCGACGCCTCTCCATCGACCGTCCATGATTCCCCCATCCATGTGTGAGTAATTCCTGCTGTAGGCTGAAGGGGATGGAAGGGATTGGATGAGATCATTCATGTAATAGCTATAAGATTGTTAGGGCATGGTGCCTAGTATCCGTTGTTAGTACTTTATGACATTGTTGCAACTTGTTATGCTTAATGCTTGTCACTAGGGCCTGAGTGCCATGATTTCAGATCTGAACATGTTATTGATTCATGATGATATGCATTGTTTTAAGATCTTACATGCAAGTTGTTTACACATATTGTTGTCCGGAACCCGAGGCCCCAAAGTGACAGAAATTGGGACAACCGGAGGGGATGGCTGTGATGTGAGGATCACATGTGTTCACGGAGTGTTAATGCTTTGCTCCGGTACTCTATTAAAAGGAGTACCTTAATTACCAGTAGATTCCCTTGAGGCCCCGCTGCAAACGGGCTGGTAGGACAGAAGATGTTGTGCAAGTTTCTCATTGCGAGCACGTACGACTAAATACGGAACACATGCCTATGGTTACTTAGTACTTGGATACCGCATTATTATTTATCTGCAAATGCCTTGTCTTGATTATTACATGAATTATCTTATCCATGCAGCGCCCGTTCATCCATCCCTATGCCTACAGTATTTTAATCCTGCTGTCTACTATAATCATTATTGCTGTCTTTATTACACTGCTGCTATTATTTCACTACTGCTACTGTTTTAAAACTGTTGCTACTGATAATCTGTGTCGAGCAAGTCTATTTCCAGGTGCAGCTGAATTGACAACTCCGTTGTTAAGGCTTATAAATATTCTTTGGCTCCCCTTGTGTCGAATCAATAAATTTGGGTTTTACTTCCTCGAAGACTGTTGCGATCCCCTATACTTGTGGGTCATCAAGACTATTTTCTGGCGCCGTTGCCGAGGAGCATAGCTTTATTTGTAAGCTCACCTGATATTGATATTGTTCGCTGCAATCACTTCATCATGGGTAAAGCTCCTATTGAGAAGGTTCGTATTGCCTTCCACTACAAGAAAAGGTACGACTCTTAGTACCTCTGCTGCTCTTGATTCACCATCTGTGATGAGTCAACTTGTTACGCCACCACAAGCTTCACGTGTTGGTACTACTGCTGAATCTGAAATTACTTCTGAAAATTTTGATGATGCTTCTACTGTGCTTGATGAGAGTATTCCATTAGGTCCTCTTTTAGATGCTGCTATTGCTAAGTCTAAACAACTTGAAAATGATAAAACCTAATGAAAATCTCTTTACACCTGTTAGTTCACCTGAGTCTGTGGAGCACTCTAGTGATGATCTTGATGAAACTTATGTGGAACTTGATGATGACTTTATGATAAATGCATGCTACTACTAGTGCAAGTGGTATTAAAAGCCTTCTTGCACAACATGCTGTTAGATATAAACTGTCTCCTGATCCTAAGTTTGCACCTCTCCCATAAACATTAAAGATAAGGATTATGATTTCTCTCTTGATTTATCTCATATATCTATTGTTGAGAAAGCACCTTTTCGTGGTACTGAAAAAGAAAGTGCTGTAGAGCACATGAATGAGCTCTCTACTTTGAGTAGCTTGTTTTCTGATGATATCAAGAAGCGTAGTTACTTTGTTGCTAAAATTTCCTTTCTCATTAAAGGATGATGCTAAAACTTGGTATAATAATTTGCCTCCTGATTCTATTGATAGTCCTACTGGTTTGCTTAATGTTTTCTTTCAGAAATATTTTCCTGCTAGTGCTCAACATGTTGCTTTGCAGAAAATTTATAATTTTGATCAGGATGATGGAGAGAAACTGCCTGAAGCTTGGGCAAGGTTTTGCTCTCTGATTAGGGCTCGGCCTGGGCATGATTTGGAAAAGCATGACCTTCTTGATATATTTTATAGTGGACTAACCATTGAATCTAGGGCATACTGGATAGTTTTGCTGGTTGTGTTTTCAGGAAAAGAACCCCAGACGAAGCTGAAGAATTAATGGCTAAAATAAGCCAAAATCATGATGATTGGGCTACACCTGAACCGACTCCAACACCAATATTGAAGAAGGGGGGTATGATTGAATTAAATGATGAAGAGATGAGGGAAGCCAAGAAATCTCTTAAGGAGAAGGGTATTAAATCCGAAGATGTGAAGAATCTACCACCTATAGAAGATTTATGTAAGCCAATTCCCCATTCATCTACAATTGAGGTACACTCTCTTCAACGCTTTAATGAGGGAGATATTCCTTACTCTAAACCTCCTGATCAATGCTTAGATGAATTTGATAATTATGTTGTTAAGCAAGATAACTTTAATATGAGAGTGGAGAATCATTTAATGGAAAATTCTCAAGCTATTAGTAAATTGCATGATATTGTGGAGAGAACCTCCAATGATGTTAAGATGCTTATTAAACATTTTCATATGGTTCAAACTCAAATTGATCAACTTACTAAAGTGCAAAATGACATGTTAGTTAATACTTCTAAAGAAAAAGAGAAGCATGCTTATGAAGTAACAACTAGAGGTGGTGTTTCCACTCAGGATCCTTTATATCCTGAGGGGCATCCCAAAAGAGTTGAACAAGATTCTCAACGAACTAAAGAAACTAGTGCTCCTTCTAAGAAAAAGAAGAAGAAACATAAAACTGTTGTAGAATCTTCTGAACCTGCTAATGATCCTAATAGTATATCTATTTCTGATGCTGAAACTGAAAGTGGTAATGAACATGACAATGATAATGATAAGAATGATGCTTCTGATAAAGAAGAGGTTGAGGAGGAACCTGAAAAGCATGCTAAAAATAAAAAGTACACTAAAGAAGATTTCATTGCTAAGAAACATGGTAATGAAAGAGAACCTTGGGTTCAAAAGCAAATGCCTTTTCCTGTTAAGAAGCTCAAATCAAAGGAAGAAGAACACTATAATAAATTTTGTGATTGGATGAAACCTTTGTTCTTGCAAATCCCTTTGACTGATGCTATTAAATTGCCTCCTTATTCAAAGTATATGAAAGATATTGTTTCTAACAAAAGGAAAATTCCCAATGAGGAGATTTCCACTATGCTTGCTAATTACTCTTTCAATGGCAAGGTTCCAAAGAAGCTGGGAGATCCAGGTATACCAACTATTCCTTGTTCCATCAAGAATAATTATGTTAGAACTGCTCTATGTGATTTGGGAGCAGGAGTTAGTGTTATGCCTTTCTCTCTTTATAAGAGACTTTATTTGGATAAATTGATACCAACTGATATATCTTTGCAAATGGCTGATAAATCTACTGCTGTTCCTGTTGGCATTTGTGAGGATGTCCCTGTTCAAGTTGCTAATAACTGTCTAATCTTGACTGATTTTGTTGTGCTTGAAATGCCTGAAGATGATAATATGTCTATTATTCTTGGGAGACCTTTTCTAAATACTGCAGGTGCTGTTATTGATTGCAACAAAGGAAAAGTAACTTTTAATGTGAATGACAAAGAGCATACTGTTTATTTCCCCAAGAAATTGATAAAGTACTTGGAGTTAATACAATTTCTAATTTGAGAGCTATCAAAGTGGGAAGTATTGATTGCCCTATATATGATCATCAAGAGGGATATCAAAATATTATGATTGGATCCATATCAATACAATTCAAGGTAACATGATTGTTTTATGAGGTTTAATTCTTCTTATGTCATATAAAATTTATTTGGTGGCAAGACTTGATCAACCTTGTTAACAAATACATTTTAAATGCATGAAGGAACTAAACAACATTTCTTTCCATCTTGTTTTACCTACTGTAATGTTGCTTAGTTTAAAAAGGTTTAGCTGAGTTTGATTTTTGAAATCATTTTTCTGCCTGAATTCTATTACTTAAGCACCAGAAATTGTCCAAATTGAAAGTTTTCAAAAATTTATAAAAATTATACCACTGGTCTTATTTTTCAAAATGCAACGTGGGAGTGCCTGGAGCTGACCAGGGGGACCCACCATGCCAGCTCCCCACTGGTGGCGCGGCCAGGCATGTGGGCGCGCCATGGTATGGGGAGGGCCCCACCTGGCCCTCCACTCACTCAGCCACCTACCACCTCACTCACTCTCACGAAAAACACTCCACCATTGTTCAAACCCGAGTTCTTGCTGTTCTTGCTCGCGATTTTCGATCTCTTTGCTCAGCCCATCTTTGCTGCTCAGATTTGGGGCATTTGTTCTCCGGTATGTGACTCCTCCGATATCCAAGTAGAATTTTGTTTAGTTGATATATCTTGAGTATTTTGCTGCTGTAGGTGACATGTTAAGTGAGTTTGCATGCTTGTTCTAAGTTGTAATAATTAGTTTTGATGCATGTTTAGTACTCTAGCAAGTTCCTATAGTAGTTCCCCTCATTTATATGTCTCAAAATCAACTTTTATAATGTTTGTTGAAAAATTTCAGAAAAGGAAAATGCATAACCACACCTTTGGAGAAGTGTTTGAGAGGGATTCGCAAAGGGTGGCAAGGCCTTCAAGGGCAGCTACTCGAGTTAGGCGATCCTACGATGAAGATCTCATTGCACCTAGCATTGGCGATGAGAGGGATAATGGAATTCCAAATGCTTCATCTTTCCCATGCACTGACTTTTTGCGTAATGCAGGGCTCCTTGATGATTTCTTGTTCCTTATCCGGAGGGTTGGTTTGTCTACATATATGGGAGATGAAAGCCACCAGTATTATATGCTTACCAAAACTTTTGTTGAGAGCTTTAAATTTGGCAACACATCTTTCACGCCATCCGTTAAATTTAAAATTTATGATAGGCCTGTTACCATGACTTTGAGTGATTTTTGTGCTGCCATAGTATTGCTCCTTCAGGTACAGCAAAGAGGATTACGGGAAACCCCCGTGATTTGCTGGAACTTTACCGAGGGGTGACCAACGATGATGACCGCACCGCTCACGCGGCAAGATAAGGAACATTCAGCTCCCTGCCATTAGATATTTTACTTACTATCTTGCCACTAGCATTCTTGGTAGGGAGAACACCAGCAACATTTCTAATTATCATCTTGCTTTTCTGGCTGCTGCACTTACTGGTAACACATCTTATAATCTTGGTGCCCTCATTGCTCGTCGTTTATCTGCTAGTGGTCCCATTTATGGGGGATAGTTGCTTCACGAGTTGTAGCATATCTAGGCCTTCCTGTTGATCCTAGTGATGAGAAGCTAACCCCTTTCAGGCTTGATCTTGCTGCTATGAAAGATCATAAATTTGTTACAGCTAGATCTCGTGTAGGAAGTCTTGTCTATAGAGTTTGTTCACTGACGGGGACGAAAGGAAGTTCCTTTGCCCCAGGCCGATTTGTTTTGTATTCGCAGGAGGCCGTGGTCGCGCTCCAAGGAGGAGTTGGACGAGCAGCTGAGGCTGCGTGGCTTTCACCAGCAGCACGACTCCGAGGACACCGCACCCACTGACGGCTACACCGTCACCTACCCCGGTGCGTCCTCCAGCTCGCACCAGGACGAGGATCCTTCTTCGTCATACTATGGAGGCGCCACCTCATGGGCGCCTGGGGTTGATCTCCACTTAGGCCAAAAGCCTAAGCTTGGGGGGAGGTATACCGACATCACACTCATTTACATATCATACCTGTCGGTACTTTGTATATCCATGTTTCGATTTTCTTTTTTTCTTTTTGTTGTTTGTTGTTTATTTCCGCTTCCAAAACACAAAAAGACCAAAAATATTTTCGTTGTTTCTCTTCACTTATTTCTTTAGTATTTAGTATTAGTTTGCTTAATTGTTTAATTTCGGGTTGTTATTCAAAAATCCAAAAATATTTTGCCTTGTTTGCTTGTTTCCTTTTGTTCTTGTTTAATTCGAAAACACCAAAAATATTTGTCGTTCTTCTTCGGTTTTGTAAAGCTTGCTGTAGAGTTCAGCGGTCTCCGGTGGTTCCATGGAGCTTGGTTTTCATTTCATATTATTCGAGCCACACAAGTGAAAAGCAATAATGACGATCTACGACAATTCGAGTTGGGTGAGAGGCTGGTATGAACTCTATTTGTTTTCATTTTTGTACATATACTCATCCATGTGAGCATGCTTAGTTGGTTCATGTGAGGTATATGTCATTTAATGGATGCTTAGTAGTTCATGTTCTCTTATGGTTAGTTCCAATTTATTAATAGTGAGTGGCATGTCATAGATGTTTGCTTGTATTGTTCTATTCATAAATAGGTATGACATTGTGGTATCCTCCTCTGAATAATTCATTTGAATTGACTTGGCACATGCTCACGCATGCATACGACTGAAAACAAAAAGTCGATAAGCCTCGATGATTTACTTTGCCTCAGAGTACTTGTATCACTTTTATGCCTCGTTAATTTTGTTTTGTCGCAAGCATGATTATGACGGTTATTGCTCTCTTGATTGTCGCTTCCCAGTCTATTGCTAGCCTCCACTTGTACTGAGCGGGAATGCTGCTCGTGCTTCCAAATCCCTGAAAACCAAGTTATTCCAAAGCGTCCACCATAAATACCTATGCATGGCATTTCAAACCATTCAAGTAAATTTTCATGTGCTACCTTTAAAACCTTCAAATTACTTCTCATTTTGTGACACTGTTTTTAGCTCATGAGGAAGTAGTAGTTGGGTTTGTTATCTTCCATACTAAATTAAGTACCCCGACTTGCATGCTTCATCTGCTTGTCACTAATTTTGCAAAGAGCTGGTTAGACCATTATAACATCAAAAGCTAAAAACAAATAAAATAGACACTCCTCCATGGTATGTGATTGTTGGTAGGCACCCGAGGATTCGGTTAGCCATGGTTTGTGTAAGCAAAGGTTGGGAGGAGTGTCAAACAATATATAAAGTGCATGCTATAAATGCTTAATATCAACATTTCGGAACCGCTCTCAACTTGTTTAGTATGGAAGATAACAAGAACTCTATTGCCATTCGTTGACAGGAACAACCACCTCCCAAAACAATTTTACTTCTTTTTAAAATAAAAAGCTCTAGCACATGATAATCCCTGCTTCCCTCTGCGAAGGGCCAATCTTTTACTTTTATGTTGAGTCACCATCCTTTCTTTAAGAACCTTCTCGAGAGCATATTGTCATTCTTAGTGTAATGTGCTTGTCCCAGAATGCGGTTAACTGTGGTATAACTTTGATGCTTTTATCTTTGATAATCTTTACTTCTAGTCTTCCCTTGAACTTCAGAGGTGCCTGGGCATTTATGTTTTGCTGTACAAATACGGGCAAGCGAGATACCACCTTATCATATCTTATATGAGCATTGCAATCCTGCTAATAGATATGTTTCATGTTGCTTATTATTAGTATGTTGGTATCTTTTCATGATTGACATAACTATCAGGTGACATTATTTGCATGTATCTTATTATGAATTGCCTAAGCACTTGTCCATATTGAGAATATTTACATCATATGAAGCAAATGTGTTCGTGAAAGTTCTTTTATCGCACTCAGTTGTTAACTGAATTGCTTGAGGACAAGCAATAAGCTAAGCTTGGGGGGAGTTGATACGTCCAAAACGTATCTACTTTCCCGAACACTTTTGTTGTTGTTTTACCTCTAATTTGTGTGTTTTGAATACAACTAACACGGACTAACGTTGTTTTCAGCAGAATTGCCCTGGTGTCTTTTTTTGTGCAGAAAGTCAACTTTCGAGAAAATCCGTGAAAATAATTGCAAAGCCCCTATTTTACGAAGAAACCCACGGAGCCAGAAGAGAGACGGAGGGGGGCAGCGAGCCGCCCTCCCCACATGGCGGTGCGGTGGGCCCTGGGCCGCGCCACCCTATGGGGAGGCCGACTCGGCCACGTCCCCGAGTCCCCCTCTGGGGTACTTAACCCTCTTGACCTAAAAACCACGGGGGTTCGACCATAATTGAGAAAACCTCCAGAACGCCGCCGCCATCGAAAACCCTATTTCGGGACCAGAAACTCCGTTCTGGCACTTCGCCGGGACGGGGAATTGGAGGAGATCATCGCCATCATCATCACCGATGCCTCTCCATCGACCGTCCATGATTCCCCCATCCATGTGTGAGTAATTCCCGTTGTAGGCTGAAGGGGATGGAAGGGATTGGATGAGATCATTCATGTAATAGCTATAAGATTGTTAGGGCATGGTGCCTAGTATCCGTTGTTAGTACTTTATGACATTGTTGCAACTTGTTATGCTTAATGCTTGTCACTAGGGCCCGAGTGCCATGATTTCAGATCTGAACATGTTATTGATTCATGATGATATGCATTGTTTTAAGATCTTACCTGCAAGTTGTTTACACATATTGTTGTCCGGAACCCGAGGCCCCAAAGTGACAGAAATTGGGACAACCGGAGGGGATGGCTGTGATGTGAGGGTCACATGTGTTCACGGAGTGTTAATGCTTTGCTCCGGTACTCTATTAAAAGGAGTACCTTAATTACCAGTAGATTCCCTTGAGTCCCCGCTGCAAACGGGCTGGTAGGACAGAAGATGTTGTGCAAGTTTCTCATTGCGAGCACGTACGACTAAATACGGAACACATGCCTATGGTTACTTAGTACTTGGATACCGCATTATTATTTATCTACAAATGCCTTGTCTTGATTATTACATGAATTATCTTATCCATGCAGCGCCCGTTCATCCATCCCTATGCCTACAGTATTTTAATCATGTTGTCTACTATAATCATTATTGCTGTCTTTATTACACTGTTGCTATTATTTCACTACTGCTACTGCTTTAAAACTGTTGCTACTGATAATCTGTGTCGAGCAAGTCTATTTCCAGGTGCAGCTGAATTGACAACTCCGCTGTTAAGGCTTATAAATATTCTTTGACTCCCCTTGTGTCGAATCAATAAATTTGGGTTTTACTTCCCTCGAAGACTGTTGCGATCCCCTATACTTGTGGGTCATCGAGAAGGTCTCTGAGGTCAAGTCAGTTAGCCCTTGAGTTGAGTGTCTAGCAGGAAGTCTCTTCCTCCTGTCCGTGGCCTCGGGCCTCCTTTTATATACAAGGGGACACCACAGGTGGCCATTCCAAAAGCTTCCTCCCTCCGCATGCCGGGCGTTGTGGCGTTCCTCCAAGTGGCGGCCCTCCGTCGTCGCCGTGGCACCGTACGTGCCTTGCTGCCTTCCAAGCCGCGACCTCCGCCGGGTCCGACCTGACGGGAGGTTAAGTCATGTCCCGGGCGCAGATGTGTGGCAGGGTCTGGCGCCTGTCCAGATGGGACGGTGCGTGGAGTCCTATCGACACCTCGACTACGACGGGCAGGGGGCCTGAGCGGTCTTATCTCTGACGTTTGTTGTGATTCCTTCTTCCTCAAGCCACCCCTCCCCTAGGTGCGTAGCAAAGGAATCTTCCGCCACGTGCAGGCCTTGGGCCTCTGGGCGGGGCGGTCTTCGGGCTGGTCCCTCCCGCATGCTCGAGGCAGGTACCGGGTTTTCACACGGGGCCTCCCCGAGGCGCGGGGCCTTTCTTGCGGGGAGCGGTACGGGCCCACCCGGGGACGCACGACCGACGTACGATGGAGCCCCCCTCTTCCCATACGTCGACAGTAGCCACCGGGGCGTTCCCGGGAGGTCTCAGAACTTGCCCGGGTACGCCCCCATGGAGCGCACCTACGTCAGGACGGCATTGTGAATGCCGTGACGTGAAGTGGCCTGCACCTGGGTCGAGGACGCCTCGGTTTCCATGGGAGGGGTCGGCGCTGCGTATCTTCACGTCTTGGTCCCACCACTTTTAAGGGTGGTGGGGGGTCTTCAATGCGGGGCGGAACGGGGACCGCCCGCGCGCTTTGTCTTCTTTGTGCGCCGCGGCTATAAGAACCGGGGGAGAGGGGCGGTTTGAGTCGCCGCCACCTCTCCTCCCTTCTTATCTTCCTATTCGTCTCCTCTATTTCTTCTTCTCCTGAGTGACAATGACTGGTGGGGCTCGCAGCGGGCCCAGAGGTGGCGGCTTCGGGGCCGCGCCTCTGGTTGATCCCATCCCCTGCGGCCGTGGTCGAGACCGTCGCCGTAGGGGGCGGGGCGGCCTTGGTGGTGTTCCAGAGCGTGAGTTGGTGCTTCGTGCATCTTCTTTCCCTCATGGACCTTCGGAGTTGTCCTTTGAGTTCATGCACCCTCTTCGCGGGAAGCTAAGAAGGCGTTTCCAGCTTGTCGTGGCCTTCTCCAAGTCCGTCGTAGAATCCGGGTCACATGTGAGGTGGATCCGAATGGAGGGCTGCCCCAGCGGTCCCTCATGCCTGGAGGCGGAGTTCGATGTCGACGGGAGCTTGTTCCTTGTCAAGGGCTGGTGCTCCTTCCTGCGGGCTCATGGCGTGAAGCCCGGGTACGTCGCCAAGTTCAGGTTCGATGGCTCGGGGACGTTCTTCATGAAGTTCTTCGACCACTCGTACTGTCGCGCCGCCTGTTGCTCGGAGAGCGACAGCAGTGATGATCCCGCTTGGGACTCAGACTCCGAAGAGCATAAAATCACGGATTGGCCATGAGGCGGGATTGCCTCCTCCCTCCTCCTGAGAGGAGCATGTAGGATGTAAGATAGGTGTTGATGGAATGCGGGCTCCGCCTTGGCGGAACCGTCCCTTCCACTCTCTAGTCCCCTCCCACCTTGTATCTCTTTCTCTTTTTTTAGAAGGGGGAAAGGAGGGGGTGTCCCCCGAACTCAGCGGATTACGACCGGTCCCGGCCCGGTACACACTGTGGCATATCGAGATACCCCTGGGATCGCAGTGTGGCACAACGTACTCCGACCTTGCCGGTAATTTACGCCCCTAAGAGTAGGCCGTTTAGAGGTGGAATTTCCAGAGATGCGCGATATTCCACGAATTCGGCTCCTGATGCGTCTCCAACGTATCCATAATTTCTGATGTTCCACGCTTATATTATATCAATTGCTACATGTTTTATTTACACTTTATATCATTTTTATGCATTTTCTGGGACTAACCTATTAACAAGATGCCACAGTGTCAGTTCCTGTTTTCTGCTGTTTTTGTATTCCAGAAAAGTTGTTCTGGAAATATTCTCGGAATTGGACGAAACAAAAGGCGAAGTCCCTATTTTTCTGTCACGTACACGGAGTCCGAAGGAGAGACGAAGAGGGGCACCGAGGCGCCCTCACCATACGGTGGCGTGGCCCCACCCCCTGGTGCGCCGCCACATGGTGAGGGGTCCACGGGTGTCCACCGACGCCGCCCCTTCGCCTATAAATTCATCTGTCCGGGAAAAACCTAAATACCCGAGTCATTTTCCACGAAAAGTTCCAGAGCCGCCGCCGCCGTCAACCCTAACTCAGGAGGGTTCTGAAGCTCTTCCTAGCACCCTGTCGGAGAAGGGAATCATCACCGGAGGGCACTACATCGCCATGCCTGCCTCCAGAGTGATGTGTGAGTAGTTCATCCTTGGACTATGGGTCCATAGCAGTAGCTAGATGGTTGTCTTCTCCTCTTGTGCCATCATGTTTAGATCTTGTGAGCTGCCTATCATGATCAAGATCATCTTATTGTAATGCTACATGTTGTGTTTGCTGGGATCCGATGAATATTGATACTATGTCAAGTTGATTATTGAATTATCATATACATGTTATTTATGATCTTGCATGCTCTCCGTTGCTTGTTGATACTCTGGCCAAGTTGATGCTTGTGACTCCAAGAGGGAGTATTTATGCTAGATAGGGGGATCAGTCTCCATTTAATCTGGAGGAGTGACAACAACCGCTAAGGTTGTGGATGTGTTGTTGCCACTAGGGGTAAAAAAGCGATGCTTTGTCTAATGTTAATTGTATTGCTTACATTATGCACTTTACTTAATGCAATAGTCCGTTGCTTGCAACTCAATACTGAAAGGGGTGCAGATGCTAACCTGAAGGTGGATTATTTAGACACAGATGCATGCTGGATAGCGGTCTGTGTATCATGTTGTAATGCCCAAGTAAATCTCATTGTAACCGTCATAACTTGTTCATGTATTGTTATGCACTTCTCTATTTGTCAATTGCCACCTGTAATTTGTTTACCCATCATGTTAGTTATTTTTTATGGAGAGACACCACTAGTGAACTGTGGACCCTGGTCCATTCTTTTACATTGATAATACAACCTACTACAAGCATTGTTCTTTTTCATTCTCTACAAACAAACATCATTTTCCACACTATACGCCTAATCCTTTGTTTTCAGCAAGCCGGTGAGATTGACAACCTCACTGTTAAGTTGGGGCAAAGTAGTTTGATTGTGTTGTACAGGTTCCACGTTGGCACCTGAACCCCTGGTGTTGCGCCGCACTATACTCCTTCACCAACAACCTTCAGAAGTGTCTTTGATTTCCTACTAGTTCGATTAAACCTTGGTTTCTTACTGAGGGAAAACTTGTTGCTACACTCATCATACCTTCCTCTTGGGGTCTCCCAACGAACGTGTGTTCTGCATGTATCAAGCACATTTTCTGGCGCCGTTGCCGGGGAGGTCAAGCCTTCTGCAAGGGGAGTCTCTCACTTCCAATCTCTTTACTTTGTTATTGTCTTGCTTAGTTTATTTTTATTTTGTCTTGTTTGCTTCTTTTATCTAAAATACAAAAAAAATAGTTACTTGCATTTATTTTTATATTCGGCCTAGTCTTATTTTTGCTAAAATGAGTACCCCTGAGAACACCAAGTTGTGTGAATTCACTAGCATAAATAATAATGATTTCATATGCACTCCTATTGCTCCACCTGCTTCTAAAGAAGACTTTTATGAAATTAAACCTGCTCTGTTAAATCTTGTTATGAAAGAGCAATTTTCTGATGTTAGTACTGATGATGCTGCTGCTCACCTTAATAATTTTGTTGAATTTTGTGAGATGCAAAAGTACAAGGATATAGATGGAGATATTTTTAAACTGAAATTATTTCCTTTCTCTTTAAGAGGAAGAGCTAAAGAATGTTTGCTATCTTTGCCTAGAAATAGTATTGATTCATGGACTAAATGCAAAGATGCTTTCATTGGAAAATATTATCCTCCTGCTAAGATTATATCTTTGAGAAGTAGCATTATGAATTTCAAACAATTTGATAATGAGCATGTTGCCCAAGCATGTGAAAGAATGAAATCATTGGTAAAGAATTGTCCTACCCATGGACTGACTGCTTGGATGATCATCCAAACCTTTTATGCAGGACTGCATTTTTCTTCAAGAAACCTCTGGATTCGGCTGCTGGAGGTACCTTCATGTCCATCACTTTGGGTGCTGCAACAAAGCTTCTTGATGATATGATGATTAATTATTCTGAATGGCACACCGAGAGGACTCCACAAGGTAAGAAGGTAAATTATGTTGAAGAAACCTCTTCCTTGAGTGATAAGATTGATGTTATTATGTCTATGCTTGTGCATGGTAAATCTCATGTTGATCCAAATAATGTTCCCTTGGCTTCATTGGTTGCCCAAGAAGAGCATGTTGATGTGAACTTCATTAAAAACAATAATTTCAACAACAATGCTTATAGGAATAATTTTGGTAATAACAATTATAAGCCTTATCCTTCTAATAATGGTAATGGTTATGTTAATTCTTATGGTAGATCAGGATTGCCTAGTGGGGAAAGGATGCTAGAAATTGAAAGGGCTACTAAGAACTTTATGCAATCACAATATGAGCAAAACCAATTGTTTACTAAAACTATGAATGAACAATCTGTTATGTTGAAAAATATAGTACATCAACTTGAAAATTTGAATAGGGAAATTTCTAGGTTGCAAACTAAGATTTCTACTGCTGAAACCCGTATTTCATCCATATCTGAAGCGCAATCCACTTTAATTAATAAAATGGCAGCCAAACCTGAAACTATTGAGGACAAGACTTTTGCTACTGCCAATGCTATCCAAGTTAAAATTGACAACAATATTAGGATGTTGGCTGAATTGCATGCTAGGTGGGAAAGAGAAGATAAAATTTGATAAAGAGAATAGTATAGCTAGAGTTTGTACTATCACCACCACTAGTAATGTTGAAGTTTCACATGCTAGTAAACCTACTACTATCAATGGTAACATAATTGGTGTTGGCAATGTTTCTACTACCTCTGCAAAACGTATAAAATTGCCTAAAAGCACTGGAACTGTTCCTGATAAAAGTGCTGAAATTTTTCAAAATATGGGAGACAATGGTTCCATTACCATTGATCATAATGATTTTGATTTTGATGATTGAAATATTTATGAAGTAATTATGTTCTTGCAAAAGCTAGCTAGAAGTCCTACTGCTAGTGCTATAAATATGGCTTTTACAAAACATATTACAAATGCTCTCATGCAAGTTAGGGAAGAGAAATTAAAACATGAAGCTTCTATCCCTAGGAAGTTAGAAGATGGTTGGGAGCCCATCATTAAGATGAAGGTGAATGATTTTGATTGTAATGCTTTATGTGATCGTGGTGCTAGTATCTCTGTTATGCCTAAGAAACTCTATGATATGCTTGATTTGCCACCTTTGGAGCATTGTTATTTGGATTTTATCTTGCTGATAATGCTATGAAGAAACCTTTGGGGAGAATTGATAATGTTCACATTATGGTTAAAATAACCTTGTCCCCGTTGATTTTATTGTTTTGGACATTAATGCAATGCATCTTGTCCTATTGTTTTGGGAAGACCTTTTCTTAGAACTGTTGGTGCCATTATTGATATGAAGAAGGAAATCTTAGGTACCAATTCCCACTTAAGAAAGGTATGGAACACTTCCTTAGAAATATAATGAAGCTACCTTTTGATTCTATTATTAGAACACATTATTCTGTTGATGCTTCTTCACTTGGAAACACTTGATTTTCACTTTCCGCGCATAGCTGAATGGCGTTAAAGAAAAGCGCTTATGGGAGACAACCCATTGTTTTATTTCTGTACCTTTTCTTTTATTTGAGTCAAGGAGCTTGCTTACTTCTGTAACAACTCCTTTGTATCTTTATTTTATCCCATTGTTGTGCCAAGTAAAGTCTCTAATAGAAAGTTGATGCTAGATTTGGATTTCTGCGCAGGGACAGATTTTTGCTGTCCACCATTTTGAGCTATATACACTCCATAAAAATTGAAAACTTCTGAAAAAATTCATGCATGATCCTCAGATATGTACGCAACTTTCATTAGTTTTGAGTTTTCTGATATGAGCAACTTAAGTGCCTCGAAAAAATTCTTCTTCACGGAATGTTCTGTTTTTGACAGATTCTGCCTTTTATTTTGCATTCTCTCTTTTACTATGTTTGAGAGGATTTCTTTGCTCCACAAAATATCAGTGGCTGTAGCTAATGTCCAGAAGTATTGGAGATGATTGTGTCCTTACAGAACATGTGAATTTTTGATTATGCACTAATCCTCTAATGAGAATTACTTTGAGTTTGGTGTGAAGGAAGTTTTCAAAGATCAAGAGAGGAGAATGATATGATATGATCAAGAAGAGTGAAAAGCCTAAGCTTGGGGATGCCCCCGTGGGCACCCAAGCATACTTCAAGAAGACTCAAGCGTCTAAGCTTGGGGATGCCGAAGGCATCCCCTTCTTCATCAACAACTTATCAGGTCATCTCTAGTGAAACTATATTTTAATTCTTTCACATTTTATGTGCTTTACTTGAGCATCTATGTGCTTTTATTTTTGCTTTGTTATTTTCATTTTCTGAATAAATTGGATCCTAGCATTCTTGTGTGGGAGAGAGACACGCTCCGCTTTTTCATATGAATACTCGTATTCTTCACTTATATTTGTTGAGTATTCTTGACTAGCTACATCAATGCTTTTAGCTCCTGTTTTTCATGCATCTCTTGTTCAGAGTTGTTAGTTCTTGTAGAGAAGTACTCTCTTGTTTCATTGTTAAATTATTTGGAGAGTTTTGTGCTGAAATAAATTGATTGGTGTTTGGTTGGAAACAGAAAATGCTACATGTGGTAGATAGTATAGTGAAAAGACATACTCATTCTTGTAGATCATTGTCTTGGATAATTTGATGCTTTGCAATTGTTTTGAGCTCTCAAGTAGATCATGTTTAAGCTCTTGCATCATGTAGTTAAAAGCCTATTAGTGAAGAACTACCGTAGAGCTTGTTGAAATTTGGTTTGCATGTTTGGTATCTCTAAGGTCTAAATATTTTCTGGTAAAAGTGTTTGAGTAACAAGGAAGACGGTGTTGGGTCTTATAATGCTTGCAATATGTTTTCATGTAAGTCTTGCTGTACCAGTTGATATCCTGTGCTTGCTTCAAACAACCTTGCTAGCCTAAACTCTGTACTGAGAGGGAATGCTTCTCATGCATCCAAACCTTGAGCCAAAATCTATGCAATTTGTGTCCACCATACCTACCTATTATGTGGTATTTCCTGCCATTCCAAGTAAATATTTCGTGTGCTACGTTTAAACTATTCAAAAACTATTATCTCTTATTTGTGTCAATATTTTATAGCTCATGAGGAAGTTATGTGGAGTTTTCCCTATCAATCTTGTCAGACAGACTTTCACCAATGGACTAGTGGCATATACATCCGCTTATCCAATAATTTTGCAAAAAGAGCTGGCAAATGGGGTGCCCAGTCCCAATTAATTAAACCTATAACCGCTTAATTCTCTTCACATGTTGTGCCATGATTTATCAGAAGCAATTTTCAAAGTGTTAAACAATATCAAATAGGCACTCCTCCATGGTATGTGATTGTTGGAAGGCACCCGAGGATTCGGTTATACATGGCTTGTTTAAGCAAAAGTTGGGAGGAGTGTCATACCAATTTATAAATATGCATATGTAAACAAAAGAGAAGATGGATGATCTACCCTTGGGTAGAAATAACGTCCTTCATGGGAGCCGCTCTTGAAAGTCTGGTTGACTAGGGGGGTAGAGTGCCCACTGCCATTCGTTGACAACAACAAACACCTCTGAAAAACTTATCATCATCGGAGGGCTCTACATCACCATGCCTGCCTCCGGTGTGATGTGTGAGTAGTTCATCCTTGGACTATGGGTCCATAGCCGTAGCTAGATGGTTGTCTTCTCCTCTTGTGCCATCATGTTTAGATCTTGTGAGCTGCCTATCATGATCAAGATCATCTTATTGTAATGCTACATGTTGTGTTTGCTGGGATCCGATGAATATTGATACTATGTCAAGCTGATTATTGAATTATCATATACATGTTATTTATGATCTTGCATGCTCTCCGTTGCTTGTTGATACTCTGGCCAAGTTGATGCTTGTGACTCCAAGAGGGAGTATTTATGCTAAATAGTGGGTTCAGTCTCCATTTAATCTTGAGGAGTGACAGAAACCTCTAAGGTTGTGGATGTGTTGTTGCCACTAGGGGTAAAACAACGATGTTTTGTCTAAGGATAATTGTATTGCTTACATTATGCACTTTACTTAATGCAATAGTCCATTGCTTGCAACTCAATACTGAAAGGGGTGCGGATGCTAGCCTGAAGGTGGATTATTTAGACACAGATGCATGCTGGATAGCAGTCTGTGTATCATGTTGTAATGCTGATGCATGTAAAATGCATACATGAACTTCGTAGTTTATTGTGCTTAATTCCCTATTTATTTGCAACTTTATTATATTTATTGGAACTAACTTACTAATAGTTACCAAAGTGCACAATGTTCTTGTTTTACACTTTAATGTGTAGGAATTATCAAAAGTGGGCAAAGGAAATCTTGTTGGAGTCGAATTGGAACTTTGCTGAAATCTGTCCCAGAACTGTTTTCGGAGCTTGTCAGTTTGACCCTCGAAGATGACGTCAAATGGAGATCAATACGTTTAGGAAGTTGTCACAAATTTCCATACGCAACTTTTAAGCCCAAAATCAGCCCAATCGGAGTTCGGATGCGGCATGTAGGCCCAATATGGTGAAGCCCTAAAAGGGGGTGACGGAAATCCGAGAGCCTATATAAAGAAGGAAATCCTAACTCGTGGGAGGTACCAAAAGCCACGAATTTTCCTCCTCTTGGCAGCCGCCAAGGAGGGGGAGGAGCTCCTCCATTGCTGCACCATCACCAAGGAAGAAGAAGGGGGGCCAAGGGCCGCCGCCCCTGAGGGTCGCCGCCGCCGCGGGCAGCCGCCGCCGCACCGTGGCTGCTGCGGGTCGCCGTCTCCTCTCCGGGCAGCACCTCTCCATCAAGCTCCTCATCACCATGACCATGCGTGAGTAGTTTCTCACGGGGCTGAGGGCTCATACCGGTAGCTATGTGTTTCATCTCTCTCTCTCATGGTGTGATCTTTATGTGATCATGAGCTTTGTAATTTAGTTGGATCCATGGATGTTACTCTTCGTTATCTTATGAATTATGCTACTTGAGTGGTTTTATTAATGTAAACTCCGGAGTCACCTTTGTCTCATGGTGCAAAGTTGACAGTGTGCACACCGTGTGTGACTCTTAGGCTAAAGTTTACAGGAATACTTATCATGAGCTATTATTTGTGTTGGATGTCTTTATGAAATTGTGGTGTTTTTCTAGTACTATTTTGGGGCGCTCTTAGTGACATTGGGGTCCCCTAGATGTGGAATGCAACTTTAAGGTGTGCTTTGGTAGCCCTACACAATGAATTGGTGTTTGTTATCCAACAGGAGAATAGTTCAGAGTAGCATAGTGAAGAGGAAATATCTATATATTCAATTATATTATAATTGTTGAGAGTGTCCACTAGTGAAAGTATGATCCCTATGCCTTATTTCCAAGCATTGAAACACCGTTTGCTCTCATTTTGGCTCAAGTTTGCTTGCTGCTATTTTTATTTCAGATTGTAATTACCACTTATAATCATCCATATTAATTGTATTTCACTATCTCTTCGCTGAACTAGTGCACGTATACATCTGACAAGTGTATTAGGTGTGTTGGGGACACAAGAGACTTCTTGTATCTTAACTAGCAGGGTGGCCCGCGCATTTGCGCGGCTAGATTTATGAAACTTGTTCCATTTGGTATTTGTTTGCTCTATATCTTACTTAGACCATTTGGCTAAATGTTATTGATCTTTTTAGCTACCTTGAAATTGGCATAACAGTTATGTAAAATATCTACACATGCAGTTTATTGCTTCATGATGACCAATGGTATTTACTTTGCCTCACGTATGCCTATTTTGGCTGAATAATATTTTTGCCAGATTTGCACCTATTATTAAAATTGAAATTTTATGGCACGTGTCACCTGCTAGCTTTTCCTCAACCCAATTGTCAACTACACAAAAACCCACCTTTTGCTATTCTTGGAGTTGTGTTATTAGCAATATGTTGGAAGATTCAAATTTGGTGATAGGACAGTAAGTATGACTTAGCCTGCAAAAGGTCTTGTAGCCAAAAGATAGGAAGAGTATTCTGCTTCATCATTTTAAGGAGATGTGATTGTATATTATAAAAAAACACGTTACTCGTTAGGTCTACAACAATCCTTGTAGGTATCATATTAATTTTGCAATCACAATTTTATAGGAGAACTATAAACTTTACAATCAACGTTTATCAACACAAAGTGGACTAATAATTGAATCTGAAAGGTGATACAGTATGCGCTAATTACCACTGGCGTGTCGCCTTCTGTAATGTTCTTGAGATATATATTCTCATAAACCCGGACAACATTGTCTCACCCTCTAGATTTTTCTTTAAAAAATATCTAATTTAATATGTTTCCAACATAATCTTTCTTTTGGTATGAGCATGAAAATAGTATTTTTTTCCTGCAACCAAATGAGAAATGAAAACTCTTAGATTTCTTTTCGGTTATCAACATATTCAGCTCTTGTGCAACAAAAGAGACCTAACCATAACAATATTATAGCCCACCCCATTTCATCCTAGCTGATGTACAGAGGATTTGATCACTTTCAGTAGGGAATAATCTGTGTGGAAAACAATAAATGGTACTCCATCCGATCCATATTATCCTACTAAATCAGTGACAATTTAGGTGGATCAGAGGGAGTAGTTAATATAACATTCCTATTAACCTGACGAATCATACATTTTTCCAAGATGGTTTCTTTTACACTTTAACCGAGAGCAATTTGACAAATGAACCTTCTATTTTCTTCAAACCACAAATTGATAGGTGTTGCCTGGTTCTGCTGTGCTTTTAGACTGCATGACAGTGTAGTAAAATTTTGAAACAGATGGAGAGTCTACTAATTAAGTAAAAACATATAATATGGGAAGTTGATGTAGCAATGACGTACATGATTTCACACAGGCACCATACTAAATTTTAGAGTAGCCCCCGCACATCTACATCAGCTCTGTGACGATCCTCATTTTTATTTTGACCGTTGCAAACTTTGAGGATATTTCCTTTATTCTAGAAAGAATTTGATACTGTCATCATCGGAGATGAGTAATTTCAATATATGGTGCAACTGTTCAAAAATATGAAGCAATTCTAGAATATGACACATGGATCAAAAAGAGGAGATGTACTATGTTAAAGGTGGCACCGGCATTCTTCAACCCACATGGCATGCTGGTGAAGCAATAACACACTTCCGGGGTGATGAATGCCGTCTTCTCCTCGTCTTCCCGGGCCATCTTGATCTGGTGGTAGCCAGAGAAAGCGTCGAGAAAACACAGCAGGTCGCACCCGGCTGTGGAGTCCACGATCTGGTCGATCCTTGGCAGTGGGAAAGGATCCTTGGGACACGCCCGGTTGAGGTCCGTGAAATCCACGCAGAACCTCTTCTGCCCAGTGACCTTTGGTACGATCACCGGGTTCGCCGTCCACGTAGGGTGGATTACTTATCTTATGATCTTGGCCTTCTTCATCTTGTGGACTTCTTCGATGATGAAGTCTTGCCGATCTTGAGCCTGCCGCCGCACCTTTTGCTTTACGGGGCGGGCGTCGTGGCATACCGCCAGGTGGTGCTCGACGACCTCCCGCGGCACGCCGGGGAGGTCTGAAGATTCCCACGCAAAGACGTCAGCATTCTCCCGGAGGAAGGCGATGAGTGCGGCCTCGAGGTCCCTTGATAAGCAGGCCTCGATGGTAACCGTGTGACCCTCGGGCCCTCCTAGCGGGACAGTCTTGGTTAAATGGGCTTCTTCACGCAGCCTCTTCTTCCGGGACGCCGTAGGGCTTTCCCCGGCCATGATTAGCGCGAGGGGATCCCCCGCGGCGTCCGCTCGCGCTCGGGCCACCGACGGCCGGGCACGCGCGCACCCCCTACCTGGCGGGCCAGATTTCGAGTTACGAAACTCGGACACCGGAGGTGCGAACACCTCCTAGTTGTTCGGGAGGAGGGCGCGAGGTGCTCCGACGTCAGTCCCCGGAGAACGAGCACGGACACACGAGATTTTACCCAGGTTCAGGCCGCGTCGCCGCGTAATGCCCTACATCCTGCTTGTCTGGCTTGATTGATCGTGGATGAAGACGTACAAGGTGTGGCTTACAGTCCTTCCCTCTATGCTCCAGGCCTATCCAAGCTTTACCCCGGGAAGGTCTCGGAGGTCAAGTCAGTTAGCCCCCGAGCTGAGTGTCTAGCAGGATGTCTCTTCCTCCTGTCCGTGGCCTCGGGCCTCCTTTTATATACAAGGGGACACCACAGGTGGCCATTCCAGAAGCTTCCTCGCTCCGCATGCCGGGCGCTGTGGCGTTCCTCCAAGTGGCGGCCCTCCGCCGTCCCTGTGGCACCGTGTCCGTGCCTCGCAGCCTTCCATGCCGCGACCTCCGCCGGGTCCGACCTGACGGCAGGTCAAGTCCTGTCCCGGACGCAGGCGTGGGGCAGGGTCTGGCGCTTGTCCGGATGAGACGGTGCATGGAGTCATGTCGGCACCTCGACTTCGGCGGGCAGCGAGCCTGAGCGGTCTTGTCTCTGACGTCTGCTGTGCTTCCTTCTTCCTGAAGCCACCCCTCCCCTAGGTGCGTAGCGCATGAATCTTCCGCCACGTGCAGGCCTCGGGCCTCCGGGTGGGGCGGTCTTCGGGCTGGTCCCTCCCGCGGACTCGAGGCAGGTCCCGGGTTTTCACACGGGGCCTCCCCGGGGCGCGGGACCTTCCTTGCGGGGGAGCGGTACGGGCCCGCCCGGGGGCGCTCGACCGATGAACGATGGGCCCCCCTCTTCCCGTACATCGACATACTTGCGATAGTCTCAACTCACATATGATCAATCATCGGATAACTCCTCGAATAACAACTTGGTCATCACATACTCTTCTTCTTGATCATATCAAGTATATATCCATACACCTCGATGATCTTGATGCCAAATACTTCATTATATCAATATATTCATGGCATCAACCTTGAATCCAACATAAAGAGTTCAAGCATGGTCTATGGACAAACACTACAAGTCTCAATGCAACCATTAGTCCATAGTGATTGTCATTAATTACCAAAACCACACATGGGGGCGCCATGCCCTTTCAGCTTGGAACGTGGCATATTATGCGAAGATTAGAACTTGGGATGAAAGTCTTTTCCTGATGTAGTTTTCATGTCTTCGAGATTGCGAGAATGTGTCAGAACGAGCCACATGAATCTTTAGGGGGCAATGGATTGTTGTTTTGCCGTACGACAGATTTACAAACCCCTCAACTGTTGAGCCTAAAGACAGTGGATTGAGATCCATGTTTTACCTAATGGGTGTTGTGGTACATTCAAAGTCGTGGCATCGAAGGTGGGAGAGTATATATGGTCGGAGACAAGCTCATATGCCTTAATATATAAAAGTAGGAGGAATCCCTGCTCCCTCCCGCGTCACGTCGCCTGAAAGCCTCTAGTCGTCCGATCGCGCCATCGGACGGTCGAGATGCTCGCGCTCGCGCTGCTACAGTATTACTATAGCAGCCGAGTTTCTACCAATCGCGCGACGACACGTCGCGCACCCTTTTGCGGAAAACCCCCGCAAAGGACCTAACAACAATTTTGGGAAACTCTGGGGACTTTTTCGCAAAACCGTGCACAACTCCCCCCTCCCCCTCTCTCTCCCCGCGCGTCCGGGATTCGCCGGCGGGTGCCCCCGTGCATCACCGCCGCCACGCCCCTCCCCGCTTGAATCGAAGGCCGCGAAGAGCTCGGTCGTCCTCCCGCCACCTCCTCGCCGAAGGATGCTTGCCAGGCCGCCGCGAGCGTGCCGAAATCGCCGCCGCCTCACCGCACTCTCGCCGCCGCGTCCGCTGGCCGCCGGCGCCGCTCCGGCGACCTAAAAGGGGAGGCGCCGCGGCTTCTAGGTTCCCCGTGTCCGCGCGCACCGCGGAGGTAAGCAGCGCGTCCCGGGACGCGATGGCGCGCCGCCGGCGTGCTCGCCGCCGCCGCCGCCGCAGATCCCGTCTGCCGGTGACGTCCCCGTGGTGGCGGGTTGGGGAGGTGGGCCGGCTCGTGGGCTGGGCCTTTTTCTTTTTTCTTTTTTCGTATTTTGCAAAACTTTTGTAACTTTTCAAAAAACAACTCCAAATCAATTCAAACCAATTTCTAAAAAAATATGAAAATCAAAATAGCCATTTCAAATACTTTGGAACCTTTTACAAATCATTTCAAATCTTAACTTTTTGTAACTAATACGTAAAGGCTCATTTGAGACCTTAACGTCATTTCGCACAATTTTTACATGTATACATTTCCAAAATTAAATTTAATGGGCGGAAAAAATGTGACAAATATATCAATATGGACACAAAAATGACCGTTGCCTATTTATGGCATACGATCAAATTCCGCATTTGAATATTTTAGAATTTCAAAAACGTTCAAAATGCCAACATTTAATAAACGCAAAAAAAATTCAACTATGACAACCGTAACAATAAAACCACACAAAAAACGCCGGCTATTTACGCCGTTTGATTAATTTACATATTTGAATGCTTCAAAAATTTGAATTCCTTTCAATTAGAGCATTTAAAAAGGTTACAGATAATTAATATGTGGAAAACTTCCCAATTTTACCAATTTTTTAAATTTAAAAACAAACTGTTTCCCTCGGCCCAACAAATTTAAATCCGAAGGACATTTCAGCGTGGGCATTTACCAACTTCGAAATCTTTACACCACGGTAATTACAAATACGACAAACAAAAAAAGCATGACTACAAAAATAAACGCTGACTATTTATCGCACATGATCAAAATTCTAACTTGAATATTTCAAAAAACCAGATGCTTTTCAAATCTAAGCATTCAACGAACGCCAGAAAAATTCAAATATGAACAGCTTTCCAAGTTTACTGACCTTTCAAACTTAAACATCTTATAAATGCAAACTTTTTTTGGTTCCATCAAAATTAAATTTACATAACTTTGGAATGCGGAAATTTACAAATTCGATTTTTTTTGTATTTTCCCTTCAGGCGCGCGGCATGCGCCGCGCTAAGTTGTCTAGTAGGAAACAATACAGGGTAGGAATCGGAAACGAGTTACGGGAAGAACTTTGAAAGAACGAATTAACAAGCAATATCAATGGTGCAACCGAAAGTAGAACCTAATGATACTCTAGAATCTTGTTACTTGATAACTCTTCTATTTATTTACAAATCAAGTAGACAACCACACTTTTTAGAAATCCCTACCAAGATATTTACTAGACTATGGTTGAGAGTTCTTTGTCTATATACTCAATGATACCAAAATAGTCCCGACAAACATAAATATACCTAAATCTGAATGACACAAATTAATCCGTGAGAGCTTTATAATAATTTAATTAAATCATAGGTTGAGAATCCAACGGCTCAAGGACGAAACAACAATCTTACGCTCCAAACTTATGTACAAGTTGTTAATGTAGTATTGTTATAATTTTTGTGTCCAAATTTAGTGCGACTATTTTATTGCTAAAAGCTAAGAAAATACTGAGTACAAATGTTTGGTATAAAATATGATAACCATTAATCGCGTGTTTGTTTTGGCACAAGTTTCTTTCATGGCAAACCGAGTTGTGGGCCGCATAGAGAGGGAGACCTCGACGGGGAAATGATTAGAAGTTCATTTATTAGAACTCGCTGACAAGCCGATGAACCGCAGAGCACTAGTGCTGGGATAAGGAGTAGTCGTCGTAGTGCTGGGAGAAGGAGTAGTCGTCGTAGTGCTGGTGGTGATCGTTGCTGAACCACGACGGATGAGGGAGCAACGAAAATGGAAGGATATTGTTCGGACGGACCCGATCGATCGATCGAAGAGCTCTGATAGTACCAAATTTTGAAACGTACTAGGATTGAGGGCTTGGTGTGTGTATCTGCCTCCACACGTCTCGATATATATTGATCAGGTTACAAACCTGATTCGATACATACACAGACGCCTAGACCGAATACACCAAGGAGCGATGAGGGAAAAATGGAAGGAACCGCGACGAGGAGCAGAAAGGGGAAAGAAAGAACGAAAATGGAAAGTGCCAAGCCCTCAATCCTACGTTTGGAGACATGTTACTGTAGCACGCCAATTTCTGCCAATCAGGAACCAACACCTCGCCCCGCACGATCTTTGACGCGTAACTTCACAAAAAAGTCCTCGCCACTTTGCAGAAAACACCCCGTGAAGGACCAAACAGAATTTTTTTGCAAATCCAGCGGCCTCCGTGGAAAAGCGTCCGCAGACCCCTCCTCCTCCCTTCTCTCTCCCTGCGGGGACCCGAGGTCGGCGCCGCCGCCTCGCGCCTCCCCGGCCAAAACCGCGGCCACGGAGGGCTCCGCCGCGCCGCCCTCCACCTCCTCACCGCTCGCGCGGGCCGGCACGCCGCGGACGCAGCGGGATGGCCGCCGGCGTGCGCGCGGGCCGCCGCCGCTCCGGCGACCCAAAGGCGGCGGCGCCGCCGCTCGCGGGTCGCCCGCGTCGTGGCGCGCCCTTTGCCCGCACGGATGCGTCCTAGATCGCGCGGATTCGCTCGGATTTCGCCACGCCGCCGCCGTCGCCGCCATGGCCGCTGTGGCCATTGCTGACGTCAGCATGACGTCGCAATGGCCCATCGGTCAGATTTTTTTTATTTTTTCCCAGAAAATTTAATTACTTCTACAAATACCCGAAAAATATGGAAAAAAATGTCGGCATGCTCGGAAAAATGCTAACTATTTATGGCAAGAAACAAACATGTTTATATTTTTGAATTGGTGAACATTTCGACGGAAAATAAATACACTTCCTCCAATTATGTGGAGTTAAATTTATTAAATGCCCACATAATGCACTTCTTCTAATTATGCAAATTGAACAATTCAAATTGGTACATATTTGTCTGTAATCTAGACGGACTTTTACTAAATATGGACTTCGATTCGATAATTGTGCACCAAACATGTTTACAAATTTTAAATTGTGAATATTTGGCCAAAAAACAAGTGCATTTCCCTCATTATGTGGTGTTAGACTTAATGCACTTCCTCTAACTATGGACTTAAATTGAACATTTCAATTTAGTAAATATTTATTTGAACATTCCAGTTTGATGAATATTTGGACGCATTTCCACACATTACGAACTTAAATTAAATATTGCTAAAAAAATAGAAACATATTCGAACATTTCAGTTTGCTAAAAATATTGAAGATACTCTAAAATATATCAACATGCTCATAAAAATATATGCTAGCTACTTACGGCATGATGCAAACATATTTGAACACTTCAATTTGCAATCTAAAGAAACTTCACGTAAATATGAAGTTAAAGTTATTAAATGCTCATATCATGTATTCTTTAACTATAATACTAAACTAAAAATTCATGGCGCGATACAAGCATGTTTGAACATTTTGATTCACTAAGTATTTCGACATACTCTAAACGACAAATTCCGATGGATTTCAACATTTTGAACTGCTACGGGTGCGGCGTGCCGCCACGCCAAATTGAGTGGTAGTATTTATGGCAAAATAAAATACAAACATAATTTATGGCAGAAGACAAACATGTTTGATTTTTTTTGCATTGGTCCATATTTGGAGACAACCCAAATGCACTTCCTCTAATTACTATAGAGTTGAAACAAACATGTTTGAATATTTCGAATTGGTACATATTTCGAGAAAATCCAATTGCTCTTCCTCTAATTATGTGCAGCTGAAATTTAATAAATGCTCACACAATGCATTTCCTCTGATTATGGAATTAAATTAAACATTTTAATTTGGCAAGTGTTTCGAAACAATCTAAATTAACTTGCTCTAAATATGGAAATCATCATTTTTTATTACACCGGGTGTGGCGTGTCGCCGCGCCAAATTGGCTAGTAGTTTATAATCTAGCGATGCGATGCTCAGAATTAGTTTTAGTATCCCACAGAAGTTGACCATAGTTTATAATCTAGCGATGCGCATCTCCTAGTAGTACAGTAACATTTTCAACTGACAGGGGAGCAACCTTTTGTAGTAATACGAGTACTCGTCGTCCAGTACATGGAATTGGCTAGTAGTTTATAATCTAGCGATGCGATGCTCAGAATTAGTTTTAGTATCCCACAGAAGTTGACCATAGTTTATAATCTAGCGATGCGCATCTCTAGTAGTACAGTAACATTTTCAACTGACAGGGGAGCAACCTTTTGTAGTAATACGAGTACTCGTCGTCCAGTACATGGCATTGTGCTGGGAAGCTTGAACCTACGTAGCTTGCCAAGTCGCCATTTCCCTCCACGCCCGTCCACGGTCAGTCAAAACCATTCTCGCGAGGACCGAGCGTATAGCTCGGATGGCAGGTCGAGGCAGTGGCCTCCCTTCCCACCCGGGATCGACTCCCACTGGGAGAGATTTTCTGGGCGCCTCACCTGTGTAGCTGTATTGTTCATTAGGGATAGTGTAACATTCTTTGCTGGCCTCTCTCAGCACGCGTTCGAGACAGAGCGATAGGAGTTACAAAACGCGTGGGGTTTATATAGTTCTGTAGGTCTTAGCGTGCACACTAGGGTGTGTGGTGTTGTGTGTGTGCGTGTGGTGTGAATTGGTGTGTTAAGTTCAGATACTACAGCTATACCAATCCATATGCATAAAAAAAACCATTCTCGCGATTCTTCACAATATCAGTAACATAACTAAGCTCCCTGTGATTCCTGCCCTGTGGTTTATCCACATCATGGTCCCACATCTCAGCGACACATGTTTTTGCTTTTTTCTCAGTGCTGCGCCACAGGGCCCGCATTCAGTGGCACAGCATGGGCCGCAGTGGGCGTGTGGTGGCCCTGGAGTTCGCTTGGCCTCTCCCCAATCCCCTTGCATCCCTGCACCCCCAATCCCCTCGTGTCTCTCTCCCATCTCTCCCCTAATCCCTTATCCTCCTCCCGTGAACTTCACCGCCGCCGTGCGCTTCCTTCTTCGCCGTCGCTGCCTCTCCTGCTGCTGCGTCGCTGCCTCTCCTGCTGCTGCGTCGCTGACCGTCTCCGTGCCTGCAAGTTCGCCTCCGTGGGAAGCAGGGATGGTGGGTGTGAAGGAGCAGGGAAGGTATAGAGGATAGTGGTGGAAGGAGGAGCAGCCAGGCCAGTCGGAGACGCAAACGGAGCTCGCGTCTCTCCGTCGGCGAGCGGACGGAGCAGGCGACATGGCCGCGGTGCCCGGCGGGAAGAGGTGCTGGAGGATGGCGGCAGCGACGCGGAGGGCGAGCGCTAATCGGACGAAGCCGGACAGGGAGTCCACAGTGCCCGACGGGAGAAGGTGCTGCAGGAGCGCGTCCCGGACGAGGCCGGCAGCACGGAGGGTGGCGAGGTCACGGGGAACAGCCGATTCAGGTGCCCTAACCCTAACTCTCCATTTGCTTTTCTGATCTGTTCATGGAGCCCCAACGCCTTACCCAGATCCCTACCTCCTTCTCTCGCGACCAGGCACAAGCAGGCAACTGCGTGCTGGATCCCGGACACGACACCGGAGCTGCGACGGCGTGCGGCGGCGCTGGACGTGGAAATCCAACATCTCCCATACTCGCTTGACTCTCTGGACCCTGCCTTCTCCCGCGACAGGTTCGCATCCCTTCCTACGTTCCTATCTTGGCCTGCACTGCATGTAGATCTTGCTCGCTCGAGGATGAACCTGTGAGCTGCCCGAGGATTTGAGGCTGTGCCCGACCCTTCGGTCTCCTCTCACTCCTCTCCGACCACTGCTGATTCGATTTTCCTAGATCGTGGTGGCATGTGCTGTTGCCGGATGTAAAGCAGATTGTTTTCCCCAATGCCGTTTCTATTTGCTTGTATTTCTCTGTTGCCTTGTGTGATGTTCTGGTCTAATGTTACGATGCTCTTCTCTTGCGATTAATGGCACATGATTTCCTTAATGGTCCATGGAATTGGCTGCAATCTGTATTTTTTCCTTGACCACTGTTCTGAATTTGTTCCCGTAAGCCATGTACTGTGCCACACATACATGTAGTGATCATAAGTACTAATTCAGATATCATTTTTTGCACAACACACATTTATATCACTCAGCTATAACTTGGCTATAAGGCATGACTTTATGCAAATTGTGAGTAGTTCTCTATGGTCACAGACACGCTTCTGTAGATTGTGCCAAATAAAGTTAAGTGCCATAAAATATGATAATTTTCTGAACTGGGTTCTACCAGCTAAAAGGATTCTTTAGATTTCTATGTGCTTACTAGAAAATATACTTCGATGAGAATCTATGCGTTTGAGGTATCTCAAGACAGTTCGACCAGATTTCCATTGAGGAATACAATGTACTATATAGAATGGCAAAACCTGTAAACTCCATAGAATTTGATGTACACGCTTAGTTAAAGAAGTTGATATGAACTTTGCAAAGGGTTAATTGGGTGAGCAAGGGATGGAATCTGGTAGCCTCTGGCCTAAATTAACGTATTTGATGTACATGTCAGGTTTAGGATGATTTTAAAAAAAGAGTATTTTTGTTATTTTGGCCCGACTTCTTATAATATGACCATTCTTTAATAGGCTCTAAAGGGTTATTAATGTAAATAGTTCTGAACTGTTTTACCAAACCTTCCATAAGATTTATTTTATTTGAAAATATTATCTCTTGAACAAACAGCATGTAACTGTTATTTCGTTCAACTGGTGACATAAATATTTGTCGACACTTCTACGACTCTAGGTTGACGAAGTTGGAAAAGATTCATTGGACAATCATGGCCAGGGTGCTTCTACAGTGGAATTATCACTACATCTTGCATCAAAATACTTTATGCGGTCAGGTTTGTATATTAGGGACCCCATGATGATAATTACGACTTGCATCCCTCCTGACTGATCAAATACAACTGTCTAAATGTGCAAATTAAATGTGCTAGCTGAAAAATATGCTTTCGAGCGACATTTCTGGTGGAAAAGAATCTGCGAGAGAGAGAGACAATAGTCGTGGTCTTTGCCGAGGCCATAGATATGACACCGACGGAATGGCAACTCGGAGCAGTCAGATACAAGCTCAGCAATATATTTCATATGCCATGTTCTACCACGTATTATCTGTTATCGGATTTGAGACCGTGATATAAAATTTCTTGACAATCAGAATTTTACTTTTTCATGAATTATTCTCTAAGTTGTCAAACTAATATGTGCCATAGGTTTTTAAGCCAACCCCGTTGTCAGGCAAGTTCTATTGGACTAGGCAAACAGATATTGCAGTTTCTTTGTTGCTTTTATGTTCTTGATTTCTGCAGTTCTGTATGTAGATAGATTTTCCTGAATAAGGTTAATATATCAATCCATGTTGAACTACTACTGAATGACAGTTTATGTTTGCTCACCATATGCTGAAGTATATTCTCTTACGGACAGTAATCCATGAATGTTTTGCTGAAGATGAAAGTTTATAGTCTAACATGAGGATCAAGGTATAGACTAATATATGTTTTAATATTATTTTTGTTTTCATAAATCGGCTACCTATTTGAAGGCCATTCTTCCCTTATCACCAATTGTAGCTCCATAGTTCCAGGGAATGCTTTGGTTTTTTTTATGTTTAGGAATAGTCAGATTTTTTTTAAAAAACATTGCATTTTGATTCAACTCCAGGAAAGGACGGACACCCCACAATATAACTCAACCCAAAACACTAAACTAGGGGAGTAGCTGGGGAAGACCCCGACCCCCCGCATCTGCCCACGAAGCAGCCTCGGTCTTGATCGTGTCAAGCAGGGAAGACTCAGAGGGTCATGCATTGTCAAAGATGGCCGCCCTGCGGTGCTTCCAGGTCTAACAGATGGGCTTAGAGCATTGTGCAGGTAGGGATTCGCTAACACCATTGTCCTAGCTTCATCTAACTAGCTACATGCACACACTAGCACAAAATTTGGCACAAGTATATGTTCATTTTTCCTGGTCATGCTCTTTGTTCATGAATGTTCGTATAAGGTTTCATCATATATGCTTACTACTGCAATTCTGGCTATTTTCTTCTTATTATTTTTCTTGGAATTCCCAAAATCGTAGTGTGAAGTGGAAATTTGGATTCATAGGATGGCATCTTATTTGTCATTGTTTCTAATCTTCCCTTAACTTATGAAATATTTGAAAACTAAAGAGGATAGTAGAGCTTTACTTAAAAATGTTTGGTAATATAATACACCTCTTGCCTTCAGTGAAATTTGTAAATGCGTTTAACCTAAACTGTAAGAACAAATAGGCTGTCATTAATTTTATATCTAAATCTTTTCTATTTACTATTAAGTTTTACAATATTAGACCTGTCAAAAATTGGGGTGTTGATGCACATAACATAAGCTTAGAGATGATAATCCTTTGTTTTGTCATTACTCCAAAGAACATTCTACTCCGGGTTTTTTTTAAGTATTCTGATAATACTTCAGTTTCTAAAAATAATGAAGTACTAAATACTTTAAGGCGTTTGGGTCCAATTAATTCTGTGGTTCTCTAAACTAAAGTATTGTACAAAACGTAAGTTTTGTTGCCATATTAGAAACTTCAGCCCCGGCCACTTTTTTTTTATAAACTGAAGTACTGTGCAAAACTGCAATATTCCTTGCCCTACATTTTCCTATTTCCTCTTTAACCTGTTCCACACATAATATTTCATATTTCATATGAATTGTGGAAGGTGCATTTTGTTCTGTTTTCAAACTAGATCTTGAATGTTCAGCCTTACACTGCCCACGACAAAGAGACGCTGACGCGGTCTGAGAATGAGCCTTGTGAAAACAATATTGAACTGATCAGATTTAACCGGCACGGCAAAGCACTCTATTCTGTTATGGGCCATGCCTTTCTTCAGTGTTCTAATTTTTTATATTAATGGATATACATATGCAGTTCTCCTACATGGTCACTGAAAAAATCGTAACTGTTACATGTGCTCACTTCAGTTGCTTCTAATAGGAAGTCTTGGGCCAAAAGCATACCGAATTCCCTTCGCTCTTAATTTTTTTTCACTAAAATCGACTACAATTTTCTTATAATGGATTTAAATGTTGGTATGGTATATGCTAACAGTTACGCTAGCTTTTCGGTTTCTTATGATTTTGATTCTAGGTTTAGTCACAATAGCCATTGTCTGCGGATGGATATTGAAAGAAAGGAAGTAGAGTTTGATAATAGATGCACTGCATATTCGAAACTCCTTGAAAATTGGGGTCATCTTTACCTCCGATGCAAAGAAGTCAAAGAGGATGTGGAGGGTGTTTGAGACGGAGGACACATATTGTGGCAATCCTCAGGATATTGTGATCCTGCTGCTCTTTCCGATCGAACAGTGCATGAAGGATGGCGATTTTGTGGTGCTGGTGGCAAGAAAGAAATAGAGCTAATCATCAAGAACAATGCATGTCCGCGTAGGAATTCAGGTTTCATGTACAACACCATATTGATGAGTGCTAGCCTGTGCAATTAAGTGCCAACAACAATCGGCTGAGAAGCACAGCACATGAAACCATTACCCGAGGATCTGGTTAAAATTATTATTGATGAAACATTCCTTGTTGATAGAGATAAACCGAGTCATTGCTAGGGGTTTGTTGTGTGATTCCATTTTGATGCAGCTGGGGGATTTGACAGACTGAACTGATGGCCCTGGTGAATGCGATCCCAAACGGTGAAAAACAGGGGACTACGGACCTGTTTTCTCCATGGTTGACATCTTGCCTTTGAGCAGGCAATTGAACCCACTTCTTATTTGGCCAGGCTGAGGCCTATGAATCTTCATGTAAACTTGCTATTAAGTACTTCTTTATTCAGTTCAGTTTTGTATAACAAGCCAGCTTACTCTCCGGCGGCATTAGGGATAGGCATTAGGGATAGAGTGATGTGAATAGTACTTCTAAATCGGTCATGAATATACCACCTGGTTGGAATGTTCAGGTTGTTGATGCTTGCGTTCTGCCATGATGGACTTCATATGTTTCATCTAAAAAAACAGTCCAGAAATGCTACGCCTAGACTAAAGGTGGTCGATTGGGTGATAAGTAGTTAAAAGATCAATATTCATTCAGGTTAAAAGATCAATATAACAAGGTGGCCTTGTTATATCTTCTCATCATCTTAAAAACAAGGCATATTTATTTCTTTTTCGTTGCTAAAAAACATTTCTTATAGCCCAACAGAAAACTGACTTCATAGCATGCAATGCTATTTTTTTGAGCTTAACGCAGGATTTTGGATAGAAATCTATTGTTGATTTTAGATCTAGCGGGCGCAGCAAAGCGCGCCAATTCCTTCTAGTACTGTAGTAATCCCAGTGGTTCAGTGGCCAGTAGCTGGGGCCTAGGAGTGAGGTCCGTGCTTCGTGCACATGGCGTCATGTAACATCCCAAAAATTAATATAAGTATTATTATTCCAAAAATGAGGGCCAACAAAAACTTTTATTATTTTATGTGTTGATTTCATATGGTTGCTTGTGTTGTTTATTTCTTCTTGTTGTGTTAGTTGCTTGCTCTATTTATGAACATGAAGAAAAGAAGAGAAGTAAAATAAAAGCAAAACAAGAAAAATAAATGTGGCAAGTGCCACACAAATTCTCCAAGTGAGAACCTCAATTTGTTTCAAACAAAATTCAGTGGAGTGGATTTATAAACACTCCCATTTTTATTCTTATAACTTTCGCTCTCAAAAAATTTAATTCAAAATCTAAATTTAAAATTCTATTTTATTCTTTATCGAATCCAAATTACAAAATGTGCCATGTTGCAATTGGAGTTAAATTGCAACACAGCACCACAAATCCATGTTTACATGTATGAAGCAAATGGTGGAAACAAGATTCAAAAATTCGAATTTAAATTTCAGTGAGGCATTTCCTCGAACACATGGAGGGCAGTGCTCGTGTTCTTCACGATTCCTCAAATCCGAAGTGGAATTGCTCGAATTTGAGGTTAACTCGCCGATTTGGCGCTAGCACTCACTCCCCCTCACCTCACTGACCTCGCCGCGCTCGAAATCAAAGAAGAGGGAGGGCCAGAGCGTGGAGGAGCAGCAGGAGGCGGCAGCTGGCGCACTGCGCCATGATCGCCACCGAGGCCGACGCGCTGTCGTCGCCGTGGACGTCGCACCCGTGCCCCCCCCACTCTCTCCTTGCTTCACTTAACTCCCTCGCAGAGACACCGCACCCAGGCACGCCTCGAGCCGCCGTTTGCTCGATGCCCGTGCGCCGCCGAGCGCGCCCATGGCCGTCCCACGCCGCGAGCTCGCTCTGCTCGCGACACGCGCTGGCTTCTGCGCCCAGGACCCCCAGCAACATCACCACACACCACTGCCCCCTATGGCTAGCCCGACGATGCCCTGGTCACCCCCTTGCACCCAGTCCACCGTACGCCGCCGCCGAGCCTATTTAAGCTCGCCCTGAGCTCACTTCTCTCCACGCCGCACCCCGGCTTCTCCAACTCACTCCACCCCCTCTGTGCACCGCTAGGAGAGCGTGCACGTAGTAGCAGACAAGCTCGGCCCTGGCAGCAGGGGAAATTGCTCGCCGGAGCCCAAGGTAGGCGACGACACGGCTGCGTCGTGCTGCTGCCCCTTCCTCTCCTCTGACCACACCACCGTGCTCTCCATACTCACCACACTCACCCGCCCCTTGTTTCCCTCAGGATCGTGCACTGACGCGGCCGCAGTAGCCCGCCGGAGTCCGTGGCCGTGGCCGTGGAAGTCCGACGCGTCGCCGTCGCCGCCTCACGCCGTTCCAGCAAGCTCCACTCGCACCACGAGCTTCCCAGAGCCGCCGCCGTCGATCTGCGTCACCGCCGCATCTTCCCGAGCCCCTAGGTGAGCAGAGCATCCACCACCGTGCCGCCGGCACGGCGGAGCCGCTGAAATTAGGTCGCCGCCGACGCGGGCTCTGTGAGCCGTTGGATCCTTGATCCACGGTCGCATACCGCTTCGCGCGCTTAGTCACTGACCCGTGGACCCCGCTAGTCAGATTTTTAAACATTTCCCGCACGCGCAGAGTTTTGCTGAGCCACTGACGGGTAGACCCCACCCGTCAGGATTCTCAACATTATCCAGAACAGTAGATTTTCTTAATTTAAATTCTCTGCAAATTTCAATACTGTTATCAACTTAAAAATTCAATAACTCGAGATCTATACATCCAAATAAATCAAATCCAATTGTTCTGGAAAGCTTATGAAAATGTTTAACCAACCCAATTGGTCTCATGTCATTTAAATAAATAGTTAAAAAGTATTATTAAAAATGCCACAGAAGGTTTAAAATCTAAACTTGTTTGTTTCTGATACTCTGTTAGTCCAAATAATTCCAAACCAATTTTGCTAGCTTAGTACTGCCTTGAATTAGCTTCCCTAATTTTGGTAGAATTAATTAAGCAATACTAATTGTTGACTTTGAGATAAACCCTTCTGGACTAAAACAAACAAATATGTTTATTGGTTGACCCAAATGAGTTAGGACCAATTTTGTTAGCTCACATATATCCATGTTTACTTACCCCTAAAAGTATTTAATTTTTGGAACAACAGAACATATTTGGTAACCAAAACTTGATCATTAAGCTACTGGGTTCAAACCAATGTGTAGGGAGTTTGGTATCTCCAAATGATCCAATTAAAATTGGGTTGCCTTCTACACATCAGTATCTTTCTATAGAAATTTAGTTTGTATTTTTGTGACCAACAGAACTCAAGTTGTGGATTTAAACATGAATAACTAGTTTCTGCCATAATTTGAACTTAATTAAATAATGTTTAATTCAAATATTTTGAAACCAAATTGTATGGTTTGATGTGTGCAGTAGCTATGTGTGATGTTCATGATTGTTGTGTTTAGATGATTGCTTGTATAGATTAGTGATTGTTTGCATTGTTTGTTTATCAATTAGACGAGAACGTTGTCGGATATATCGAGGAAGGAGAGTTTGCTGAATTTGAAGAACAAGAGCAAGATCACTTTGCCAAGCAAGGCAAGCTACTCCCTAAGCTTGCACCTAAATACATATGCATCTACTTTGATCAAATGATTTGCTCTTAAGGCATTGGTTTACAAAACCTTTTCGAAAAGTATACGGATATTATTTTGCCACCCTATGTAGTAGCTTATATAAAACTTTAGGATGGGAAAACAATGATGTTTATTCAAAACTCCTTTAAAAAGACTTGTGTGGTTATGGAATACCGAGATGTCGGTGTGAAAGTAAAAAGTGGAAAAGGGTGATGTTTAAGAAAAATGCACATTGTGTCCTAATACTATGACAACCAATCTTACCCTGTGCGACCACATCTACCCACATATGGGAAAGGGCGTAGTCATATAATTTGCTCATATTAGTATGGGATGCCTCAACAACGAGGATGACCTCGTTCCATGAGGGATGGTTTGGTGACCTACCCCTGACCTGGGTCCTAACACGTTGGTGGGAGGATTGAAGGGTTCGCTCGCCGGGCAGAACTACGAGTCCTCACACTTGGGGTTTCTGTTGGGAAAACACCTTGTATGGCGAGATGTGGCAGACACGATGAGTTGCCGGATGGATGGGGGAAAAGCATGCTACCTCTGCAGAGTGTAAAACTATTCGAATAGCCGAGTCCTCGGATATGGACAGTTGGGAGGCTGTCCTAGACCATGTGCAAGTTTTTGGAAAAGCTTTCAAGTTTAAAAAGAAACTGAAATGGTGATGGTGTTACACAGCTAGACCAAATGGAGTGGTATGAGTTGTTGGAATAAAAGGACCATGGGAGCCATGGTCAGAAAAAGGAGGAGTTTTGGAGAAACAAAATGAGATGGTAAATTCTTTCAAAGATAGTTATAAAACTCTTCTTACTTTTTTTTTCAATAAAGATGTAGAGATGTTTTAAACAAATAAAAGTTGTAAGTTAAAATAAAACTAGTGCATACTCATGTTGGGGTAGTTTGCGAGTACATTCAAATGTACTCATATTGGTTTCGTCCCTGGCTATTGTCCTAGCCAGACTACGAGGAGGAGCACTACGCCGAGCAGGAATATGGCGACTTCTACGCAAACTAAGGATCTCCACAAGTCAGCTGCCTGTCGGGTCGTCGTCGTTAGAATATGATGTCTACTACGCCGTAGCTTCCGCTGATATTTTGGTTTGGCCCATGAAGGCACCTATGTAAGAACTTGGTCTAAATGACCATTTATGTAAGACTTTTTATTCGGTACTGTAATGGATGTAAACTTTGGTATCCAATTCGGATTATGTGCAACGACAGACTGATCACGGGATCGTTGTGTTAAGCATAATCGGGTATTTCGGACAGCTGGTCCGGGGTCCCCACAGACTTGGTATCAGAGCCATCCTGAATTTCTAAAAAGAAAGGAATGAAGTATTTTCGAAAACTGCTTATCTCCAATCCTCTTACTTATGCAAAATTTTGCTCCTATTAAATATTACATTTTCCTTGGTATCCCTAAAAATTGCACACCTCTCATTAAGTTTAAAATTTGACTCACTTGTTGCCCTACTATATTAAAATTTTGATATACTTGTCACCTAACTAACTTAAAATTTTGCTTAAAAACTGTAGATGGCACTCCATTGGACCGAGTTCGTTCAGCTGGAGAAGGACAGCAAGTTGACGTTTGAGAGGGACTTGTTCGAGTTGACCAAGCTGTTAGGTCGCCCCGCTCCAGAGTTTGAGGGAGCTCAGATTGATGTTCACGGTGTCGGAAGGCTGAGCTGGCTCATCAGTCGTCAGTTCGCAGGAACATCAAGTCTCCCAGTTCCAGGACGCTCGTCTTCACCACCAAGGAGGCCACCTGGGTTGATGGTCTCTGTACTGCTACACAGAGGATGCTAGCCCGACTTTGTGAGGAGCACAAGGCGGAGTTAGTAGACTCCCGTTTCCGGTTCTACGGGAGGCGCAACTGCGATGGACACCCTACTCCTTCACCTTACCACCCGATGTTTGGGAGCTACATCATGGACATGGAGATCTTACTTCAGTGCACTCAGGATGATCTGTTGCGCACTAGGATTCAGCTCCACTTCGACCGCGAGTCGCTCGTTGAGCTTCGCGAGAACGAGATGAAGCTGATGGTGGAGAAGGTTGCTCTTCTCAGGAAGAGGGCCCAGCTGAGGAAGACTATCGTGAAGCTCCGCACGAAGGTGGCAGAGCAGGACGGACTGATTGAGGATCTAGAGCACCATACTGACGAGATGGAGGAGGAGGGCGAGGATCTCCGCAAGGAGAACAACGCTTTCCTCAGTGACGATGATGACTTCGTGGAGGAGATGGACTGTGAGGAGGAGGATGATGAGGAGGAGTTAGTTGACGAGGAGGAGGAGCCACTCGAGCCAGTTCTCGAGGACGAGGAGGAGGATCCCGAGGAGCCAGCCTACCAGTCAGATGCTGACGTGTTAGAGCTGGAGGTTCCACCTCAGTAGGCGAGTGACTTGATCACTACCGCAGGATTAGGTTGACCCCTATAGCTAGTCGAGTCGAAGTAGTGGTTCTTTTGGAAACCAGATGTTATGTTGTAAGCTTGGTGTTGTAAGCTTGATGTTGTTGTGAACTCCTTGATGTGTGTTTGTGAAATATAAGTATGTTTGTCTTGTTTAAATCTGTGTGAATATTTTCATATAAATCTTAATTAATCAACCACTTGAGAGATCGTCTTTTCCCTTAGTCGAACTTTTCTTGCCTTGTCTCTTATACCCGGTGTGCTTCAGGATGCCGCCCCGTCGCAGCAATGCGGAAGGATCAGGATCAGCACCACCACCACCGGACCCAACCCCCACCCAACTTCTCGCGCTTATCATGGAGGAGCGTGAAAATGCCCGGCAAGAGCGCCAGCTCATCTCGCTGCCTTACAACAACTCGCAGCCGCTTACAACAACAATAACAACAACAACAACAATGGTGGCAATGGCAATGAGAACCAGCGATCTACCTTAGGTGATTTCAGAAGACCAACCCACCCACCTACTCCAAGGGACTTCACCCACTGGAGGCCGATGATTGGCTTCGCACCATCGACAACAATCTGGAAGTTGCTGCTGTGGGAGAAAATGAGAAAGTGTTGTATGCAACCCACTATCTCGCTGGACCTGCAAGAGCTTGGTGGGAAACTACCAAGGCTCTCCAGCAGCTGGTCATGTCATCAACTGGGCTGAGTTCCAGGAGAAGTTCCGCAAGAAGCACATTCCCTATGGACTCATTGAGAGGAAGAAGGATGAGTTCCGTAAGCTGAGGCAGGGAAGTAGAGATGTGGTCGGTTATCTTGAGGAGTTTACCGACTTATCTCGGTATGCTCCTGATGACACCGACAAAGAAGAGAAGAAGATGGAGCGTTTCATGAGTGGACTTCATGATGAACTGCAGTGTGCTCTGGTTATCCATGACTTCCGTGATCTGGAGTCACTTGTGGACAAAGCCATCCAGCTGGAGACCAAGCGCAAGTCTATGTATGAAGGTCGCAAGAGGAGGATGAATGCTCAGGAAGGTTCGAGCAGCCAGAAACCTCGTATCTTTCAGCAGAACCCCAGGCCTGCCTATCGTCCACCCCAAGCTCCACGCCCCAATTTCCCTAACCGCCCAAACAACTTCAACCGCCCCAATGACAATAACCGTCTGGAGGAAACTTCAATAACTTCAACCCCCAAGGTTGTCTGCTTTGAATGCGGCGCAGGACATTACTCCAGAGAATGCCCCAATCCCAAGAAGCCTGTCCAGCGCCCCAATGCACCTGCACCGAACAATGGTCAAGGCCGCAATGGAAATGGTAATGGCAAGAATGCCGCACCCCGCGGGAATGCTGCTGTTGTCAGAGGCCGTCTGCACCACATCAATGCTGAAGAGGCTGAAGAAGCGCCAGATGTTGTGCTGGGTACGTTCCTTGTCAACTCAGTACCTGCAACTGTTCTGTTTGATTCTGGTGCCACCCATTCGTTTATTACCAAAGAGTTTGTTTCTAAGGGAGGTTTAGTCGGGAGTCTTTTACCCAAACCAATGTTGGTACAAACCCCAGGACTGTTAGCCAAAACCAACCAGATGTGTTCCGAAACCCCCATAGAAATTGGAGGAGGAAGGTTTGCAGCCGACCTAATTATCTTAGGAAACCAAGGCATAGATGTTATTCTTGGAATGGATTGGTTAGCCAAGTATCACGGTCGTATTGACTGTGCCCGAAGAGCTGTTTCTCTCACTTCTGATGATGGAGTTGAAGTGGAGTATGCATCTGAGACCAGCCAGACCAGACCCGGATGCCATGAGAGCATAGCTCGACCCGCCCTAGATGAGATCCGTGTTGTTCACCTGTTCAAGGATGTTTTCCCAGAAGAATTGCCTGGTATGCCGCCAGACCGGGATATTGAGTTCATAATTGAGCTTATCCCAGGACATCCCCCATATCCCAAAAGCCTTATCGGATGAATCCGGAAGAACTGGTTGAGTTGAAGAAGCAGTTGGCTGATATGCTAAGCAAAGGTCTTGTCCGCCCAAGCGCTTCACCATGGGGATCACCCATTATTTTTGTGGACAAGAGAGACGGTACCACACGCCTGTGTGTGGATTATCGCAAGCTGAATGACGTGACCATTAAAAACAAGTACCCTCTTCCCAAGATCGAGGATCTGTTCGATCAAATGAACGGAGCCCGAGTCTTTTCAAAGATCGATCTTCGGACAGGTTACCATCAGTTGAAGATCCGAGAGACAGATATTCCCAAGACCGCCTTCACCACCCGTTACGGTTTGTTTGAATACACCGTGATGTCCTTTGGTCTGACCAATGCCCCAGCCTATTTCATGAATCTCATGAACAAGATTTTCATGGAGTACCTCGACAAGTTCGTGGTAGTTTTCCTTGATGACATCCTTATTTATTCCAAGACCGAAGAAGAGCATGCTGAACACCTGCGTCTAGTTTTGGAGACCCTCCAAGAGCACCAGCTGTATGCCAAACTTAGCAAGTGTGAGTTTTGGCTCAGTGAAGTGGCATTTCTTGGACATTGTATCCGCTGGAGGAATTTCTGTTGACCCTGAGAAGATACAAGCCATTCTTGACTGGTTATCCCCAACCAATGTTTTTGAAATCCGAAGCTTTCTCGGACTTGCCGGTTATTACCGCAAGTTCGTTGAAGGATTTTCCAGTATAGCCAAACCTCTGACCCAACTGTTGAAGAAGGACAAGAAATTTGAATGGACTCAGAAGTGTGAGGATAGTTTCCAAGAACTGAAGAAGAGACTAACCTCAGCCCCAATTTTGATTATGCCAGACGTCACCCAGAGTTTCGACGTGTATTGCGATGCATCACGCCTCGGACTTGGTTGCGTTCTGATGCAAGAAGGCAAAGTTGTGTCGTATCTGTCCCGGCAGTTGCGACCGCATGAAGAGAATTACCCAACCCATGACTTGGAGTTAGCTGCTGTAGTCTTTGCTCTTAAGAAGTGGCGTCCCTATCTTGCGGGACATCGCTGTGAGATCTATACGATCATAAAGCTTGAAGTATATTTTCACCCAGAAGATTGAACCTGCGACAGAGGAGATGGATGGAATTAATCAAGGATTATGATATTGGAATCCATTATCACCCTGGAAAGGCTAATGTAGTTGCCGATGCCCTTAGTCGCAAACCTTGCACCCTGAATGCCCTGATCCAAGCCGAACAGCCAGCCTTGTTCAAAGAGTTCCAAGATTTTGGACTAGACTTGTTAGCCATGGTTATCTCGCCAATTTAGAGTTAACCCCAACCCTGATGGATCAAATCAAAGAAGCCCAAAAAGGTCATGAAAGCATAGAGGGAATTAGGAAGAAGATTTCCCTCGGCAAAGCACCCGGTTTTACCGAAGATGCTGAAGGAGTGCTGAAATTCAATGACCGTATCTGTGTGCCCAATGTCACGGAACTTAAGGAGTTAATCCTGAAGGAGGCCCATGAGACCCCTTATTCAATCCACCCCGGCGGAACCAAAATGTACCAAGACCTTCGAGAAAGATTTTGGTGGCATGGAATGAAGCGAGAGATTGGTTCTTTCGTAGCCAAGTGTGACATCTGTCAGCGAGTTAAGGCTGAACATCAGCGACCCGCTGGATTGCTTCAACCTTTGAAAATTCCCGAGTGGAAGTGGGATGAGATTGGAATGGATTTTATTACCGGACTTCCAAGATCCAACCGAGGCCATGATTCAATCTGGGTCATCGTTGATCGACTGACCAAGGTTGCTCATTTTATACCTGTCAAGACCACTCACAATGGAGCCCAGTTAGCAGACCTGTATATTTCCAGAATAGTAAGCCTGCATGGTGTGCCTAAGAAGATTGTATCTGATAGAGGCACGCAATTCACCTCAAGATTCTGGAAATCCCTTCATGAAGCCCTCGGAACCAAGTTAGCATTTAGCACAGCTTATCATCCCCAGACCGATGGCCAAACTGAGCGAGTGAACCAGATATTGGAGGACATGCTTCGTGCATGTGTTCTATCCTATGGTTCCAAGTGGGAAGATTGTCTTCCGTTTGCAGAGTTCTCGTACAACAACAGTTATCAGTCCAGTCTGCAAATGGCCCCTTTTGAAGCCCTTTACGGCAAGAAGTGTCGTACACCCCTGAATTGGTCCGATACCGGAGAAGGCAAATTGTTTGGACCAGATACCCTCCGTGAAGCTGAAGAGCAAGTTCAGCTTATTCGTGAACGCCTCAAAACTGCCCAATCCCGTCAGAAGAGTTATGCTGACACCAAGCGCCGTGACCTCACTTTCAGTGTCGGAGATCATGTTTATCTCCGAGTGACACCCCTCAAAGGAATGCAGCGTTTCCATGTCAAAGGAAAGTTAGCGCCAAGGTATATTGGACCCTTCAAGGTCATTGCTCGTCGAGGAGAAGTATCCTATCAGCTGGAATTGCCCCGGAGTTAGGAGATTATCATGATGTCTTCCACATTTCCTTGCTCCGGAAGTGTCTGAAGTTCCTGACCAGCCTGATGTTTTCAAAAACATCGACCACCTCTCCATCGACCTGAACCAAGACCTGACTTATCGCGAGAGACCCTCAAAATTCTCGAAGAAGATGTTCGTGTTACCCGAAGACGTGCGATCAAGTTTTACAAAGTCCAGTGGACTAACCACTCTGAAGAAGAAGCAACTTGGGAACGCGAAGATTATCTTCGAAGCGAATTTCCAGACCTCTTAGTACCCAGGCCTAGCAAATCTCGGGACGAGATTTATTCTAAGGGGGGAAGGATTGTAACATCCCAAAAATTAATATAAGTATTATTATTCCAAAAATGAGGGCCAACAAAAACTTTTATTATTTTATGTGTTGATTTCATATGGTTGCTTGTGTTGTTTATTTCTTCTTGTTGTGTTAGTTGCTTGCTCTATACTCGGTCGAACTTAAGAGATCGTCTTTTCCCTTAGTCGAACTTTTCTTGCCTTGTCTCTTATACCCGGTGTGCTTCAGGATGCCGCCCCGTCGCAGCAATGCGGAAGGATCAGGATCAGCACCACCACCACCGGACCCAACCCCCACCCAACTTCTCGCACTTATCATGGAGGAGCGTGAAAATGCCCGGCAAGAGCGCCAAGCTCATCTCGCTGCCTTACAACAACTCGCAGCCGCTACAACAACAATAACAACAACAACAACAACAATGGTGGCAATGGCAATGAGAACCAGCGATCTACCTTAGGTGATTTTCAGAAGACCAACCCACCCACCTACTCCAAGGGACTTCACCCACTGGAGGCCGATGATTGGCTTCGCACCATCGACAACAATCTGGAAGTTGCTGCTGTGGGAGAAAATGAGAAAGTGTTGTATGCAACCCACTATCTCGCTGGACCTGCAAGAGCTTGGTGGGAAACTACCAAGACTCTCCAGCCAGCTGGTCATGTCATCAACTGGGCTGAGTTCCAGGAGAAGTTCCGCAAGAAGCACATTCCCTATGGACTCATTGAAGGAAGAAGGATGAGTTCCGTAAGCTGAGGCAGGGAAGTAGAGATGTGGTCGGTTATCTTGAGGAGTTTACCGACTTATCTCGGTATGCTCCTGATGACACCGACAAAGAAGAGAAGAAGATGGAGCGTTTCATGAGTGGACTTCATGATGAACTGCAGTGTGCTCTGGTTATCCATGACTTCCGTGATCTGGAGTCACTTGTGGACAAAGCCATCCAGCTGGAGACCAAGCGCAAGTCTATGTATGAAGGTCGCAAGAGGAGGATGAATGCTCAGGAAGGTTCGAGCAGCCAGAAACCTCGTATCTTTCAGCAGAACCCCAGGCCTGCCTATCGTCCACCCCAAGCTCCACGCCCCAATTTCCCTAACCGCCCAAACAACTTCAACCGCCCCAATGACAATAACCGTTCTGGAGGAAACTTCAATAACTTCAATCTCCCCAAGGTTGTCTGCTTTGAATGCGGCGCCCCAGGACATTACTCCAGAGAATGCCCCAATCCCAAGAAGCCTGTCCAGCGCCCCAATGCACCTGCACCGAACAATGGTCAAGGCCGCAATGGAAATGGTAATGGCAAGAATGCCGCACCCCGCGGGAATGCTGCTGTTGTCAGAGGCCGTCTGCACCACATCAATGCTGAAGAGGCTGAAGAAGCGCCAGATGTTGTGCTGGGTACGTTCCTTGTCAACTCAGTACCTGCAACTGTTCTGTTTGATTCTGGTGCCACCATTCGTTTATTACCAAAGAGTTTGTTTCTAAGGGAGGTTTAGTCGGGAGTCTTTTACCCAAACCAATGTTGGTACAAACCCCAGGACTGTTAGCCAAAACCAACCAGATGTGTTCCGAAACCCCCATAGAAATTGGAGGAGGAAGGTTTGCAGCCGACCTAATTATCTTAGGAAACCAAGGCATAGATGTTATTCTTGGAATGGATTGGTTAGCCAAGTATCACGGTCGTATTGACTGTGCCCGAAGAGCTGTTTCTCTCACTTCTGATGATGGAGTTGAAGTGGAGTATGCATCTGAGACCAGCCAGACCAGACCCGGATGCCATGAGAGCATAGCTCGACCCGCCCTAGATGAGATCCGTGTTGTTCACCTGTTCAAGGATGTTTTCCCAGAAGAATTGCCTGGTATGCCGCCAGACCGGGATATTGAGTTCATAATTGAGCTTATCCCAGGGACATCCCCCATATCCCAAAAGCCTTATCGGATGAATCCGGAAGAACTGGTTGAGTTGAAGAAGCAGTTGGCTGATATGCTAAGCAAAGGTCTTGTCCGCCCAAGCGCTTCACCATGGGGATCACCCATTATTTTTGTGGACAAGAGAGACGGTACCACACGCCTGTGTGTGGATTATCGCAAGCTGAATGACGTGACCATTAAAAAAAGTACCCTCTTCCCAAGATCGAGGATCTGTTCGATCAAATGAACGGAGCCCGAGTCTTTTCAAAGATCGATCTTCGGACAGGTTACCATCAGTTGAAGATCCGAGAGACAGATATTCCCAAGACCGCCTTCACCACCCGTTACGGTTTGTTTGAATACACCGTGATGTCCTTTGGTCTGACCAATGCCCCAGCCTATTTCATGAATCTCATGAACAAGATTTTCATGGAGTACCTCGACAAGTTCGTGGTAGTTTTCCTTGATGACATCCTTATTTATTCCAAGACCGAAGAAGAGCATGCTGAACACCTGCGTCTAGTTTTGGAGACCCTCCAAGAGCACCAGCTGTATGCCAAACTTAGCAAGTGTGAGTTTTGGCTCAGTGAAGTGGCATTTCTTGGACATTGTATCCGCTGGAGGAATTTCTGTTGACCCTGAGAAGATACAAGCCATTCTTGACTGGTTATCCCCAACCAATGTTTTTGAAATCCGAAGCTTTCTCGGACTTGCCGGTTATTACCGCAAGTTCGTTGAAGGATTTTCCAGTATAGCCAAACCTCTGACCCAACTGTTGAAGAAGGACAAGAAATTTGAATGGACTCAGAAGTGTGAGGATAGTTTCCAAGAACTGAAGAAGAGACTAACCTCAGCCCCAATTTTGATTATGCCAGACGTCACCCAGAGTTTCGACGTGTATTGCGATGCATCACGCCTCGGACTTGGTTGCGTTCTGATGCAAGAAGGCAAAGTTGTGTCGTATCTGTCCCGGCAGTTGCGACCGCATGAAGAGAATTACCCAACCCATGACTTGGAGTTAGCTGCTGTAGTCTTTGCTCTTAAGAAGTGGCGTCCCTATCTTGCGGGACATCGCTGTGAGATCTATACGGATCATAAGAGCTTGAAGTATATTTTCACCCAGAAGGAGTTGAACCTGCGACAGAGGAGATGGATGGAATTAATCAAGGATTATGATATTGGAATCCATTATCACCCTGGAAAGGCTAATGTAGTTGCCGATGCCCTTAGTCGCAAACCTTGCACCCTGAATGCCCTGATCCAAGCCGAACAGCCAGCCTTGTTCAAAGAGTTCGAAGATTTTGGACTAGAACTTGTTAGCCATGGTTATCTCGCCAATTTAGAGTTAACCCCAACCCTGATGGATCAAATCAAAGAAGCCCAAAAGGTCATGAAAGCATTGAGGGAATTAGGAAGAAGATTTCCCTCGGCAAAGCACCCGGTTTTACCGAAGATGCTGAAGGAGTGCTGAAATTCAATGACCGTATCTGTGTGCCCAATGTCACGGAACTTAAGGAGTTAATCCTGAAGGAGGCCCATGAGACCCCTTATTCAATCCACCCCGGCGGAACCAAAATGTACCAAGACCTTCGAGAAAGATTTTGGTGGCATGGAATGAAGCGAGAGATTGGTTCTTTCGTAGCCAAGTGTGACATCTGTCAGCGAGTTAAGGCTGAACATCAGCGACCCGCTGGATTGCTTCAACCTTTGAAAATTCCCGAGTGGAAGTGGGATGAGATTGGAATGGATTTTATTACCGGACTTCCAAGATCCAACCGAGGCCATGATTCAATCTGGGTCATCGTTGATCGACTGACCAAGGTTGCTCATTTTATACCTGTCAAGACCACTCACAATGGAGCCCAGTTAGCAGACCTGTATATTTCCAGAATAGTAAGCCTGCATGGTGTGCCTAAGAAGATTGTATCTGATAGAGGCACGCAATTCACCTCAAGATTCTGGAAATCCCTTCATGAAGCCCTCGGAACCAAGTTAGCATTTAGCACAGCTTATCATCCCCAGACCGATGGCCAAACTGAGCGAGTGAACCAGATATTGGAGGACATGCTTCGTGCATGTGTTCTATCCTATGGTTCCAAGTGGGAAGATTGTCTTCCGTTTGCAGAGTTCTCGTACAACAACAGTTATCAGTCCAGTCTGCAAATGGCCCCTTTTGAAGCCCTTTACGGCAAGAAGTGTCGTACACCCCTGAATTGGTCCGATACCGGAGAGGCAAATTGTTTGGACCAGATACCCTCCGTGAAGCTGAAGAGCAAGTTCAGCTTATTCGTGAACGCCTCAAAACTGCCCAATCCCGTCAGAAGAGTTATGCTGACACCAAGCGCCGTGACCTCACTTTCAGTGTCGGAGATCATGTTTATCTCCGAGTGACACCCCTCAAAGGAATGCAGCGTTTCCATGTCAAAGGAAAGTTAGCGCCAAGGTATATTGGACCCTTCAAGGTCATTGCTCGTCGAGGAGAAGTATCCTATCAGCTGGAATTGCCCCGGAGTTAGGAGATTATCATGATGTCTTCCACATTTCCTTGCTCCGGAAGTGTCTCGAAGTTCCTGACCAGCCTGATGTTTTCAAAAACATCGACCACCTCTCCATCGACCTGAACCAAGACCTGACTTATCGCGAAGACCCCTCAAATTCTCGAAGAAGATGTTCGTGTTACCCGAAGACGTGCGATCAAGTTTTACAAAGTCCAGTGGACTAACCACTCTGAAGAAGAAGCAACTTGGGAACGCGAAGATTATCTTCGAAGCGAATTTCCAGACCTCCTTAGTACCCAGGCCTAGCAAATCTCGGGACGAGATTTATTCTAAGGGGGGAAGGATTGTAACATCCCAAAAATTAATATAAGTATTATTATTCCAAAAATGAGGGCCAACAAAAACTTTTATTATTTTATGTGTTGATTTCATATGGTTGCTTGTGTTGTTTATTTCTTCTTGTTGTGTTAGTTGCTTGCTCTATTTATGAACATGAAGAAAAGAAGAGAAGTAAAATAAAAGCAAAACAAGAAAAATAAATGTGGCAAGTGCCACACAAATTCTCCAAGTGAGAACCTCAATTTGTTTCAAACAAAATTCAGTGGAGTGGATTTATAAACACTCCAATTTTTATTCTTATAACTTTCCCCTCTCAAAAAAATTTAATTCAAAATCTAAATTTAAAATTCTGTTTTATTCTTTATCGAATCCAAATTACAAAATGTGCCATGTTGCAATTGGAGTTAAATTGCTACACAGCACCACAAATCCATGTTTACATGTATGAAGCAAATGGTGGAAACAAGATTCAAAAATTCGAATTTAAATTTCAGTGAGGCATTTCCTCGAACACATGGAGGGCAGTGCTCGTGTTCTTCACCGATTCCTCAAATCCGAAGTGGAATTGCTCGAATTCGAGGTTAACTCGTTGATTTGGCGCTAGCACTCACTCCCCCTCACCTCACTGACCTCGCCGCGCTCGAAATCAAAGAAGAGTGAGGGCCAGAGCGTGGAGGAGCAGCAGGAGGCGGCAGCTGGCGCACTGCGCCATGATCGCCACCGAGGCCGACGCGCTGTCGTCGCCGTGGACATCGCACCCGTGCCCCCCACTCTCTCCTTGCTTCACTTAACTCCCTCGCAGAGACACCGCACCCAGGCACGCCTCGAGCCGCCGTTTGCTCGATGCCCGTGCGCCGCCGACCGCGCCCATGGCCGTCCCACGCCGCGAGCTCGCTCTGCTCGCGACACGCGCTGGCTTCTGCGCCCAGGACCCCCAGCAACATCACCACACACCACTGCCCCCTATGGCTAGCCCGGCGATGCCCTGGTCGCCCCCTTGCACCCAGTCCACCGTACGCCGCCGCCGAGCCTATTTAAGCTCGCCCTGAGCTCACTTCTCTCCACACCGCACCCCGGCTTCTCCAACTCACTCCACCCCCTCTGTGCACCGCTAGGAGAGCGTGCACGTAGTAGCAGCCAAGCTCGGCCCTGGCAGCAGGGGAAATTGCTCGCCGGAGCCCGAGGTAGGCGACGACACGGCTGCGTCGTGCTGCTGCCCCTTCCTCTCCTCTGACCACACCACCGTGCTCTCCATACTCACCACACTCACCCGCCCCTTGTTTCCCTCAGGATCGTGCACTGACGCGGCCGCAGTAGCCCGCCGGAGTCCGTGGCCGTGGCCGTGGAAGTCCGATGCGTCGCCGTCGCCGCCTCACGCCGTTCCAGCAAGCTCCACTCGCACCACGAGCTTCCCAGAGCCGTCGCCGTCGATCTGCGTCACCGCCGCATCTTCCCGAGCCCCCTAGGTGAGCAGAGCATCCACCACCGTGCCGCCGGCGCGACGGAGCCGCTGAAATTAGGTCGCCGCCGACGCGGGCTCTGTGAGCCGTTGGATCCTTGATCCACGGTCGCATACCGCTTCGCGCGCTTAGTCACTGACCCGTGGACCCCGCTAGTCAGATTTTTAAACATTTCCCGCGCGCGCAGAGTTTTGCTGAGCCACTGACGGGTAGACCCCACCTGCCAGGATTCTCAACATTATCCAGAACAGTAGATTTTCTTAATTTAAATTCTCTGCAAATTTCAATACTGTTATCAACTTCAAAATTCAATAACTCGAGATCTATACATCCAAATAAATCAAATCCAATTGTTCTGGAAAGCTTATGAAAATGTTTAACCAACCCAATTAGTCTCATGTCATTTAAATAAATAGTTAAAAAGTATTATTAAAAATGCCACAGAAGGTTTAAAATCTAAACTTGTTTGTTTCTGATACTCTGTTAGTCCAAATAATTCCAAACCAATTTTGCTAGCTTAGTACTGCCTTGAATTAGCTTCCCTAATTTTGGTAGAATTAATTAAGCAATATTAATTGTTGACTTTGAGATAAACCCTTCTGGACTAAAACAAACAAATATGTTTATTGGTTGACCCAAATGAGTTAGGACCAATTTTTTTAGCTCACATATATACATGGTTACTTACCCCTAAAAGGATTTAATTTTTAGAACAACAGAACATATTTGGTAACCAAAACTTGATCATTAAGCTACTGGGTTCAAACCAATGTGTAGGGAGTTTGGTAACTCCAAATGATCCAATTAAAATTGGGTTGTCTTCTACACATCAGTATCTTTCTATAGAAATTTAGTTTGTATTTTTGTGACCAACAGAACTCAAGTTGTGGATTTAAACATGAATAACTAGTTTCTGCCATAATTTGAACTTAATTAAATAATGTTTAATTCAAATATTTTGAAACCAAATTGTATGGTTTGATGTGTGCAGTAGCTATGTGTGATGTTCATGATTGTTGTGTTTAGATGATTGCTTGTATAGATTAGTGATTGTTTGCATTGTTTGTTTATCAATTAGACGAGAACGTTGTCGGATATATCGAGGAATGAGAGTTTGCTGAATTTGAAGAACAAGAGCAAGATCACTTTGCCAAGCAAGGCAAGCTATTCCCTGAGCTTGCACCTAAATACATATGCATCTACTTTGATCAAATGATTTGCTCTTAAGGCATTGGTTTACAAAACCTTTTCGAAAAGTATACGGATATTATTTTGCCACCCTATGTAGTAGCTTATATAAAATTTTAGGATGGGAAAACAATGATGTTTATTCAAAACTTCTTTAAAAAGACTTGTGTGGTTATGGAATACCGAGATGTCGGTGTGAAAGTAAAGAAGTGGAAAAGGGTGATGTTTAAGAAAAATGCACATTGTGTCCTAGTACTATGACAACCAATCTTACCCTGTGCGACCACATCTACCCACATATGGGAAATGGCGTAGTCATATAATTTGCTCATATTAGTATGGGATGCCTCAACAACGAGGATGACCTCGTTCCATGAGGGGATGGTTTGGTGACCTACCCCTGACCTGGGTCCTAACACGTTGGTGGGAGGATTGAAGGGTTCGCTCGCCGGGCAGAACTACGAGTCCTCACACTTGGGGTTTCTGTTGGGAAATTAGCCTGAGTGTCGATGGAAGTTTCGTAGCGGCAGGGTCCTATACTAGCATGAGCAAAGGACAGGCTATGGTCGGCGGCTTACTTCGCATACACCTTGTATGGCGAGACGTGGCAGACACGATGAGTTGCCGGATGGATGGGGGAAAAGCGTGCTACCTCTGCAGAGTGTAAAACTATTCGAATAGCCGAGTCCTCGGATATGGACAGTTGGGAGGCTGTCCTAGACCATGTGCAAGTTTTTGGAAAAGCTTTCAAGTTTAAAAAGAAACTGAAATGGTGATGGTGTTACACAGCTAGACCAAATGGAGTGGTATGAGTTGTTGGAATAAAAGGACCATGGGGAGCCATGGTCAGAAAAAGGAGGAGTTTTGGAGAAACAAAATGAGATGGTAAATTCTTTCAAAGATAGTTATAAAACTCTTCTTACTTTTTTTTTTCAATAAAGATGTAGAGATGTTTTAAACAAATAAAAGTTGTAAGTTAAAATAAAACTAGTGCATACTCATGTTGGGGTAGTTTGCGAGTACATTCAAATGTACTCATATTGGTTTCGTCCCTAGCTATTGTCCTAGCCAGACTACGAGGAGGAGCACTACGCCGAGCAGGAATATGGCGACTTCTACGCAAACTAAGGATCTCCACAAGTCAGTTGCCTGTCGGGTCGTCGTCGTTAGAATATGATGTCTACTACGCCGTAGCTTCCGCTGATATTTTGGTTTGGCCCATGAAGGCACCTATATAAGAATTTGGTCTAAATGACCATTTATGTAAGACTTTTTATTCGGTACTATAATGGATGTAAACTTTGGTATCCAATTCGGATTATGTGCAACGACAGACTGATCACGGGATCGTTGTGTTAAGCATAATCGGGTATTTCGGACAGCTGGTCCGGGGTCCCCACACGTCAAGTGCCAGCCAGTATAGCTCAGTGTCTATCGTGGGCCCACATGAACATGGCGTGCTACGCTGCTAGAAGTAGCGATGAAAACGGTGCGGATACGGACGACATTTGTTTTCATATTTTTTTGCGGAATCGGAAACGAATACAAAAACACGGAAAACAAATACAGAAACAGATATTGTCGGAAACAGATACATACCAAAAATGGTACGGAAACGGAACATTTAACGGATGATTATCAGAACAAAAAGGCCCTTAAATAATGCAGAAAAATTCAGATAAATTAATAAACTAGTCAATTTTCTAAGATGAAATACAATATAAGAAAATATCATGAGTCAAGAGGGAGATGACATGTGAATACATAAGGATTTAACATGGTCACTTTAGAGTTTTTTCTTTTTATCTTCGGATTTTGGGTTCTGCCTGAAAGTTCCGTATTAGCGGAAACGGAATTTCCTTTTCCGTGGTCGTTCCTCCGGAATACGCTGTTCCGTTTCCGTTTCCGTTTCCGCATAAAAGTTTCCGTTTCCGCTTCTGTTTTGCAATTCCGTTTCCGTATTTCCATTCCGTTTCCGTTTTTCCACGGAAAAGTCGGAAAGTTTCCGTACCGTTTTCATCTCTAGCTAGAAGCAGCACGCATTTATAGAGTTCATGTAAAACTTGACATTCACACGACTCTTAAGAATCATTTCTCAGTCTTAGAAGAGGGGAATATTCCGTTTATCTACGAGCGGTTGCTATTGGTGTGTGGTTTGTGGGATGTTGGGCTTATATATGTGCAAGCGTGTAAGCTGTGAAGGCTGTTGGTTTGACCGATGCAGGCAGTGGGGGAAATCAATGTCGTGGTGGCGAAGACACTCGCTTCTTCCACTTCCTTTCGAGCGATGCTCTGCGCTTCTCCTCCTCTCTGACGACGATGGTGACAACGTTCTTCTGCCTCTTTGGCCGCTCCCACAAAAAAGGCATTCATGGGTTGTAAAAAAATTGACCTCATCCACAAGTGTGCTTTGCTCTTTCGACTATCCAATAATGTGTTCCGGTATGCCGACGTAATACGTGAATTTTCAAAGAGCTCTGCTGCTTTTATAAGGCGGATAAAAAACAATTTTCTTTTCACATGAACTGAAAAACTGTTTTGACACACCCGACTTTTGTTGTATAAAGTGTTGGAATTTTGTTGGCTTTTGCCATGGCCCAACTATAATCTGAAAATCTCATGGCCATTTACATGGCTAGTTTGGTGACTAAAGGTTAGTCCACATTGCTATTTGGTAGAGAGTTGTACTATATAGTGGAGTGTTGTGCTACTTGATGTGCTTGTGAAAACAGAAGGCTCTCTCCCGCGCACTCCTCTTCCGCCGCTTGTCTCGTCTCATCACGTCACGACGTGTCGCTGGTTGCGGGAATCTCGTCGAGCCGAGTTATATTTTTATTGTTCGGAAAAACTTAATGAGTCACTAATCAATAATTAACGGACGTGTTGACTCGATCGTGCGGCTGCGCCCTTCTCCTACCCGATCTGCTCTATATATACTGGCTGGGCGAACCCTAGCCGCCACTACGTGCAACACATGATCTCTCATCGCAGTTCGAGAACCTTGCGCCGCCATCTTCCAAGTCTTCTCCATCCCGTCTTCCGGCATGCATCGGTTGAAGGGACAGAAGGCATCCGGAATCCCGCCTCTTGTGATCTGTACGGAAGAGGGGCGATTAGGTTTTTGGGGAGCGCACTCGCGCGATTACTGGCATCGAGTTCTTCCCAACGACAACTTCTTTCCCGACATCGCCAACCTCTTCATCAACGAGATGGACGAAAACAGGAACGCCAATGGTTCTGCTGTCGTTGCACATTACGTGTTCTTATTTAAGATATTGCTAGAGTTTATGCTTGTATTAGTTGCTCTATATGCGATTTGTTTATTTACTGTTTAAATAGATCACATTATTAGTTTAATTTCTATTATTATAGTCATGATTTGTTTACTAATTTTGTAGGTTAAATCGTATACTAAATTTGCTTATATATTCAACATAAACCGCCGACTCTCATCTTCATCTCGGCGCACTGGCGGTTACGGTGTTTGCAGTTGCACGCGTGTTTTTGTTTAGTGCAGAGCCATCAGAAAATCCACTGATCTCGGATATATGTGGATCTCATTCGTGTCCATCCTCTGCTTTCATTTTCTTCCCACAGAAAAATGAAGAAAATAAAATGAGTAGAAAATTGAGCTCCACTACTTGCTGCCGCGACGCTGCTCTTCCCCACTCACCGATCGCAGCTCAGAGCCACCACTTGCTTTCTTCCTCGCTCCAGTTCGCCATTTTTCTTCGATATATCACCTATCCATCCATCAATCAATCTCACCGCCAGTCCGTCGCCATCGACCGGTGCATCAACGGATAAGCACCTCCGATTTGGAAGCTCTAACGGGGAGCGTCTCCGGCGATGCTTTGCTCCGGCCGCATGCTAGCCTGCAGCGGCCTGAGCCCCGGGAGGCTCCGGCCGCCGCGCGCCTACGCTGACCGGCTGCGCCCCCCGCTCCCCACCCGCCGGTGGCGGGTCGCCGCCTCCGCCGCGGCGCCCGGCGGTTCCTCTGACCTGCCGTCGTCGAACCCCCCGTCGTTTGGCGCCGGGGACGACCAGGCCCGGGCGGCGGCCGCCGCCGCCGCCTCCTCCTCCGGGTACTGATTTTTTTGATTTACCGTGTGAGCAGTTGGTACCTGGTACAGTAGCTTGGTGTGCTAGGTGCGCGCGACTCGTGTGTCTACGACTGTGTCAAGTAGATTTAGGGACTAAGATTCTGAGTAGCTATTGCGGCCGCCGCCTCCTCCTCCGGGTACTGATTTTTTGATTTACCGTGTGAGCAGTTGGTACCTGGTACAGTAGCTTGGTGTGCTAGGTGCGCGCGACTCGTGTGTCTACGACTGTGTCAAGTAGATTTAGGGACTAAGATTCTGAGTAGCTATTGCGGCCGCCGCCTCCTCCTCCGGGTACTTATTTTTTTGATTTACCGTGTGAGCAGTTGGTACCTGGTACAGTAGCTTGGTGTGCTAGGTGCGCGCGACTCGTGTGTCTACGACTGTGTCAAGTAGATTTAGGGACTAAGATTCTGAGTAGCTATTGCAATATGCTTGATACAGCTTATGTATCGATCGAGCATGCTGGACTATGACAAATCTTTAACTTTTGGACTACATCTATGTACAGTCCTATGTTTTGGGCAGCTTATGATAAGCGTTGCTTCTTCTGGCTTGCAGGTTTTGCATCATTGAAGGGCCCGAGACAGTTCAAGATTTTGATAAACTGGACTTGCAGGAGATTCTGGATAATATTAGGAGCCGCCGGAACAAGATATTCTTGCATATGGAGGAGGTGTGTTGATTTGTTGCTGCTGTTGTCGATATGATTGCTTCCTTGGTTAAATTGTACGTAACATACTAGTAGTAGTTGTTGTGTAAGCTTGATGTATACAAATTGCTTGCAAGAAAGGTGAAGTACTGAAGAACAGGATATAGTTTAAGACTTCTAGTATGTTAACCGATGGAACTAAAGTGGAAATCTCTGGTCTAGAACTTGTGATGTTGAACTAGTTACTACGTTTGGTGTAAAACTTGTGCTGTTACAGTGTTGGTTGTAAGTTCATCTTTTCTTCGAGGCTCTTATGTTACTGAACGAGATGAGTGCATCTATGCCTGTGCAATCAGGGTTTAAATTTTGGCAACATAAAACTTTGGACCTCACCGAAATAGCTGTATCTGGATTTTCAAAAATCGTTTCTGATTATTTTCTATAAGGATTCACTGAATTTTGACCCAGTTTAAATATATTGTGAATCCAAACTAAAATTTTGAGGTGAACACATTTCGGTACCTGAAACTTTGAATCTTGTACTTCACATATAAAAACCTTGGAACGTCCATGACAATTAGCTTTTGGCTTTACCTTCTGGTATTTTATCCTATTTTATTTTTTCTTTAGATTCGCAGATTGAGAATACAACAAAGGATTAAAAATGCTGAACTTGGAATCGCAGTTGAAGAGCCTGAAAGTGAACTTCCAGATTTTCCATCATTCATCCCGTTTTTGCCTCCCCTGGTGAGTAGGCCTTTGCTAGACCCAATGTCATTATTGAGCTCTGTTCTCGGAAGCAGTTAGTTACCATAATTTTACTTTCTGTCAACAGAGTGCAGCTAATCTGAAGGTCTACTATGCTACATGTTTCACTCTCATTGCTGCCATAATGGTCTTTGGTGGATTTCTTGCACCAATTGTAGGTTACACTCTTGATTCTTGAATTGGCAATTGTTCCTATCCTCGTTGATCCCATCAGAAAAAAATACGGTGGACGTGTAACAACTTGATGTTTACTCCTTGCAGCTAGAACTTAAACTTGGTATAGGAGGTACATCTTATGCGGACTTCATCCACAATGTTCATTTGCCTATGCAATTGAGGTGCCACGACTGTTCCATGATGTTGTTATAATTTATGAAGTGCCATCTGGCCGGGGGATTTAAGTGTTAATTGACTGTCCCTTTCTTTATTGAATCTTTTGTTGCAGTCAGGTAGATCCTATTGTGGCATCCTTCTCAGGCGGAGCAGTCGGAGTTATCTCTGCTCTAATGGTTGTTGAGATAAACAATGTGAAGCAGCAGGAGCATAAGCGTTGCAAGTATTGTTTAGGAACTGGTACCCCCTCCCGCTCTCAGATAACTCTTTCACATCCGTGGAATAGGGAAGAGTGCACATTATACTTCATTCTGACAGGGATACGGTAGTGTAAAATGATTTTACACCATCTGAATCCCATTTCAGTTCTGAGAGGTGTAAACTTCATTGCTTGCTCAGCGTAAAGATCAAACATGGAACAAATATCAGATGAATTTGAAGATATGGTAGCTGTAATTGCATCATAGCTTGTTTTGCGTTGTTTACCGAAAAATTAACTCACTGTGAGTCCATGATGTTGCTTGTAGGATACCTGGCTTGTGCACGATGTTCCAGCACAGGAGCTGTTGTACTTACTGAGCCAGTTTCGACGTTCATCGATGGTGATCAACTTTTATCTGCACCAAAAACAGAGAGATGCCCAAATTGCTCTGGTGCAGGAAAGGTAAAGCAGCCCTTTGCATGCTGAACTGAACGGTCTACCCTCTTTATGAATCAACATAAATACCATATCTTGATTAATTTTGGCTCTTGAAAACTACCTCCAGTCCTTGAAACAGGGCAACTTTGACCAATCTTATAGACAAAAATATTAACATCTACAATATTTATTTATGGTGGATCTATTGATTATTACTAAGTATTCTAGATGTTCATATTTCTGTCTATAAGATTGGGCAAACTTACCATACATTGATTTTTGACTAAAAATTTACGCCTTGTTTTGAGGAACGATGGGAGTACGTTACATGCGTACCCTGTACGAGTATTTGGATATTTGGGGCTTGAGTGAAAAGTGAAAACATGACTTGTAACAATATGCTTGCAGGTGATGTGCCCAACATGCCTCTGTACAGGGATGGCAATGGCGAGTGAGCATGATCCTCGAATTGATCCCTTTGATTAAAGACATATCTTAGTTCAGGAATTCTTGTATTAATATGTAAGGCGTTTGTAGATAATAGATGAACATGCACAACAAGGATTGAAAGCTTGTAATTATAAAGCAGGGCACCATTTGGTATACTAGCGAATCTGAGTAGACTACTGCAGGAATCTGTATCACTATATTACTCATCATCCAGTCACTTTTACTGTACAACTGCCTGAACTGAACATTGCAGGAGTGTATGTTTACCAAGGCAAATAAACTGTGTATTGTGTGTTTGTAACAAACTCTTCAATTTCATCAATTAATGTCATGGCACCTTTGATAATATGTGTTGGAAAAAGAAACCATGGCACCTGAAACATCTGTTGCTTTTAATATATTTGTGCATTACATTGTGAAATGTAGTATGAATCTGCCAAATTTGCAGAGAAACATGACTATTTGTGTGATGTATACTAACAAATGGTTACACATACACATGTTGCTTAAGACATTTTTTTTGCACTGACATAATGGGTAAATTTTCACCAAAAGTTTGCAGGTACATATATTTGCAGTTATAGATATTGTTTTTCAAATTTGGAACACAAGTTTTATTTTTATCCTTTTGCGGGATATTGAGCTTATATATTAGCTGTGCCATATGTATTTTTGGGTTTGTATTGTTAATATGTTTTGATATTGCCATGGCTCCATCAATCTTGTAGACTTGTAGTCAAACTCCCGACGGGCTCCATGGCGACCACCGGTAGTTGCAAAGTTCAGTCCCCCCCCCCCCCCCCCCCCCCCCGGAAGGCGACCTGATCAAGCAGCTCACTTACTTCATTCTCGATCTCACTCTTGATAGCTCGAGCTGTCCGGCGGCATCCGCGAAGCTCCCCGGTAGGGAGAGTGAAGAAAAAAATAAGGAGCGACCAAGTGGTTAATTAGACAATTAGTACATTTTTTTACGTATGTTGGTTAATTAGACAATACATTTTTTTACGAAAATACATATGTGCTGCTTTTCATTGCTTTAGAAGGAGAGCACAAGATATACAAAGGGAAATGAGAACTTGCATGTGGTAAATGGTTAGAAGGGTGGTTGTACCCCAAACCCAGCAGAGATCAAATCCTAGATTTGACATTAGTGTTTCTTATTTAGTTGGAATATTCTTCAATGGAGGCGACGTTCCCGTCGACAGCGAGACGCCTATGGTGACTTCGTCAATCTCAAGCCTAGACCGCCGGCTCAGTCTTTCGGAGGTATACATAGGGGTAGGATGTGCGTGTGTGCGTTCACAGAGGTGAGTGTGTGCACATAGTATGTGAGCGTCTGCATTGTACTGTGTTTCGCAAAAAGAAATATACAGAATGAAAGACAAAAAAACAGCTATCTAACAATGGATTTTCCCTTGGCGCTTCGGAGTCCGGACTAGCAAAGCTAGCTATTCAATCAGGTCCCCTAGGCCTAGGGGGATAAACGGATCTGATCAGATCGGAATTTGCCTCTACCATATTCTTTACCATAATTTTATCTCGGATTCGGATCAGATCGAATAATTAACGGTTGCGAATTCAGTGCGGATAGATATAACCACTGATTCAGAATGGAAACAGAGCTGATTCGGGGCGGAAAGAATATTAGTCGGATCGGTAGGCGCAATGTTGAGCTATTGTTTTTGGTATGTGGGTTGATATTACATTGTTGAACCTCACAACTCACTAACAACAATTTGTGCTCTGTGCTCTACTAGTTTAGACATTTCGGTAGAAAATCAGATTATTTGGATTAAAACCATCGGATAATCCTAATTAATATTCGGATGCTATTTTACATACCGTATGCAATACCGTATCCAGATGTTCAGGTCGGAATAGGATATCCTTATCCAACAGATTCTTCGGAACCGAATATGATTCATTAAAACGGATTCGGCGATGCATTGGGCACGAAAATTACCTAGCCGTTTACACCCCTACCTAAGCCTTTGGAGCAACTAGCACTACGCCATGATCTTGCTTCGTCGATGATGCATGAGTTGATACATGCATGAGTTGATACGGCTCAGAGGGGCTGCAAGGTTCTAAAAAACGAGGGTGTTACGTTTTTTCCACACTGTCCACCAAGTGAGTTGGATCATGGCGTTCCAGTTTTTAGGCAAGGGGTGTCAGGCAGCTGGGCGCGCGGTGATCGTCGAGTTCTCCAACGAGATCACATCCTGCGTGGGGTAAGGGCATTTGCAGTCGTCTCCCACAGGGCCCAAAATAGCGCTGTTTTTCTATCAGCACCCCCCCCAGAAGTCCAAATAGCGCAGTTTCGGCGGAAATTAGCGCCGGCGCTCCCAGGCGAAACCCAACCCATTGGGTTCCGCCTGGGGGGCCGGCGGAAGGAAAAACACGAGTGGGACAGCGCTGTCGACGAGACAACACATTTTCCCCACCCGACTCGCCTTTTCCTCTGCCCGTCTCGTCGTCGCCTAGCCGCCACTGGCAACACTCCTCCTTCCGCTGCCGCGCACAAACAGCTAGGAAACCCGCCGTCTAGCCCCGCCACGCCGCCGGCGCCGCCCACTCCCCTCCGCCGCGATCTAGCCTCCGAGGAGATTCTCGGGGCGAAACGCGTCCACCCTGCCCGCAAGGTGTTCGGCATTCCGTCCGACCCAGCCATGGACTTCGACACCGAGGAGATGCTCGCCGAGCTCTTTGGTGAGGAAGATCAGGCCGCCATCGACGATGAAGAACACCTGCTGATCTTGAGCTGCCTCGCCGGCTTGCTCGAGAACGACGCCAGGCCGCGGCGTGTTGGATCGACGCGCGGTCGCCGCAAGAGCAAGCCGAGGCAGCGGTACGAGGGGTACTACATCATCTACTCCGACTACTTCGCCGATGATCCCGTGCAGGACGAGAAGGTGTTCCGGCGCCGTTTCAGGATGAACCGCAAGCTCTTCCTCAGGATCATGCATGCTATCCGGGAGTTTGACAATGACTGCACCAGCACGGTAGGCTTTACCTCAATTCAGAAGTGCACGATGGCCATGAGGTTGCTTGCATACGGTGCTCCCGCTGATGCACAGGATGACTATTTGCGCATGGGTGAGTCCACGACCATTGAGTACTTGAACAAGTTCTGCCAGGCAGTGGTTGCAGTCTTTAGCCCAACCTACTTGTGATCACCCAATGCGGAAGACACTGCTCGCATCCTAGCTTGCAATGAAGCAAGAGGCTTTCCTGCGATGCTTAGTAGTATCGACTGCATGCATTGGGCATGGAAGAACTGTCCATTCGATTGGCAATGGATGTACAAGGGAAAGGAAGGAGAGTGCTCGGTGATTCTCGAGGTCGTGGCTTCATATGATCTATGGATTTGGCATTCATTCTTTGGTATGCCAGGAGCTCACAACGACATCAATGTCTTGCAGTGCTTGAATTTTTTTGCCGAGCTTGTCGAAGGCCATGCTCCCCCTGTGAACTACGAGATCAATGGGCACCAGTACACAAAAGGGCTACTATCTTGCAGATGGTATCTACCCGAAGTGGGCAACATTTGTGAAGAGCATCTCCAACCCTGTGCCAGGAAGCGCGAAGGCTTGGTTTTCCAAGTGCCAGGAGGCTTGCAGAAGGATGTGGAGCGGGCATTTGGTGTGCTGCAGTTTCGATTCGCTATTGTCCGGTACCCAGCTATGACTTGGTCAAAGTCCAACATGTGGGAGGTGATGCAGTGTTGTGTGATCTTGCATAACATGATCATTGAGAGTGAGCGGGATCACCCGGTGTCTGACACTGAGGCAAGGGCACCATACTACCGTCAGGGTCCTCTTGCAGATGTTGATCACCAAGTGCCGGCATCATGGACAACCTTCCTCGCCACGCGCAGGAGATTCGAGACGCTGCAGCACATCAAGCTCTACAGGATGATCTGGTGCAGCACTTGTGGGTGCACAAGGGCAATGGCAATGCCAATAATGGCGATGTCAATGCCTAGTACGATTTGTTTTTTTGCTTGCATTGTTGAACTATTTATTTGTGTGTGAATTTGTATGTTAAACTACTTTTATGTTTGAATTTGTATGCGAAAATGGGTCGGCCTTTGTTTATGCCGAAATATGGCTGAATCACCAGCTGGGGGGCGGCCTAGGTTCACGGCTAGAAAACGCGCCCCCCCCCAGGATCCAAAATAGCGCCGTTTGGCGCCGCGGCGGCCCAAATAGCGTCATTTTGGGCCCTAGGGGCACAACGACTGGAGATGCCCTAAGGCAGATCGAGGGCCAGAGGGGAGCTGAGTCGTAAGCCAAAACCCTCTCTAAAATCTTGAACATCACAGGGCAGAAGACTAGTGAATGCATCGCAGTTTACCTGAGCATCTCTAGCAGATGTTGTATAAGCCCCTCAACCCGGAAAAGTCTGGCCAATTGAGGTGCAAAGCCCTTCGCACCCAGCACCGCGCCGCCGACTAGCTAGCTAGCTCTGATGAGCAATCCACGCTGCAACACACACCCTCTGCACTTCCCACCGGTGGATCCATGGTCGGCTCGATGCTGAGAAGCTCTAGCGCTCGAAGGAGGCCAGGAGCCGGAAGACGAGGCGATGAGGAGGGCCACGCGAGAGGCGGTCGAGCGCCGCTCTAATGTCGCGCGCTAGCGCTGCGGGTACAAGGCCCGCCACTGGGCGCGGCATTGGAGCGGCCACACGAGGCAGAGGTCAGGATCTCAAGCGGTGGTCAGAGGGGAGGGCGCCGGAGCCGGCCGACGACGTGGAGGATGGGTACCATCTTCCGGAGCTGCCGCCCATTCCGATGGGTGGGAGCCACGTCCCCTGAGGCATCCACACCCGCACCTGCAGTCTCGACGTCCTCGTGGACACATGGCGCCGACGTGGAAGGGGGCAGAAAATGTCAACGCCGAGCTGGCTGTCGCGGAGTCGGCGTTGCAGGCAAGTGAGCCCCGTGTTGACGCTCACCTGCTTGCGGAGGTGAACATGCATGAGGTCGCGTCGTCCATCCTCCGCATCGTTGAGCATGATGAGCTCTACGTCGACATTGACGCTGATGACGGGGAGGAGAACACTGCCGCGCCAACCGGGTAGAAGAACGTCGTCGCCGCCAGAGTAGGTATAGGGTTCCATTTCAGTCATAATTTAGTTTAATTAACGTTTTAGTTTAGTTTGATTTCAGTTCTAGTCTAGTTTCGATCAACTTCCTTTGTAAAATTATCGCAGGAGCTAGTATCTGTTCTTTACTTCAAATATCCAATCCCATTATCCTGCATCTCTTCTGCGAGAGCAAATTTAGTACTGCAAAACTTTTCCAGTTCAACTGGATCTGAATTTTTCGGTACCAACTTATGTGGTATCTGCTAGAGATGCTCCAAGACGCATAATTTTAATTTTAATTTTTTTAGAGTTTGGGCCTCGCCCTTATTCAAGCATTGAGTAGTTTGATACAAAAGCCTTCTGGAAGCTCCACCAGCCACACACGGTGGCCTGGATCATCATAAATAGCTCTTCTAGCTAGCGAGTGCGCTTCTTTGTTTGAGCTTCGTCGTTCATGGAAGAACACTAGCTCATCGAAATCCCTCTTCGTCTCCGTGATTTCGCGGAGAATATGAGAGTAGCTCCCCATCGATCCTTGTTCCAGGTTGGTGATCACATTGCGACAGTCACTTGCCACTCTCACCCTGCGAGCATTGATGTCCCTCGCAAGTGCACACGCTTCACGGCAGCCAACGGTTCCAGAGTTTTAGCGTCGGATCGTCATGGAAAACCAAGGAAGATGCACCCTGAAACACACCATCCTCGTCCCGTACGATAGCTGCCACCGTACCACAGCCGGTATTCTTCCCCACCGCTGCATCCACGTTGATTTTTACCCTTCCTCTCGCGGAGGAATCCATGCAAGCACTGCTGGTGAAGCTGCAGTGCCCCGCGGCTTCTTCTTGATGTCCTCCACCTGGTGAAGATCGCCAATGAAGCTTTCCACGAAGTGGTGTACCGTCAGTGGGCTCTGGAAAATTTGTTCATGAATCGCCTTCCTTCTGGCATACCATACTGCCCATAATGTCACGAAAACCTTGATCTAATCATCATGCTTGAGAGTTGCAATTAAGTTAGCAAGCCAGTCTCTAGCATTTCCTTCGGTCGAGCAGCAAATATGCTCGGTAACCTCTGCATCAACCAAAGCCCATACACTCCTCGACATAGAACAATCGAGTAGAGCATGGCGCCATGAATCCCGCGCTCCACACAGTTGACAGCGATCGTGCTCTGCCATCTTCCGGTGGTATCTTAGAGTGTTTCTGGGCAGCGACTGCTTAGCTAGCCACCATAGGAACACATGTATCTTCGAAGGAACCTGTGTCTTTCACAAAGAAACCCACTCCTTGGTTGTACGTTCCCCCTCTGAGCCGCCATCTCGGTTCTCCAGCCAAGCCTCCATCCTTTCCCGGGTAGTTATCAACATTTTGTAAGCTGACCTGACCGAAAACACTCCCCTTCGGTCATAATGCCATGCCCAAAAGTCTGGGAATCTCCTGCTGCATATTGGAATCTCTCTTATCAGCTCGACATCCATTGGCAGGAAGCACTGGTTGAGTTTTGCCTCGTTCCAGGTCGCTGTGGTCATATCTGTGAATTCAGCAACCCGGCTAGGTGGTTCATCGACTAGGCAAGCCAGCGGACGTAGCATGCCATCACGAGGAAGCCATTGATCATTCCACGGGTCAGTTTTTTCTCCCGTCCCAATTCTTCGTATAAGTCCCTGCTTGAGCACTTGTACACCCTCGTGTATGGCTCTCCACAACTGCGACGGGCTCATGCCAACTTCAGACTGAAGCAAGTCCGAGGTTGGGAAATATACAGCTTTCAGTATCCTTGCACTTAGAGAGTTAGGGTTTTGAAGCATGCGCCACCCCTGTCGGGCAAGGAGTGCCAAGTTAAAGATCTCAACATCACGGAAGCCTAGTCCTCCCATTTGCTTCGGTTTGCACATATCTCTCCAGGACACCCAACTCGGTCTCCTCTTTCCATCCTCATTGCTACCCCACCAGAATTTGCTTAACATGGAATTGATATGCTGGCATAAACCTCTCGGCAAAAGAAAGCATGCCATAGAGAAAATCGGCACCGCTTGGGCTATAGATTTAATTAGGATATCCTTACCCCCTGCCGAGAGTAGCTTCTCCATCCACCCTTGGATCTTCTTCCAAATTATATCCTTGATATACTTGAAAGCACCTCCTCTGGATCGACCAACATCGGATGGCATACCCAGATACTTCTCATTCAGACTCTCATTATGAACATCGAGAGTTGTTTTGACGCTCTCCCTCAAAACACCTGGGCAACCCTTACTAAAGAATATAGAGGACGTGTCCCGGTTAATCCTCTGGCCCGAAGCCATGCAATAACGGTCCAGAAGTTCTTGGACCTTCCCCGCACTCACCGTATCAGCTTTGAAAAGCAACAGGCTGTCATCGGCAAAAAGGAGGTGGCTGACTGCCGGAGCAGATGATGCCACTTTTAATCCATGGAGCTCCGATGATAAACTGTGGTGTTTTAAAAGGCATGAGAGGCCCTCTGCTGCTATCAAGAAAAGATACGGGGATATTGGGTCCCCTTGGCGAACCTCGCAAGAAGGGTTGAAATTTTGTAGCTTCCCTCCATTGAAAAGGACTTGGAAGGACACGGTGGTTACTAGCCGCATTACCATCTGCACCCATACCCTGTGAAACCCAAGCTTCAGCATGATGGCCTCCAAATAGCTCCACTCTAGCATATCGTAGGCTTTCCTCATGTCAAGTTTGAGGGCACAGTAACGATTCTTTTTTGCACGGTTCCGCTTCATGAAGTGGACACTCGTAAGTGGTAATGATATTATCAGTGATCAACCTTCCCGGGACAAAAGCTGATTGCTCCTCGGCAATTATCTCCGGTAAAACCACTTTCAACCTATTTGCCAAAACTTTGGACGCGATCTTGTATATAACATTGCATAGACTGATGGGTCGAAACTGCCCCAACTCTTCCGGATTTGCCACCTTCGGAATAAGGACTATAAAGGTCTGATTTATTTCCCTCATATCATCATCTCCTCTGAGCACTCGTAGCACAGCCATAGTAACCTCTTCTCCACATAACTCCCAATGAGTCTGGAAGAAATGCGCTAGGAAACCATCCGGTCCCGGGGCTTTTGTCGGAAACATTTGAAACAATGCACTCTTTACCTCCTTCTCCTCGAAAGGTTTGAGCAGCCCGTCATTCATCTGGGCTGTAACCTTTAAGGGGACCACATTAATGACTTCCTGCATTTGAGACACACCCTCTGACCGATAGAGATTTTCATAGAAATTCTTTGTGAGAGTCGCCATCTCTTGGTCATCTTCTGTAACCACACCATCTTGGCGTTTCAGTTTGCTGATCTGATTCCTCTTCTTTCTTTGGCTGGCCCTCAAGTGGAAAAACCGTGTGTTTTTGTCACCCTCGGCTAGCCACTGAACCCTAGAGCGTTGCCGCCACATAACCTCCTCCCTTTGGTACAAATCAGTGAGACGTTGAGAAACTTTTGTCTCCTCATATGATGGGCCCTGGCGAGACGCATCCGACCTCAACTCTGTAAGTTTCTCGTTCAGCTGTCCTATCTCCCTTCGGACATTCCCAAAGGTATTCTTTCCCCAACCTTCCAGTGAGTCTGAAACACGGGTCAACTTCTCCTTCAGCTGCGTCATCGACACAGCCTTACCGTCTGCACTTCACACATCTTCCAAGTACGGCTGGAACTGATCATGTGACTCCCACATCAACTCATACCTAAAGATCTTGTCCGCTAAGTTTCTCCGTTCTCGGGCCGTCTCTCGCCAGCTCAAGAGGATCGGGCAGTGGTCTGAGGTGACCCCTGTGAGATGACGGAGAGTAGCTAATGGAAAATGAGCGCTCCATGATGCCGTTGCCAAAGCTCTATCTCGTCGAACCCGACAAAAAGAACCCCCGGCAACACGTTTCTTGAAGGTCCATCCATTCCCTTCATAACCCAGGTCTGCCAATTCATAGACATCAACGGTTTCTCGGAACCCAGCAATCTGGGCATGACTCCTGTCCCCCACCCCAACATGTTCATGTTGGTGTAGTACTTCATTAAAATCTCCGATGCACATCCACGTCAAGGGAGACGCCGATTTGATGAACTTGAGCATATCCCAAGTCTTGAACCTCTCCGCCACCTGAGCCTCACCATAAACACATGTTAGCCTCCAGGGATCGGAACCCCGCTCCGTTACAACCACATCAAGATGATACTGAGGGTACGGCAAAATATCGATGTTTATATTATTATTCCAGAACAAACCAAGGCCCCCACTACGGCCTGAACTTCTTACAGCAAAACTTGTATCATAACCTAGCCTACTAGCTAGTCCTTCAACCCGTTTCTTGTGAAGTCGAGTTTCGACCACACAAAGAACGGTAGGTTTGAAGCGTCTCGCGAGCTCGCTGAGCTCCCTAACTGTCGTGTCGCTTCCCAAACCGCGACAGTTGTAGCTCAGGCAACTCATTGCTCCTGGCGGCGCTTCGAGTTGGAGCCCGCCGAATTGTTGTTTGAATCACCCTTCCTAAATTTCTTCTGCTGGGGAGACTTAATTGGTGATGATGCTGATGTGTTCACGTCTCCCACAGTCGATGGTCCTGTCATCTCCCCACCATTTTCCACTGTCATCATGTCTCGACCCAGCTCAGAGCCATCAGTGATCTGTAGCTTGCCCCCACATGCTGCTCCTTCTTTGCCCTGCACCTCTCCAGATGCCTCAGCTGATGATCGCTTGAGGATCCACATCCCTTGCTGCACCCCGGCCACCGCCACGGCTTCCCGGCTGCCCTCCCGTGTCGGCTGCGCCTTGCGACGCCCACCCGAGGCCTGGGAGTGCCAATCTTCCATCGGTGCCACCATCCAGGTACCGTACTGTTTGCCTCCTCCTCGTGGGTACCATCTCCACATTCTAAATAACTGTGACCAAGCGGGCCACATACTGAACAAAACTTCGGCAGCTTCTCATATAACACCTGGAACATGAGCCTCTTGCTCCCCTCCGGGTGCAGACCCGCGAACCTCGTCAGTGGTTTATTCACGTCGAGCTTGACTCTCACGCGCACAAAGCTGGTTCCAGTTGCTCCTAGGGCATAGGGATCAACGCCCTTCACTTCCCCGATGCATGCCGCCATGTCCTTCACGATCTCCTCTTTCCTGAACAAAGGCGGTATACCCCGCAGCTGCACCCAGGCATAGATACGGTTGAGCACCACCGCCGTGGGATCAGAGATCCCGTCATATGGTTCCATCATCACTCCAAGCTGCCGGACGAGCCATGGCCCTTCATACATCACCCTATTCCAGTCCCCCAGGCACGAGACTTGTAGGACGAACAAGTTCTCCTCCACTGGACGAATCGTCCACTTCCTGGCTAGACCCCAGGCAAAATCCATCTGCTGAAAGAAGGGTTGATTCTCGAAGTGCTTGGTTGCATGCACCTTCACCACAGCCATCCATCGGGCACCTTCCCTCAGATTAATCACCTCCCCTTCGGAAGCACAACATTATCTAGTTCCTCATCCTTCAGAACCAGATTCTTCATCAGTTTTTGCAAATCAATCGGAGGCTTGGGGCTGGATGAGCCCCCCTCCTTCGGAATCTTAGCCGCCATCTGGGCTTGACCACGATCGGGACCGAGAAAACCTCCCACGACCCCCACTTCTCCAAAACTCCGCCAAGGCCGGCAGACGTGTGATGGCCCTTGAAGAGGTTGATCTACAGCGCTAGAAAACAAGCTCGATGCCCAATGACAGTCTTGATCTCCGGTGCGTAGTTACCTGCGTCAAAAGTAAATGGGTTAGGTTGAGACTCCAAGTGCAGAGTGTGTAGTAAGTGGAAGACGTGTTTTCCCCACGAGGGTGACTCGAGGGTTTAATATCGAACTCTCGGGAATCAGTAGTGAAAGATTATCTCCTATCCTTCTTTTGGTCACCTACAAAACAAGGTTAATGTTTTGGTCCTCAACCTCACCTGTGGTTGTCAAGCACAAGGTGTATGAATGATATCAAGATAAATATGCAATGCAAACAAGAAATAAATATGCAATGGTGGTGAATGAATGTGCAAGGATGATGATAACAATGATAAATGATATTTTTGGGTTTTTTATGATGAATGCAAGATGAAAAGTGTTTTTGTATTTTCGGATTTAATAATGGCAGAAAATGGAAAAGTGGTAAAAGTGGTTGGAAAGGTGTTTCTTATGATTAAAAATGGACCGGGGTTCATGGTTTCACAAATGCACTCTCTCTTTTAATGGTGTGCAGACAATGGACACATAGAGTTGACATATGAGATTGCAACACAAAGTTTGATATCAAGTTACTAATTATATGGGCATCACGTCCTAACATAGAGATCTTTTGGTTATTAATCTCTCTTATACTCCACCAAGATGCGAACTAAATCATAACACCTTAGCAATTAAGATAATCAGAGTATAGCTTTAAGTATCATGACATGAAGTGAAAATAAGAACATGCTAGATCTAGTCATAGAGTAGTGGCAATGGTCACACCCACATCTCCGGTAGCATGGTATTTTTGTTTATCCCTAGTGAGGCAACAAAGTAAGGTAAACACCCAAGTGGATCGCGATATTTCAGTTGTCAACTTACCGCACTCACCACCCCCCGTTACTCCAACTAATGCACACATCACCCCACACACGCCTCATAAACATGCTTGATCATAACAAGTAGATAAGAACGGGGTACATAATATGCATCTATACTCATAACTGAAACAAACATTGCAATCTCAAACATATATTAACTCATAAAAAGATCCACCACATAGGAATTACATATGACCGTAATCATGTTCAGCAGCTCATACGGTACTAATTAGTGAAGCTCAAAGAGAGAGAGATACATAAGTTACTTCCACAAACCCATAGTCCAGAGGTGGACTACTCCCTCTTCATCATGGAGATGGTGGAGATGTCGATGGAGAAGATGGAGACCACGCCGGCAGCGCCCCGCCGGAGTTTTCCCCCTCCAATCTGCAGCTCCAGATCTTCGTTTTCGTGTTTCTGTGATATGGCGGCGCTTGTTTTCGAGAACGCCGTGGGACTTCTTTTATAGGCGTTTTTAGGTCAAGACGAAGGCGGTGGAGAAAATCGACGGCTGCGGAGCCCGAGGCCAATGGTGGGCCCCACGCGGCCAGGTACAGGGCCGCGTGGGCCACCCCTTTTGGCCTTCGGGCTCCGTTTGCTTGATTCCTTCGCTCCTACGTCTTCTTCCTTCCAAAATAATGACCTCGTATTTTTCCATATTTTTGACGACGTTTGGGTCCCTGAAACATAAAAGGAAAAAATAGGGTTTTCTGCCTGCGCAGGGTTAATTCCATAAAAATAGGAAACAATTATTTTATTTCCTAAAATCATTAAATAACAGTGGTATAACCCTTATATGATGCAAATATGATTGGAATATGAGTGATATAGTGCAAAGTTCATGTATGCATTTTACATGCATCAACATCCCCAAGCTTAACCAATACTCGTCCTCGAGTATGAAGGTGATAAAACTAACATGGGCTTTGCAATATAGCACTAACAATGGATATCAAAGATGATTGCTACTGCTACATAGAGTCAAATGATTCATTCTTCAAAGGAGTAGCAATATGCAAATAGTTTATGAAGTGATATCAAGTATTCAATGCAAGGATGTTCAATGATAGTTCACAAAGTGTAACATAGAAGATAGTAATATGGACCACATGTATGCATAATGATAAGTAAACATCCTACATTGGTCATAGAGTGTAGATGAAAATCTGAATATAAAAGGTGGACACTTTGGAAAGATGTATATGTGAGTAGAGGTAAAGCATGCATAAGTTTCATCTAACTTCCAAACTCTTCTACTTAAGTTAATGATTGCAATGTGGAATTCTTGGTGTCAAGCTCTCATTACCCCTATCATAGCATCTTGAATGATTAAGTTTAATGTGAAAGCAAATATGAGTAGTGTGCTTGATAAAGTAAAGGTTAGGTGTCTCATGCCCCTTGAATACAAGTACCTACACCATGATTACTCAACTTGGAAACAAAGCAAGTTCAAGTTCTATCATTGTAAGTAATAATAGTATCATCAAGAGCGTCAACTGGGGTACCTCTTGTCCCAGGATATGGAACAAGCCCATATCAAAATGACAAGACAAACAAACAAGATGAACAACCTCAACACCCTTTTTATTTACCATTGGAATAGCTTTTTATTATAAGGTGCATCACAGACGGTTCACCATAGCATGTAAGTAAATTTCCACCATGAATGATGCATGGCTTAGATTAGCGGCCCAGGCGTCTCTCTAACCATTTATACAAACTCATTTAAACTACTTCATTTCCACCTTTTCACCATGATAGGCATCCATAAACAAAAGTACATGATATCAACTAAATGATGAAGGAGCATGTTGAAAGCTTTGCATGTGACAGCACATATGGGCTAACTCCCAACCTCGGACATTTATCAAGCCACTAGCATCATAATTTAATCACAATGGGTCATGTTTTATTTATGCAATAAAAAAAAGTTGTGCATCAAGTTCGTGAGAGCTATATAACCAACTTTTCCCATAACAATCAATAACATAAACATTTTCATTCAGAGGTATAGATAACACAAATATCATGATAACATACTCGGAATAGCATAAAGCTAATAGGTAGATATGGTGGACTCACTGGAATAACTTTGGTTGAAGGTGTTGGAAACAAGTTTTTGCTTGTTGGAATGTTTGGGCTAGCAAAGGGAGAAAGTTGACCATCTAGATGCATGCATGAGTGTCCATAGAACTAACTAATCCATGTTAAACAAGTAAAATAACTCAGCATCAAAACATGAATAAGTGATAGCTCTTGATAAAGATTTGCAAATTATTACTCATAAACAAGCTCATGAATCATGCAACTATATGTATCATTAAAAATCAACTCAAACATCCCTTTTCCCAATATATAAAAGCATCCAACATATTTCAACCCATATTTCCAGTAGCTCTCTCATATAAATGATAGTGTGGTGGTCTCACAAAAACAAACAAACCAAAACAAACAAAAAGACGCTCCAAGTTTATGCGATAAAGTGTTTCGATCGAAAAACAGAAGTTAGACGTGTGCAAACCGAGAGTGTGTAGGTCCAGTGGGGTTGTCTTCACATCCCCAAGCTTATGGTCTTCACCATCCTTGGATAACTCTTGGTGCATCTCCTCCAATCCCTGTGAAAAAACTTCAAAACACCGTTTCTCCCATTTCTTTTCTGTGGGGTGCATTAGTAGTGATAAACAAATAGGTTTCTTGCTGCATATAATCCTTAACAAAAATCATATGAATGTCCAGAAAGTATATAATGTTGTATGCCTACTCATAAACTCAATTGGATCAAAAAGATTCAAGAAAAGTTCAAAGCATGCATCAAACAAAATGGGACAGAATCTGTCCAGAAAAACAGCAGCAGCAAAACGTATTTTTCTACCCTACCAAACTTTCCGAAAAATTCCGAAAAATTCATGCATACAGAGGATGAAAAGTTGCAACTACAGTTCAAATATGAGCTCATTCGGAGTTACAGAATAAGAATTAAAAATCATACCGTGCACAGATTCGTGCAGGAATAAAATCTCCGAACGCTATAAGCAACTTTTCAAACCAAAATGGGTAAAACTTGGCACTTTATTAAAAACTCCAGAAACTAAACTAAAAACAAATCTCTTGTACAGCAAGAGGACACAAAGAAAATCACACATAAAAATAACCGGGTTGCCTCCCGCAAAGCGCTTTCTTTATAGCCATATAGCTAGGCTTCTTACTTGTTGTTTATTGAATGAAGCTCATGAGGGAGCTTGAACTTTGATGTTCCCTCTTCCTTGGGAAGTGTTCCATGCACTTCTTGTGTGGAACTGAAACTTCACATTCCCTCCTTTGAATCAATGATAGCACCTGTAGTACGAAGAAAAGGTCTTCCAAGAATAATAGGACTAGAGGTTTTATTCCCCATGTCCATGATTAGAAAATCCACAGGCACAAAAGTCATATGTAACTCTACCATAACATCACTTACTTTCCTAAAGCATGTTTAATGGAATCATCAGCAAGTGCAAGTTCAATAGAGCATTTTTCAAGATTTTTCAATTCAAGCACTTCATATAGTTCTTTAGATACAGAGACACTAGATCCTAGATCAAGTATGGCATGGTGTGTCTCTTTTCCAATAGTTACTAGTACCTTGGGAATCCACATATCCCCAAGCTTAGGTGGTATCATGCCTCTTGGTTGTACCTAGCAATTTTTCTTTCAAGACATGATTAGCAATATAGAACCAAAGCCAGCTTGATTAGTGTTGATGGAAGGATCACTTGCAAATTTTTGTAAGATAGAGATTAATTCATGCAAGCTACAATTTTCTAAGTCAAGCAAAGGATCCTTGACTTCACTAAGCATTTTAACTTCCTCAACTTCTCTCTTTCATTACCCCAATAGATTCTTTAGCAACTCTTCTTGCTCATGAATGTGTTCCCAAGACTTATTGATAACTCTTGGCAATATTTAATTGTTTCCTCATGTTTTTGGGCTGTAATGATGCTCTTTAATGATGAGACTTCCTTAGTAAGCTGATCTACCCTTTCAAACAAAGCATCTTGTTTTTCAAACTTAGAGATAAATTCCTTATTAAGCTCCTTTTGAGTAGATATAAAAGATCTAATGGTGTTTTCCAAATCACTAGAAACATTACCACTAGAAGCATATTTATTTGGCACATATGGGGGTTTTTATAAGAGTTATAATTGTTGTTACCATACCCATTATTACCATAGTTCCTAATGAAGTTGACATCAATATTTTCAGAATTATTACCAACTAGTTCTTGCAAAGGAACATTTTCAACACTAGGTTTATTAAGCAAAGCAAGAATAGTATCCATTTTAGATGACAAATCATTAGTTTCCTCAATAGAATTCACTTTCTTAGAAGGATTGGGTGCCCTATCAGTATGCCATTGACTATAGTTTTGCAAAATGCTTTCCAATATATTTTTAGCTTCTACTATAGTTTACTCATAAAAGCACCTCCAGCAGCAGAATCAAGTATGTTTCTAGACATGTAGTTTAAACCATTGTAGAAAGAGTGTAATATGGTCCATTCATTAACCCATGTGAGGACAAGTTCTAAGCATAAGTTTAATCCTATCCCAAGCCATAGCAACATGTTCATTTTCATTTTGCCTAAAAGAAAGGATGTTGTTTCTATTTTGCAAAATTTTAACAGGGGGATAGTATTTCTTAATAAAAGCTTCTTTAAGATCATCCCAAGAATTAATACTACCGATGGCAATGAATGCAACCACTCTTTAGCTTTCCTCTAAGTGAAAAAGGAAATAACTTCAGTTTTAGGATATCACTTTCACATTTTAAACTTTTGCATGTCACATATTTCAACAAAATCATGAAGATGCATAGAGGCATCCTCCATAGCACTACCACCAAATTGTTCCCTAGTTATCAAGTTCAACAAACTAGGACTTACTTCATAACTATCAGCTTTAATCTCAGGTGTGGCAATAGCTTTAGAGATAAATTGATCATTAGGAGTGTTTGTGTAGTCACACAATTTAGTTCTTTCTCCCATTTTAGCAAGTTTTTTTGTATTTTTTTATTTTATGCAAAACTGAAAATAAAATGTGTCTCACAAATGCAAACCGAATTACAAAAAGACAATGCAATGACAATGACAAAACAAATAATTGCTTTGAAGGTAAAGATGGATAAGATGATGCTCACGTAGGTGCAACCTCCCCAAGCTTAGGTGTTAGCACAAGTTGGTGATGTTGACTTTGTTGTGATGAATCCGGCGCTAGAAAACAGGACTAGTGCAGGAGTTCCTTGGATAAATCTTTTCAGCTATGATTCCCCGGCAACGGCGCCAGAAAACAGTCTTGATGGCCCTTGAAGAGGTTGATCTACAGCGCCAGAAAACACTTGCTGTCTTGATCTCCGGTGCGTAGTTACCTGCGTCAAAAGTAAATGGGTTAGGTTGAGACTCCAAGTGCAGAGTGTGTAGTAAGTGGAAGACGTGTTTTCCCCACGAGGGTGACTCGAGGGTTTAATATCGAACTCTCGGGGAATCAGTAGTGAAAGATTATCTCTATCCTTCTTTTGGTCACCTACAAAACAAGTTAATTGTTTTGGTCCTCAACCTCACCTGTGGTTGTCAAGCACAAGGTGTATGAATGATATCAAGATAAATATGCAATGCAAACAAGAAATAAATATGCAATGGTGGTGATGAATGTGCAAGGATGATGATAACAATGATAAATGATATTTTTGGTTTTTTATGATGAATGCAAGATGGAAAAGTGTTTTTGTATTTTCGGATTTAATAATGGCAGAAAATGGAAAAGTGGTAAAAGTGGTTGGAAAGGTGTTTCTTATGATTAAAAATGGACCGGGGTTCATGGTTTCACAAATGCACTCTCTCTTTTAATGGTGTGGCAGACAATGGACACATAGAGTTGACATATGAGATTGCAACACAAAGTTTGATATCAAGTTACTAATTATATGGGCATCACGTCCTAACATAGAGATCTTTTGGTTATTAATCTCTCTTATACTCCACCAAGATGCGAACTAAATCATAACACCTTAGCAATTAAGATAAATCAGAGTATAGCTTTAAGTATCATGACATGAAGTGAAAATAAGAACATGCTAGATCTAGTCATAGAGTAGTGGCGATGGTCACACCCACATCTCCGGTAGCATGGTATTTTTGTTTATCCCTAGTGAGGCAACAAAGTAAGGTAAACACCCAAGTGGATCGCGATATTTCAGTTGTCAACTTACCACACTCACCCCCCGTTACTCCAACTAATGCACACATCACCCCACACACGCCCTCATAAACATGCTTGATCATAACAAGTATATAAGAACGGGGTACATAATATGCATCTATACTCATAACTGAAACAAACATTGCAATCTCAAACATATATTAACTCATAAAAAGATCCACCACATAGGAATATATGACCGTAATCATGTTCAGCAGCTCATACGGTACTAATTAGTGAAGCTCAAAGAGAGGAGAGATACATATGTTACTTCACAAACCCATAGTCCAGAGGTGGACTACTCCCTCTTCATGATGGAGATGGTGGAGATGTCGATGGAGAAGATGGAGACCACGCCGGCAGCGCCCCGCCGGAGTTTTCCCCTCCAATCTGCAGCTCCAGATCTTCGTTTTTGTGTTTCTGTGATATGGCGGCGCTTGTTTTCGAGAACGCCGTGGACTTCTTTTATAGGCGTTTTTAGGTCAAGACGAAGGCGGTGGAGAAAAGATAGACGACTGCGGAGCTTCGAGGGCCCGGATGGTGGGCCCCACGCGGCAGGTACAGGGCCACGTGGGCCACCCCCTTTCGGCCTTCCGGGCTCCGTTTGCTTGATTCCTTCGCTCCTACGTCTTCTTCCTTCCAAAATAATGGCCTCCGTATTTTTCCATATTTTTCTGACAACGTTTGGGTCCCTGAAACATAAAAGGAAAAAATAGGGTTTTCTGCCTGCGCAGGGTTAATTCCATAAAAATAGGAAACAATTATTTTATTTCCTAAAATCATTAAATAACAGTGGTATAACCCTTATATGATGCAAATATGATTGGAATATGAGTGATATAGTGCAAAGTTCATCTATGCATTTTACATGCATCAACGTGCAAGGACGACCCCTGGATCAGCCCGAACGGAGGCCAGATCAGAGGGAGAGGGCCGGAGGTGGATCGGAACCGGTGATGCATATAAAATGCATACATGAACTTAGCACTATATCACTTATATTCCAATCATATTTACACCATATAAGGGTTATACCACTGTTATTTAATGATTTTAGGAAATAAAATAATTGTTTCCTATTTTTATGGAATTAACCCAGCGCAGGCAGAAAACCCTATTTTTTCCTTTAAGTTTTAGGGACCTAAACAACGTCATAAAAATCTGGAAAAATACAGGCGTCATTATTTTGGAAGGAGGAAGACTTGGGAGCGAAGGAATCAAGCAAACGGAGGCCGGAGGGCCAAAAGGGGGTGACCCACGCGGCCACTGTACCTGGCCACGTGGGGCCCACCAACTTGGGCCTCGGGGCTCCGCAGCCGTCGATCTTTGCTCCACCGCCTTCATCTTTACCTAAAAACGCCTATAAAAGAAGTCCCACGGCGTTCTTGAAAACGAGCGTCGCCATATCACAGAAACACGAAAAAGAAGATCTAGAGCTACAGATTGGAGGGGGAAAACTCCGGCGGGCGCTGCCGGGGTGGTCTCCACCTTCTCCAACAACTTCTCCACCGTCTCCATGATGAAGGGGGAGTAGTCCACCCTCTGGACTATGGGTTTGTGGTGGTAACTTATGTATCTCTCCTCTCTTTGAGCTTCACTAATTAGTACCGTATGAGCTGCTGAACATGATTACGGTCATCTATGTAATTCTTATGGTGGATATTGTGGTATGAGATGATTTGTTATGCATTTACTGTTGTGTTGGAACTTTTATGACATGTCATACTTTGATAGAATATTGTTCTTTAAGAATTATGATGTATGTGGGTACGGGATGGCTGATGTGACACAGCATAGGTATTGAGTGACACGTACCGCCCAACATCTTTTATCTGGGGGTAAAAAGAAAGAGTATGATGTGGGAGTGACAACAACCATGCTAGCCTTACGGGGGTGACATAGCACACAAATGAGTATTTCTTTCAACTATGTGTTTTAGAACATATAGCCGTCATTAAAAGCTACCATTAAAACATGACAATTGTGTGTACTTTATCTATAACACAATAATCACCGTAGATGAGAGAGAGGGTTAAGTGAACCCATGAACCCATGTCCATTGTTCATATAAGAGAAAACCTTTGTCTTGTCCTCTTGCATTGAAGAGGATTGGGACACTTTTACATTCTTGCTTGGTTACATTAAACTTCCATCCATCAAATCAACCACCTTGTTCTTTAAACTTGTTAGTGCATAATCAACTAAAAATTGTGACACTTTAGTTGTAGGGAATAGATAACTTTTCCTTATTGTGCCTGCGGATCGATACCTTACTTCCACATTGAGAGGTGCTATAGTGATCCCCTGCTCTTGGGGGTGATGTCTACGCACGCTTCTATTCCTGTAGACAGTGTTGGGCCTCCAAGAGCAGAGGTTTGTAGAACAGCTGCAAGTTTCCCTTAAGTGAATCACCCAAGGTTTATCGAACTCAGGAGGTAGAGGTTAAAGATATCCCTCTCAAGCAACCCTGCAATTAAGATACAAGAAGTCTCTTGTGTCTCCAACACACCTAATACACTTGTCAGATGTATAGGTGCACTAGTTCGGCGAAGAGATAGTGAAATACAAGTAATATGGATGATTATAAGTAGTAATTGCAATCTGAAATAAAAATGGCAGCAAGCAAACATGTAGCAGAACTTGTTGTAAACGGTGTTTCAATGTTTAGAAACAAGGCCTAGGGATCATACTTTCACTAGTGGACACTCTCAACAATGACAACAAATTGAATAAATAAATGCTACTCTCAAACACTCTCTTGTTGGATAACGAACACCATTCATTGCGTAGGCTGCAAAAGCACACCTCAAGTCGGAGTAAACAAACGCCACAACATCATAAAGGAGTCACACACGATGCGCACACCGTCACCTTCACACTGTGGAGAGTGACTCCGGAGTTCATATTAAAGTAACTTCTAGAGTGGCATAATAGGTAAAGAGTAACATCTACTTATTCAACTAGATTACAAAGCTCATGATCACAAAAAGATCACACCATGGGAGAGAGAGATAAACCACATAGCTACCGGTAGAGCCCTCAGCCTCGGGGAGACTATACGTTTAACCCTTTGTTTTCAGCAAGCCGGTGAGGTTGACACCTTCACTGTCTCGTCGAGGCAAAGTAGTTTGATTGTCTTGTGTGCAGGTTCCACGTCAACTACGTTCATCAAGTTTTCTGGCACCATTGTCAGGGAGCTCAACATCCCCATCAACACCCAAGTTTCTAGCGCCGTTGACACCTTCTAGCAATCGTTGATTTCCTGCTGGTTCGATAAACCTTGGTTTCATACTGAGGGAAGACTTGCTGCTGTACTCATCAAACCTTACACTTGAGGTATCCTGACGAACGTGTACTTCACACGCATCAAGCAAGTTTTCTGGCGCCATTGCCGAGAAGTCATCATTGCTACAGCAAGGGGAGTCTCTCACTTTCAATCATTTTACTTTGTTATTGTCTTGCTTAGTTTATTTTTATTTAGGCTTGTTTGCTCTCTTTATCAAAAACACAAAAAAATTAGTTACTTGTTTAATTCGTTTGCTTTTGTTTTTCAAAATGAATGCTCCTGAAGTTGAAGTTCGTTCTTTTAGGCAACTAGGGGGAAAAATTTGAAAGATGCTTGGTATAGAATTAGTGATGCTCATCATAGATGTACTAAAAACACTCTACCACTATCCTCCTTAGGAACTATGTTGGTATCTCTAGTTGGTATAGGTATGTTCTAGACACTCTTACAGGTGGAAATTTTTGGGCACTCCTGCTTTAGAAGCCTGTAATATTATTGAAAGTTTGGTAGGAACACCACCACTAAAGATATTAAAACTGAGATCACCTTGGAGGATGTTATAAATAAGTTAGACTCTATGGAGAAAAACTTTCCAAATTTTCTTGATTATTGGTAAGACTAATGAATCAATAGCCACCATCAATGAAAGAATCACTGTTCTTGAGGATAATAACACTCATGATCATAGAATTGATGAGTTAGAGGAAGCTATTGAAACCTTAAGTTCAACCTTTACTTCTCTTAAGTCTAAAAAGGAGAAAGTTTATGTGGGTAGAGAGCAAAAGTTTATGTATGTTCCTAAAGTGCCAAAACCAAAGACTCATTATGAGCTTAAAATTGATAAAACTTTTAGTATGGTTAAAGGTAAATGAAACACCTCCAGGAACATCTAAGATACCCATTGTTACAAGCTGTGTGTTGGAAGAAGCTTTTGATGATTTGGATTTTCCTTGACAACACTTGATTTTCACTTTCTGCGCCTAGCTGAAAGGCGTTAAAGAAAAGCGCTTATGGGAGACAACCCATCGTTTTTATTTGCTGTTATTTTTGCTTTTCTTTGAGTCAAGGTGTTTGTTACTTCTGTAGCAACTCCTTTGTATCTTTATTTTTGTTGTGCCAAGTAAAGTTCTATATTGAAAGTTGATGCAAGATTTGGATTTCTGCGCAGAGACAGATTTTTAGCTGTCACGGATTTGAGCTTATCTCCCTGTAGAAAATTTCAAAAATTCTGAAAAAATCACGCATATTCCTGAGATATGTACGCAACTTTCATTAAGGCCAGATCCATCTGAGCAACTTAAGTGCCTCGAAAAAATTCGTCATTCCAGACTGTTCTGTTTTTGACAGATTCTGCCTTTTGTTTTGCATTCGCTCTTTTACTGTTTGTGTGGATTTCTTTGCTCCACAAAGCATTGGTGGCTGTAGCTAATGTCCAGAAGCTTTGGGATTGATTGTATCATTACAGAATATGAGAATTTTTGATTATGCACTAACCCTCTAATGAGAACTGTCTTGAGTTTGGTGTGAAGGAAGTTTTCAAGGATCAAGCGAGAAGGGTGATATTATGTGATCAAGAAGAGTGAAAAGCCTAAGCTTGGGGATGCCCCCGTGGTTCATCCCCATATTCAGAGAGACTCAAGCGTCTAAGCTTGGGGATGCCCAAGGCATCCCCTTCTTCATCAACAAACTTATCAGGTCATCTCTAGTGAAACTATATTTTAATTCTTTCACATCTTATGCGCTTTACTTGGAGCGTCTGTGTGTTTTATTTTTGTTTGTTTGTTTGAATAAATTCGGATCCTAGCAATCCTTGTGTGGGAGAGAGACACGCTCCGCTTTTTCATGTGAATACTCATGTTCTTCACTTATATTTGTTGAGTATTCTTAACTAGCTACTGCAGTGCTTTTAGCTCCTGTTTTTCATGCATCTCTTCGAGCTGTTAGCACTTGTTTATAAATACTCTCTTGCTGCATTATATCATTTGGAGAGTTTTGTTTAAATAAATTGATTGGTGTTTGTTTGGAAAAAGAAAATGCTACATGTAGTAGTTGGTATTGGAAAAGACATATGCATTCTTGTAGATCATTGTCTTGTTTTGATTTGATACTTTGCAATTGTTTTGAGCTCTCAAGTAGATCATGTTTAAGCTCTTGCATCATGTAGTTAAAGCCTAGTAGTGGAGAACTACCGTAGAGCTTGTTGAGACTTGGTGCATGTTTCTCTCTAAGGTCTAGATATTTTCTGGTAAAATGTTTGAGCAACAAGGAAGACAGTGTAGAGTCTTATAATACTTGCAATATGTTTTTATGTGATTCTTGCTGTACCGGTTTATACTTGTGTTTGCTTCAAACAACCTTGCTAGCCTAAACTCTGTACTGAGAGGGAATGCTTCTCGTGCATCCAAAACTTGAGCCAAAACCCATGCCATTTGTGTCCACCATACCTACCTACTATGTGGTATTTCCTGCCATTCCAAGTAAATATTTCATGTGCTACCTTTAAACTATTCAAAACTTTATTACTCCTTATTTGTGTCAATGTTTTATAGCTCATGAGGAAGTATGTGGTGTTTTATCTTTCAATCTTGTCATTTACTTCTGACAGACTTTCACCAATGGACTAGTGGCATATACATCCGCTTATCCAATAATTTGCAAAAAGAGCTGGCAACGGGGTGCCCAGCCCCAATTAATTACAACTTTCATTAATAATTCTCTTCACATGTTTTGCCCTGATTTATCAGTAAGCAACTTAATTTGCAAATAGACACTCCTCCATGGTATGTGAATGTTGGAAGGCACCCGAGGATTCGGTTAGCCATGGCTTGTGTAAGCAAAAGGTTGGGAGGAGTGTCATCTATAAAGAAACTAAAATACATGTGTAAACAAAAGAGAAGAGGGATGATCTACCTTGCTGGTAGAGATAACGTCCTTCATGGGAGCCGCTCTTGAAAGTCTGGTTGACAAGGGGGTTAGAGTGCCCACTACCATTCGTTGACAACAACAAACACCTCTCAAATACTTATTTGTGCTCTCTATATGCTTTCGAAAACTTAAAAAGCTCTAGCACATGATTTAATCCCTGCTTCCCTCTGCGAAGGGCCTATCTTTTACTTTATGTTGAGTCAGTTTACCTACTCCTTTCTATCTTAGAAGCAAACACTTGTGTCAACTTTGTGTGCATTGATTCTTACATGTTTACTTATTGCACTTGTTATATTGCTTTATGTTGACAACTATCCATGAGATATACATGTTACAAGTTGAAAGCAATTGCTGAAACTTAATCATCCTTTGTGTTGCTTCAATGCCTTTTACTTTGAATCTATTGCTTTATGAGTTACCTCTTATGCAAAACTTTTTGATGCTTGTCTTGAAAGTACTATTCATGAAAAGTTTTTGCTTATATGATTCATTGTTTACTCTTTATCTATTTGTTAGCAAACTATAGACCATTGCTTTGAGTCACTTCATTCATGACATGAGCCTTGCAATATATTGATCAAGATTGTGTGAAAGCATGTCTCCTCAGAAATTATTTGTTGTTATCGTTTTACCTACTCGAGGACGAGTAGAACTAAGCTTGGGGATGCTTGATACGTCTCCAACGTATCCATAATTTCTGCTGTTCCATGCTTATATTATACCATTTGCTACATGTTTTATATACACTTTATATCACTTTTATGCATTTTCTGGGACTAACCTATTAACAAGATGCCACAGTGCCAGTTCCCTGTTTTTGCTGTTTTTGGTTTCAGAAAGTTACTTCTGGAAATATTCTCGGAATTGCACGAAACAAAAGGCCAAGTCCCTATTTTTCCAGCACGTACACGGAGTCCGAAGGAGAGACGAAGGGGCCACGAGGTGGCCACCACCATGGCGGCGCGGTGGGCCCCTGCCGCGCCACCAGTGGTTTGGGCCCCTCGGGGTCCTCCGCCGACATCGCCGCCTTCGCCTATTTATTCCCCGAGACGAAAACCCTAAAACACCGAGCATTTCCAGAACATTCGCTGCCGCCGCCGTCGTCAACCCTAACTCGGGGGGTTCTGAAGCTCTTCCCGGCACCCTGCCGGAGAGGGGAATCATCACCGGAGGGCTCTACATCGCCATGCCCGCCTCCGGAGTGATGTGTGAGTAGTTCATCCTTGGACTATGGGTCCATAGCAGTAGCTAGATGGTTGTCTTCTCCACTTGTGCCATCATGTTTAGATCTTGTGAGCTGCCTATCATGATCAAGATCATCTTATTGTAATGCTACATGTTGTGTTTGCTGGGATCTGACTTATATTGATACCTATGTGAGCTGAATATTGTATTATGTCATGTCTATTCATTTGTGATCTTGCATGCTCTCCGTTACGTTGAAGCCTGGCCAAGTGAATACTTGTGACTCCAAGAGGGGGTATTTATGCATGATAGTTGGGTTCAACCTCTATTTAATGGGATAGTGACAGCAAGTTCTAAGGTTGTAGATGTGTTGTTGCCACTAGGGGTAAAACAGCAATGCTTTCAAGGATGAATGTATTTGTTTACATGCACTTACTTAATGCAATTGTCTGTTGCTTGCAACTTAATACTGGAAGGGGTGGATGTAACCGGAAGTGTGACTATTTAGGCATAGATGCATGCTGGATAGCGGTCTATGTACTTTGTCGTAATGCCCAAATGAATCTCATAGTCACACTCACACATGCATGTTATGCACTTATCAATTGTCAATTGCCCAGCTGTAATTTGTTTACCCAGCATGTTAGTTATCTTATTGGAGAGACACCACTAGTGAACTGTGGACCCCGGTCCATTCTTTTACATCTGAAATACAACTACTGCAATCATTGTTCTCTACTGTTTTCTGCAAGCAAACATCATTTTCTTCACACTATACGTTTAACCCTTTGTTTTCAGCAAGCCGGTGAGTTGACACCTCACTGTCTCGTCGGGGCAAAGTAGTTTGATTGTCTTGTGTGCAGGTTCCACGTCAACTACGCTCAAGATTTCTGGCACCATTGTCAGGGGCTCAACATCCCCATCAAACACCCAAGTTTTCTGCGGCCGTTGACACCTTCTAGCAATCGTTGATTTCCTACTGGTTCGATAAACCTTGGTTTCATACTGAGGGAAGACTTGCTGATGTACTCATCAAACCTTACACTTGAGGTATCCTGACGAACGTGTACTTCACACGCATCACTTACTTGTATTTATTTATCTGCTATAATCAAAACCCTCTAAAAACTTGTCTGTGAGTATTTACAATGAATCCTTCATCGAAACTGCTTGTCAACACCTTCTGCTCCTCGTCGGGTTTGACACTCTTATTTATCGAAAGTACTACGATACACCCCCTATACTTGTGGGTCATCAGGCATCTACCCAAGGTGGCAAACATTTGTGAAGCCGGTTAAGAATCCACAAGGTAAGAAAGTGCTTGATTTCCACAATGCTCAAGCGGCGGCTAGGAAAGATGTGGAGAGAGCATTGGGATTTTGCAAGCCCAATTTGCTATCGTGAGAGGGCCGGCTAGATTTTGGGATCAATATATGCTTTGGTACATCATGACCGCTTGTGTGATCATGCATAATATGATCATCGAGGATGAGCGTGGGGAAGAGTTGGACTACACTCACTATGAGTTGATGGGCCGTCCCGTGCAAGTGCGAGGAGAAGGAGAGGACAGCTCGCTTTTGTGGCATCTATCATGCCATTCGACGCAACGAACGGCATGATGAGCTTCAAAAGGATCTAATCGAGGATGGTGGAAGTGGAATGGGCAACAATGAAATTTATTCAATTGCTGTATAAATTTTATTGAACTATTCATTTATTGAACTATTCATTCTATTGTTTGCTGAACTATTTGTATTCGACAAAAAACAATTTGTTTGTGTTGTAATAATAACTAGCTGGTGGCCCGCGCACTTGCGCGGCTAGATCACCAAGTTGCATTTTGTATTAATATTTCTCCAATGTTTTCCTTTTTGGAGTTTGTGTTTTAATTTCCTTCATATTCTAAGTCATCCGATCGTTTTGGCTCTTCTTCCAAATGGAGCAGCTGAAACGTGTTTTCGGCAGGTTGGGCTATTGTTTTTTGTACTGCAGTATTTTCCAATACATCGTTGAAGTAAGATACATCTTTAAAAAAAAATGGTCAAGTATGCACTCACTTTTATTAACTTGGTCGTTCAATTTATTTATTTCTTGTTTTAACATGTTCTACTCATCCACCTCCAACAAATGTTGTTTAACACAATGAAGATTCTTAAATATTTTGTCTATATAGAAAATACAATAGGTAATTTTAAATGGACCGTTACATCTTCACCTTTATCATCCAAGTACCACGTCTCAAGATTATCATCAGTCGTAATTTTTCACCACATTTTTGCATACCTAGGGTGTGATCATTGAGCTTGAATCAAAAGATAGTATTCGTCCACATAATTGTTGTATAACCATTGCAACTTCCGGAGCTTTTCCATTTAAAGAGTCCATGAAGAAATATACTGGTGTATTGAGCATTTTTTGGCCTGTTTATCAAAGAAGAGCAACTTGTGTATTATACATAATCACTGATTTTGAACCGAATGTGATACCTAGCAGCCGATTTTATCAGTGTATGGAAAACTGATAGTAAACACCGATGTTCGAGTCAGTGTAGTATTCTTACAATGATCTTACACTTATATGTTCACATGTTGCAGTTCTTGCAATAATAATTATCACTTACTCAGATTCTTTGATATATAGCAAATTGTGTCACATAGATCACACGACACATACACCGTTTTCTATTTTCTTCTAACCGATCCATGTAGCTATTCTGTCAACACAAAGTCCTAAATGTCCATAGGAAAAATTAGCTCTTCACATATATATATAACACCATAAATATAAAAATAAAACTTGTAGGTCTTGTAGCATTGTACGGAACATTTTAGAATAAATTTGGTCGATTACCTCATCTGTGGGTTGTCAGGCTAATTCTTTACTGGATGTCTCATTTTGAGATAGAACTGTGTCTAAAGGCGAGGAAATTATGCCAGTAATATGTACTCTACAGTTAGGCATGGAATAAACATTCTAGATGAGTAAAACACAATGACCCCCACCATAGTAGCACTTAAACCGTTTTAGTAGTTTATTTTTAAGAAAAAGACAGTGGGAGCATATGGTACAGCCAATACATGGCACTCCCTCCCCGTAACTCCAACAAAACAGGAATACTCTATCTTTATGAACTACCATAAAATGTATAGAAGTTAGCAATTCGACGAAGTAATGTTCTCAGTACTTCGAAAATGTAAAAACAGAAAGGCTTTGTACCTTTTGTGATTATTAGCAGTACCAACATGCAGATCATTGTAAGACTGAAACTCATCAAATCCGAAACAAACTTGAGTTTCTATAGGTACATTGACAGCTTGGGCTAGTGAATGAGACAACTACGATCCTCCTGATCTTTTGGATAACATGAATCTCCCATTTACTAATTATTATGCATCGGAAGAACAAAAGTCGCCTGGAGCACTCCTACTGCCAAGGACAACATGCAGTACCCCGCTCAAAGATTTACCTCCCCTTTTGTGAATGACTTCACCTGCAAAAACATCCGCACTGAAAATTCGAAGCACACATGATCTCTTCAGCTCCAAGCCAGCAGCTCTTTTGAGGTATATAAACACGGTATGATCAACACCAATTGCTCTTTTGAGATTGTGACACTCATCTACAGCCAACTCAGTTGAGATTGACGTGCCCGTTGCATGAAAGATGAAAGTGACATAAAATTCTGCTAATAAACTAATGACAAATGGATTAGGAAATAGTTTAGTTTTTTTAGGTGGTTCAGGTGGTATTGCAGAATTTACATACGCCGGGGGGGAACCCTTTACATGCAGTACATAATTGCAACGCTCACACCTCTGCATACTACCCATTATTTTCCTAAGATAAGTGTTTTTTGTACAGAGTCATGAGTCGTCCTGTCAAGAACAGAGCTGAGATAAGCCAGCCAAACGCAGCAAAAAAAAATGAATATCTTTATAAAGTAAGACACAAAATGTAATCCAAGACATGTAGAATAATGTTAAGCTACAATTCAAACAAAGTTTCCGTGTAGTGAAGGAAAGATACTTATAGGTTTACTATGAGATGGAAGAAGTATCACAGGGTTGCAAGAAAAACAAAGATTGATATTTGCTTCACATCAGGTGACTTCGATTCGTTAGTAATGGAACCATACTTTAGCTATTCAGAGGCAGAAGAAAACAATCGTTGGAGGTTGCATAATTAGCTCTGTAGCAAAAGCAGCCAGTAACTCGATTACTCGACACACCTCTCTTTGTCCAGAATGATCCCATTTGCTCCACATGTCCATCAAAGTAGACAACGGCAGCGAGGATGTCGTTAGAACTTAGAATCTAGTGGATAACCTACCGTGGTGAAAAACAGTGTAAATCTCTCGTGAAGTCTGCAGCTTCGAGAGTGTCTAACCATGCAACTTGCATCTATGTGGAGCACGACATAACTGCTCCATCAATCAACTATCATGCACGTACAAGCGTTCTGTGAGCATACACCAACGGCTAAAAACCCTAACGATGGCCGATGCTGCCGTGGTCGTGTATCCACCGACCACCGTCATGAACATCAGCAATCCAGCAACATATATCGATCTGATCGTGAGCAAGTTGGAATCCACGAAACATATATTGGAGCACTTAAATCATATCCATGTTAGATATAAGCAAACAACAACTCAAAAAGTGAAGATGCCGTGGAGGATTGGAGGCACTACACTGGACAAACATGATGTTTACTTGCCTGCATTATGACGCCATCTCCTGCGCGGCAGTGCATGGATCATAGTTGACGTCTGGATGATGGGGCCGACCTTTTGCTCAAGTCGTCGCCGACTCGCCGGCAAAGTCAAGCTGCAGCTTCTTCTGCGGGGCATGGTGCCTGGATCATCGGTGGAGTCTGGCTGCTCCCGGCCTGCATTCGTTCAGTCGCTGCGCGGCGAAGTCAAGTTGTAGCTGCTGCTGGCAGGGCATGGTGCATGACGATGGTTGGCGTCTACTGTTGCCGGTGTCGGCGGCCGCATTAACGTTTCCCTTTGAGGATCAGACTCACGTCTTCTCTTAATTTGTCAGACATGCTTCAGCGGACCACAATGATTACTCTGATCTGAACACAACAATGGCGAAACGTCCATAGAAGCTTGAGGAAGACGGCCATGGAGGATACTAATCGAGAAAAACCCAAAAACGCTTGAATCGAGAAAATCTAAGAACGGCCGGCCCTAGAAACGCACCGATTGATTTCTAGATGTCGTACTTTAATAGAGAACACATAAAAGAGTCCAAGTATAATGCAACTTAGTCTGCCGAAGTCCGTACGTCCGTGGATGTCTTGCTTAGATCATGTTAGCGCAATGGAAAGTGTTTCAGGTACCGACGTGATTGATTATGACTGTACAAATTATGGACTTTCCCTTTACAGCCCTCGGTCAATAAACTCT